>VZTX01020367.1:4144-17909 GCA_013400915.1 Pardalotus punctatus
CAAAACAAAAAAACCCCCAAAAAAACCAAGAAAAGAAAGAACACCTCCAAAAACTTTAAAAAAATTACTATATATATTATATATATATCTCCCAAACTTCATTCATCTATTCATCTGGATGTAGTTCAGCATTTTGTGCAAGACATGAACTCATGATCTGATAGCTTTCACTTAATCTGTTCCCAAATCTTCAAGGATAGGTTACTGGCTTGCTCTCCATTCACAAGATGGCCATGAGGGCAGTTTAACCATGCTGCTTTTGCATGTTAAGATTATAGGAGGATAAAATATTTTATCTATCATGCAGCACTAGGAATGAAAAAAACCTGTAGTAGTAGGACAGGGATGCCTTCAAGGCTTGCACTGAGAGAGAATTCAATCCAAAATAAGCTTAAAGAAATCAAATAGATATTTCTTCACAGACTACACCCAGGGCAGAGAATCAGTGATTTCCCAGCATATTATCACAGTGATGAATATCCACATACTACATGTTTCTCCCTACCTTTCAGATACCATATTCTTCTATTGATCTTCCTCATCTCTTTGGCTGGAAATGGGGTAAGAGGGGCAAACTCTACCAACAAGGATCTCCTGAACTGTCATATCCACCTTCTACCTCAGGAGAGCACAACATGGAACATTTTTGGTGGTGAACAAATGACAAACTTCTGAGTTACAAAGGGCAAGAATTCCAATAAAACAATCTCTGTCTTCTGGCAGACAGCACTGTCATTGCACACTTTGTACTGGTTTTCTCAACAGCTTATAGAAAATCCCTCTTATGTTGCTCCACAAGATTACCTTCCCCTAGATGATCCCTATGCTTCCTCTGTGTTCTTTTGGAAAACCATTCTAGGAATTTAAAACTTAAAAATTTTTCTGAAAAATGAAGAAAATTAGCCTCTTCCCTGGTTTGTATTTAGCTAAGACCTTTCTAAAGCCCTGATTCTTCTTATCAACCCTGTGTGTATACTGCACTGCATACAGAAGCATTTTTTGTTTTGGCAGACATGAAATATTTAAGTTCGGACCAAACAACAGAGCACCAGGAAAGGAATCTCTTTATTCTCACCTCCTGGGTGGAAGCAACACTAACTGTCTTGTTCCATAGAAAGTAAGGTATTTTCAACAGTCTTATTGTACCTGGAAGTCCAAACCAACAAATATTACAGGATGTCAGCTTAGTTCTCTCTCAGTACTTGCAATATTACATATGCAGCTGAACAGAGTGAATCATCAGATGACTCAAACTCCAAAACACCACTATAACAGTAAATAAATAAAGTCCTTCCCTCACACTAAGGAATTGCATTCATACACACAGCCTTACTGAAAAACATGATTGAAAGTAATTTGAAAAGAAATAAATGCAATTTGAATTTTTAAAAACTCATCAGCGCTGCTATGGTTCCCATGAATAAACAGATCTGATTTGTTAAATCTCTTTAACCTTCAAAGATGATTAGGGAGTAATTTTTGTTGTTGCTGCTGTTGCACAAATGGATGGATACATTTTCCAGAAAGTTTTGGAGACAGGCTGGTAGCAGGTACAATTAATTCAGTACATATCATTTACTGCATCCTTGCTTCTTTCACAGAAATCCTTGCCAACTGATCCCAGGCGTAAGATTGGCTTTGGTTCTGCAAGCAGCTGCTCAACTTCCCACTTTGCTGGAGGTAAGGTGTCATAGTAAAGCAGCTGCTGAAAGAGTGGGAGGGAGACACCAGTGAGCAGAAACAATTGTGTTGATAAAAAAAAAAAAAAAGAGAAAAATACAGGAGTGGCAATCTTACTTGCTTCAAACACATTGGGCTAAACTCCATCTCATTTGCCTAAAAAGAAACAGTGTGACCATAAGTTAACCTTGAAATGTGTGAACTCTTGGAAACTTACACAACTCAGAAAACCAACATAAAACAAATCTAACAATGATATATTGTTCTACTGATAATGAGTTCTGTGATCAAATTTGACATACTTAGAGATCTGAGGTTCATGAAGACTCAATGCAGATTTAATCTTATCTGATTCTGCCTCAAATGCATTAAGCCTGTCTTGTAAGAGATAATAATTATTTACAGCAACTTTGGCACAAACAAGAGTTCTTAGGCTCAAACTCAAATTAAATAAAAGTAGGGAGAACAAGAAAAAAATCTGGAATTCCAAAAGTCAATAAATAAATAAAAAATAATAATCTCTGGTGTAGCAGTAATCTGCCGAGATCAACGATACCCTATTAAAAGATCTATCCTCATAATTTTACTTGCATAATTAGGCATGACTCAAATAAGTCAAGGTAAATTGCCAGTTATCACACACAATTAACAGTTTTTTAGAAGACTTTAAAGCTGTGGATTTTTAAAATATAATCGGAGCTCAAATTAATTTGGAGGTTGTTAGTGAAACTGCACTTTGGTGAAACACTTTGGAGTACTACAGAATACTCATTGTGGTATTTCAGAATTAAAATAAAAACCCTACCAAAGTGTCCATAATATTGAACTCTTATGGAAGACATAACATAATTCCAACACTTTAAAATTGCAAGATTGGCTTAGGGACCTTTTTGTTTAATATGAAAGCTGTATTGCTCCTTGAATAACATGAATCTAAGAAAGAGGACTTTTAAGAACAGCTCTGTCTTTACAAATGCTGATAATACCAAGCAGCTGGCAAACCAATACTGTGTTTGCATAAGTTTTTGGAATTCAGAAAGGAGGACAAAATACATTCCTGCAGTGGAGAAAGTCAGTGGAAACAAACAACTGTTCTAAAAGTAGAACTTGAATGTAAAATGTGACCCAAAGGGACACAAAGCATACAAACAGGTCATTTTAAGGCATAAGTGTTATATGTAAGTACATATTATTATATGCAATGATTCTCACACTCTCAGTACCCTGATTTTCCACTTGTTAATAAGATAATTAAAAAATCATTATGACACATAGATTAGAACATAGATTTAAATTTTTTCCTCTTCTTCCATGCTACAGAGATTGTGGGCATTAGAACTTCTCCACTGTTTTTAGGCCTTGCCTCTTTGTTGTCCTTTTTCATCCTAACAAAAACTATTGTTTCAGTTATTTGCTGCTTGAGGCGGATTTAATTAAACCCACGACCTTTTGAGTTTAAAGGAAGTCCACAATATCTGTAAAGACTAGAAGAAATAACACACCCACCAAATCTAAACTGGCACAACTAGGTGGCATACATATGTATAGTATCTACATTTTCATTAGAATGTTTATCTCTCCTTTCTGCCTGATTCTTTTTGCCACAAGCTTAACCTATTTTCTTTGTTCACCCACTCTCTGCATTTTTATAGCATATGTAGTTTTTCTTTCCTTTACATTTTATTTCTTGTTTTTAGTCTTAACTGACATTCAAACCCCACACTGATACTTCTTTATCAACATTATGTTGATTGAAAAACACATTAAAACCAGAATGTGTCAGTCTGGATATCAAATCAAAAGTAGTCTACATCTGTTCATTATTAATCAGACCTACCCTCTCCAACCTCTCTTAAGCTTTGTCACAATCCAACAAAATAATAAAAGCAAAACCTGCTCTCATTTAGCAATGGAAAAGCCATTAAATTTCTGAGAACTCTTGATATGCAAAAGTTAAGTTGTAGGTACATAGTGGTCATACTGATCTACTGTTAATGTGGCAAGCACTTGAACACTTCTTATAAAAAAAAAAATCAATGACAGCTTTGGCCCATTTTAAATAATTCCTTGCTTTTTCTTTCTTTTTCTTTATTTTTTTTACCCTCCACTCACAGTCAGAGTGAAGCTCTACTCCCCTTTAACTAACCATATTGAACAAAGAAAGCATCTGCCTCATTCTTTTCTCCTACTGTGCCATTTTACAGAGAAGCTTAATTATAACTGATTTTCTAAAGCTCATGTGCAAAAACCACAGCAGAATTGAGAGCAGAACTCAGATTTCCCAGCCTTGCTTTCATCCTTCCATAAACTCCTGTTTTCCTTGTGTGCAAATGGATTAACTGAGCCAGCCATGACCATGCTGGGGTGGCTTTCCCTTTGAAAGGAAATAGTTGGTCGGAAAACATGAGAATTTCAGCAGCAAACACAAATCTGGATACTTCCAGATTGATTGTGATACTTCCATCACATTGATTAAGTGACCCCAAAATATCCCTCAAAAAATATTTATTTTGTTTTACCTGACTTATTTCAATGATGTGATTTCTAATATGAGGTAATCCATGTCATCCCACATGGCAGAGGAATATATATGAATGACAACAGAGTGACAAGGTCCTTTTCCAGATCTTCCACAGAAGGCCACAAAAACTACAAATATGTTATTCATTCCTCTATACTCTACATAAAGAGTTTTCCATCTTGTAGCTTTGCTGCTATGTCTGGTCCCAAAGAATAATCTTCTGCTTTTATTTCTCCTTGGTGACATCAGATTTTTGTCAGGCACAGGCAGACAAGTTGGATGGTCTTCCATTTACATTTACAAAAAAAGACATACACAACTCCTCAAACTTTGTTGCACATAAATCACAAAAAGAATAAAAAATAAGCTGAAAACCAGAAGCTTCTAGTCCTGGTTCTGGTTTTAGCACCTTCCAGTCTCTGCAGAATCAACCCTGTAGGAACTGACAGAGGGAAAACAAGGTAGTCTTACTGAACAAGAAACTCACGCTTCAAACAAAAAGGGAAGAAATGGAAAAGAAGAAAAGTCAACAGACTTTTTGAACTCCCAAGAGGTTCCAAATCTAGTTTGATTTAATGTTTTAGATAGCATGCAGCTTAATAATTTACAAGATTCCCAGTGACTAACTGATACTTATTCATAAGGGCTTTGTTTGAGTTCTTGGTCTTGGCAGGTATTTGGCAAGGAACAGGTGATTTGAATTACATTGTAAGTAGAAACTCTGAATCCATGCTAATTTATTACCCATGCCACCATGTGATAAACAATAGTTGAGCAGTATTTATTACTCCTGCCACTAGTTTTACTTTTTCCCAAAGCTTCCTTTGTATAAACTAATGACAAAGCAGGAACATTTTCTGCTATCAAGATATCAAATTATATATTAAGGAACAAAAAATCTTAAAAAACAACCAAAACCAAAACTCCAAAAGCAAATTAAAAAAAATTGTCACTATTTGACATAACATTTGTAGAAGAAACACTATCAGACCTTGTGGGAAAATATTTAATTATGGAGTGCCACATGCTGCTGTGGAGTACAATTCAATAGCATTAATCCTTTCTTCCTATTTTTACTTATACCACCTGCATCATGGAAAAATATCCAAAAGCCCCTTCAACAGCAGAGTGTCTAGCAGTTCATGAAAATAAAGCCTCAGAAGTCTACAATGGCTGTTGAATCTAAAACTACAGAAGTGTTAAAACCCCAAGATAATGCTTCGATCACTAACAAATAGGCCTTGGTTCAACAAAGCTCAGGTTCTTCAAACAAACACTGGGATATATCCCTTCCCATTAGTGTGCAAAAAAAGGAACTAAAAAACAAGGGAAGTTGGATCAATAGGCTACTACAGCACACTGTGACTCTTGCATGTAGAAAGCCCAAGATGGCCAATACTAGGTCAGTTTTTTACCCTGTTTGGCCTTTAAATGATGAACACTGAGACAATTTTTACCTTAAAAAAGAGGAAAAAAATCTCTATAAAACCAGACACTATGAATTAGTCTACAGAGAAAATGGAACAACTGAATTAACCTGGTCTAATAATTCACTGTATCTGATGATTTTATCATAATCTTAGGCGATACATTTGAAAGCAGTGCACCTGCGCAAAGCATCTTCTCTCCTGTGTGCTTCAGAACTGCTGGGCTATTTTTGAGTGAATTCAGAATGCATGAGAAGTTCCTGATTGACAGCTCTGGAGAATATATTTATCCACAAACCAGGCAGAGGCTAGAGAGCAGAAATTGAATCTTTCCCCCACTTCAGCCCTGACCTTCAGTGGCAGTGAGGAGCAAGTTGTTTGTGTTAGGGTCAAGTTCCTTCATCTAAGGATGATTTTATTGATTGCATCTTTTGTTTTGTTTATTTTTTTCTTTTTGAAAGCAACTCTGTTACTTCAGAAAAGAGTATGCTTCTGAGAGACTGAGAATTTTTCTGAGTCAGAGCAAAGCCATGGTTCAGCTTCTTTTTAAAGTAGGCGTTACATCACCCTTTTGGACAAATTTATCTCCTCAGGGTAACCCTGCCATGATTAAGGTGATATAGGAACTTTTGATTGTGAAGAAGTTATTGTTAATTCTGCTCCTATGTGAAGATAGAAGATCATCTCTTAAAACAGTAATTAATGCCCTAAAGTAGCAAGGCCAGCTTCATCACTAGTATGAAGAAATTATCCTTTGCTCTTTTTTTCCCTTCTGTTTTAATTTTTCTGAAATACAACCTTGTTCTTCATCTTTTTTTTTTTTTTTCTGAATGATGGCCTTTGTTCTTCCAGTTAAAATAAAACAGTTAGCTCTCCAATGAAAAAGAAATGTTTCACAAACTATTTATTTTTCTCTGCTCCATCCCCTCTCCAAAACTGTTTATTAATAAAGTGCTGGTAAATAACAAGGGAAAGTAGATATGTATAGTATTCCAGGAAAAGTAAAAATATTTCAATGGGAAATGGAATGCTAACACTGAAACTTAAATTAATTTCCCAAATAAAAACCTAGAGTTTTTTTCTTATTTGAAATCATAGTAGACAAGAAGCTCTTGAACAAGCATCAAAATAGAATGCATGTTTTAAATGGATACGTGTATTTAAGTCATATGAAAAAAGCAGAATCTTGAAAGGCTGCACTAGAGATTACATATATTTTTAAAAGTACTGTGTGATAATGACCTTTGATTATAAAAGAAAAACTTCTACAACTGTAAAGACTACTGTACTGTAACTTCCAACTATATCAGACATAGTTGGTATAATTTGATTCTTGGAGAACAATGAAATCTTTGGTTTGGTTTTTTGTGTTTGTTTGTTTGTTCATTTGTTTGTTTTATTTTGTTTTTTGGGGTTTTTTTGTTTTTATGTTTTGGTTTGTTGTTTTTTTTTAAATCACAAATTTATCATCCGCAACTGATCAGAGAATGCCACAGCCTTGGAAATATATATGCAGCAAATTAAATTCTATTTCATTGGAAAAATAATCTCCAGGAATTACAGTCCTTCAGGTTAAGTTGCATCCATTTACATAAACTTAATTGCCATCTTTTTTTCCTTAACACTAGAAAATATTATTTTATCTAGTTTCTTAGACAACTTTAATTTAAACCCATGGTATCATTCTAACTTTATTCTAACTCTACATCACAAGTTATTCTTATTGCAACATAAATTGGAGCACAAGTGAGAAAATTGTGAGGCACCGAATAAAAGATGAAAGCTGCATTGTAAATGTAATGCAAAATATTTTCTTGTTTGTTTATAAGTTCAATGACAGAAAGGCAAATTGCTCTAGTGAGCTATTGATTTTAACCCTAATGAAAACATGCGCTTTTATTTAGCATTTAATCTAAGTTTAAAGACGTATATAGAACTGCCCTGGTTCTGGCCAGGATAAGGTTAATTTTTTCAGTAGCCAGAAGGGCTGTGACTGGGACTTAGTGGTTATTTTATACCGCCTCCCATCATTGCATTATGGAGCAAGAAAAAGGGACCCTCTTCTGGGGAGGAGCTCCTTCTGGTTAGGAAAACATGGTGGAGGGAGCCATCTGGTACGGTTGCGGGTTTTCTACATGAACAAATTCTTCTCTTGTACCCTCTGCC
Source organism: Pardalotus punctatus (assembly GCA_013400915.1). Lineage (NCBI taxonomy): Eukaryota > Metazoa > Chordata > Aves > Passeriformes > Pardalotidae > Pardalotus > Pardalotus punctatus. Next base: position 11,939 of record VZTX01020367.1, read on the forward strand.
ATTAGTATTGCTGCTGTTACCGTGCATTCTCTTATCTCATTGCTGTTTCAAGTAAATTGCTTTTATCTCAGCTCATGATATTTGCCTTTTGTCCATCCTATTCTCTGTAGTCCACTGCAGGAAGATGGAAAGAAGGAAGGGGTGAGAGAGACGAGTGTGTGGTTTAGAGAGTCTTGGTGGGGCACTGAATTGGCACGTACCTTTCTTAAAATACAATCATAATATAACATTGACTACTAGAAGCTGAGGGACCTCTTTCTCTCCCTCTAACCTAAGAGCAATGCAAAGGAAAATACAATAAAACTAATATCTATAAAACATTTCTTCACTATTTGTATAGGTTACTACATAAAAGTTAAGATTGCTTCTTTGGGCTCCCCCCTCACCCCGCCTTTGGAAAACCTTTTAACACTAGAAAACAACAGTTTGAAGATCTAAATGAAGATTCTTGAGTCTATAAAGAATATGTTGCAATCACTGAAAATTTTATCACTGAATGCATTAACAGATGAACGAAGGGTATTTTATGTCACAATTTAGATTCTTAAATCAGAAAGTATCACTAACTGAATCAGCTCAGATTTTATTTTGGTTGCTTAGCCATAACTGACACCAGGGCTTCCTCAGGAAAAAACACTTTTTAGTGAAATATTTTCTATGCGGAACAGCTGAAACCTACCTGAATGTATTGTGGCTTTGCAGATATATGATATCTTACTTGCAATAACTGGCTGTCAGACACATGGAAGGCATTTTGGCAGTATGTGCTCAGGTGAATGCCTCAGCAATGGCACTGCCTTTCTGCTTTTGCTTAGGGAGGACCGAAGTTTGATGCTACAAGCACTGCACTGGTGGTGCATATAATAGTACACTGCAGCAAGAGCCTTGTCTTTATAAATATATCCAATATTTCCTGAAAGTATTGAGATGACAACACTTCGTAAGATATGTGTGCTATCCAAACACAATGGAATCTTCAGATCTCTATAATCATTCTTACCAGTGAGATTCACACCCTGATTATGAGGGCATCTGAGCCATCAGTAATGGTATTTACTCCATCAATGGCTCTCTAAATATCTCTGTAGTCATTCCTAACCCATTTGTATGAGCCACTGCTTTTACTGGCAGTTATAAATGCATATGCTTCAAATCAAGCTTCAGTTGACACTGAGACTGTCATCCAATATTGTCCCTTTTCAGGGCCTGAAAATTTTTGTAATGCTTTGTATTCCTTGTTTATGTACAATACACGATGCCATTGGTACCTGAGCAAAAAGGGTGTCACTGATTATCTCCTAGCTGGATGCTAAAACACCAGGTAGTCTTACTGGATCAAGACAATGTGACACTCAAAACAGCTTTTGTCATTTACACTGATATGTTCTTGTCTGCCCAACAAGTAGAAGGAACCCCAGAGCATGACTAATTCCTAGATTCAGGGTACCTTGGGGGTGCCACCAGATGTTCCCATTTTATTGTGGAAATGGTACAACAGGTAAGGAAAGCCTTGGGAATAGCTTGGGATCTTCATGCTCCTTGTAGGCCCTAAGCTAGGGGCAAAGTAGAGTGAATGAATTATACAATCAATCTGCAACTGGGTAAAATATGTCAGAAAACCTCCCTCATATGGGTCCAAGTCTTACCCATTGCTCTTCTTTGAATTAGAATTCAGCTGCCAGGAACCAGCAAAAAAAGCCCCTCTGAGCTGCTCTATGGTTGACCCTACCATGTACCACACATTCCAGGAAACATACACATAAAAAAAAGGGTTGATTTGAATAATTACCTCATTTATCCTAGTAGAATTTTATAGGATTTGCAGTGAACAATGATGCTTAGTGAGCAGTCTCCAGACTCACGGGATTGGACATGCCAGTGCATGAGTTCCCACCAGGAGATTGGGTCTCTTTGAAATACTGGGGAGCTGCTCCTCTCCAGTGCAAGTGTATTTATACTGTACCAAGTACTATTGAGAAGTTTTGCTGTATTGAAACTGGACAGAGTAAAATCGTGGATACATTATTCCTGAATTGAAAGGGCAGAAGCCCCTTGGGTAATCAAAGAGTTGTGTGAGTAAAATCCAAGATGTTTAAGCCTTGTTTTGCTATCAAAGTGGTGGAGCATCTACAGGTGTCCAGGAAATCTGGAAACAAATGCAAATTTTACAATGCACAGTTCAAGATGACACCTCCTGGGATTTGAAGAAATCTGGACCAAACTTAATGGTTACCCAACAGGACTCAGTTAAAACATCTGTTTATAATCAACATAATAATTGCTCTGTGTGTTTTAGCTTGCATCATGATTCATTGCTATTGCTGTTGTAATGCCTTACAGTACAAAATGAAATACAGATATTAATAGACTAGTTCCCATAAGGAACTTAGTCTCAAAAAAGGGGGACTTGATAAGGACAGTAGAACAGAACAACATTTTACTGTCATAAGGACAGAAGAACAGAATAGCACAGCCTTGGGGAAAGATATAAAGGACGTAACTTAGGCAAACAGAAGTTGTGTAAAAGGCAAGCAGGATGCCAGCTCAGCTCTGCAAGGCTGACAGAGTAGAAGTTACGCAAAACAAGAGTGTGCTAACAAAAGCTGGGGTTGAGGAAATGCCACCTAAAAAGGACATTGGACATTGAAGACCACTGAAGAAGACCTGAAAAGGACCATAAAAGGGTTTTGATAAGGGGAGTGACTATATAAATTGTAAAATAAAGTAATACATATACATCAAGTAGGCAGGGATAGCTAATGAATATGTAATGAGTGTGTATGATAAAAACTCTACACAGTGCTCAGGGCACTCAGTAAGGATCCTCTGAGTGACCAGTGCACTGCAGTAAAGAATACCTGCTTTCTAATATGCAAAACTGTGTTAGAAACTTTCTGTCTGGCTGATTTCGGTATCATTTAGATACCATACTTTCAAACCAAACTAAGCATAATTTCAAAAAGAAGATAAGCACTTGGAAAATAGAGCAACACACAACAGTGTGTGGCTGCTGTAAATGTTTAAAAGCATACTAGAAAAAGTGATCGATAATGAGTAGTTTTAAATTTTCACAGTAGGATTATCTAACTAACCCCCATTTGCTTTACTCTCCTCCTTTATATCAACCTATGAAGCTCTGTGAAGCTGGAATGAAAAAGTCTAATCTTAGGGTCTGTGTAGGTCTTCAGTGTCTGAAAAATGAACCAACCAAAACTACATTATGTTTCTTAAAATTATGTGTAAATACACATAACGATGCTAACCAAGGTTGTCATAAATGGATGGCACAGGCCCAAACTGTCACGAAGGATGAGCTGAAAAAATGATCATCATGATCCGAGGTAAAGAAGGAGGCGGAAGATCTTGTTACAACTTTCAGTGTATGCCATTGACACAGCTTATGTGTTAAGAAAAGATGCTGAAGGTCAGTAGATTTTCATCCTTCTAAATTACAGATCGGACAATAAATGACCTAGTAACACAAACCGTAGGAAAACATTGTTTCTGTAGACCCATTAAATAAGTAAAAGCTTTCCAGAGACACTTCAAAACAAGTATGATATGTAAGTGCAAAATTCAGGAGTTTTAAAGTTAAGTAGCAAAACTGCAGAAAGTGTCTAAATTTGATATTATATATTTTGTTACAAGAGGGAAGTACCCAGATATTAATACAGTAATTTGACTTCTCACACCTTTACAAACTGGCATGAATATAGCAAAAAAAAAAANTCAAAGGCAGAAGTAAAAAAAAAAAAAAAAAAAAGTTTTCAGAAATATACCTGAGGTGTTTCAAAAAGATTTACTTTGGTTTGATATTGAAACAAGAAATTCAAAAATTGAATATAAGGTTAAATGCCATGCTTACACTTAAGTTTGTTATGAAGAAAATATGTAACTGTTTAATGATAAAAATGACTTTAACTAAATTTCTAGATAATTTTCTAATAGCATATGACTAACTGTGAAATTTACCATTTTACCATGACTAATGTGTGAAATCTGTCATCTTTCCTCATGATTTACGCAAGGTCCTAATAAGAAGAACACAAAGTTGGTAATATGACATGAATAGTAATTTGTATTGTACTTGCTTACAATTTTAGGAGAGAGGAGAGATATTTTTCATCAGACTGTGTTAGAGCCATTGGTGTACCTGGAATATCATCACTGGAGTCTATCAGAAATCTTCTTTTATGACCAACCATATCCTTGTCTATTACTCAAAAATTATATCAATTGATGTAATGCTATAACAAAGAAAATTAAAAAAAAAAAATACCTGCTGCAAGGTATTGGCCATTGAGTTCTTTAACCTCCGAGAAATTGATGTCAATAGACAAAGCCTTCCACAAAAGCAGGAAATTCTACATAATCTAGTTAGTTATATACATTAATTAGAAGGAATTTTTTTTTCCAAACTCATATATTATGCTGGAAATCCATAAAGCAGGAATTTAGTTGTTCTTCTACATATATTTTTATAAGTACAGCCTGATGAAAGCAGAAAAGGTAGCAAATTAAATTTGCAAACAACCTTGAAACTACCTGACTATCAGAAACCCTTGTGATGGTAGTTGCAGTAAGGTTGTTAAAAACCAAAATTTTCTGGTTTTAAATACTGAATGTTTTCAAACACATTACTGTCATGATCTGCAATGACAGAGAAAATATGTCACTTTATCTGAAAACACTGCTTGTTGATATGGAAAGTTGTGAGGTCTTAAAGGACTTACAAATGTTCACAAATCACATTAAAATCAGAATTTGAGAAACCTACTGCAACCCCCCCTTTTTGAATTATAAAACTGAAGACTCTGCATGAACAGGATTTGTCACCAGAAGTTTCTGACCCCATGAAACTTAGTTATCAGCAGCCGTGAAAACATGCCAAGATATTAATTTTGTACAAACAAACAGGCAAACAAGCAAACAAACATAAAAATATGCATCCTGTAAAATGTGATAGTTTATCAAGGGTTTGGTATAAGAGTATAGGAATATAGAAGCATCTTCCAGGGACATAATTTGAGATTTATTCTGTTTGAGGGAAACTAAAATTTTGGCTCTCAGTGGTGGTGACTGTGCTTTTACATAGATATTAAGAATTGCATTCAGAGATACTGTATTTTAATAACACAATTAAGCAAATTCAGCTGCCTTCAACAGACTGCAAAAAGTGAAAGGAACAATGCCTCTGAAACATAATTAAAATGGATGCTAAAGGACATACAGATTGGCTGGACAGGAAGAAACTGCTTGTTTCAAAAATCCTGTTTGCTGCATTGTCACTTCACCCTTCAGTGTTCTCACTTTTTGTAAAAATGTCAAGATGTTTCTTGCATTTATTTATAATATTTGCTGTGATGATACAACTTGGCATCTCACTTCATACATTGCAACTCTGGCATTATTAAAAAATTCTGCCTGAATTCTGAGCTTTTACCACTAAATTTCCAGTGTGTTGTCCTGGGTCTTGTTTGTCCTCCTCTATTGTAAAAAACCGGATGCCACTGTTTTCTCACCTAAAGAAACACCTTCATTTTCTTCCCCCCACCATCATCTCAGCATTTTATCTGCACTGAAAAGAACATGTTTTTGACCCTAGCCAAACACCAGGCCCCACAACAGCCGCTCCCTCACTCTCACTTGCCACACCTGGGCAGAGGAGAGAAAAAAAAAAAAAAAAGAAGAGGTCATGAGTTGAGATAAGGACGGGAGGAAACACTTCAAGGGCAAAACAGCCTCAACTTAAAGTTACAAAGTAAATTTATTGCTAGCAGAGACAGAGGAGGATAATGAGAAGTAAAACAAGCCCTTAAAGACACCATTCTTCTTCTGCCTCCTCCCTCCTTCCCACAGACAGCACAGGGAGCAGGTCATGGGGGTTTGGTCAGTTCATCACCAAGATCTTCTTCTGCTGCTCAGGGACAGAAGTCCTTCCCCTGCTGCACCGTGGAGTCCCTTCCCATGG
>VZTX01020367.1:18376-28972 GCA_013400915.1 Pardalotus punctatus
CCATGTTGTTTCCCTCACGTGTTCTCACCTCCTCCTCTTCTTTGATTATGAAAAACCGTGTTCCACTTCGTTTTGATTTCTTCTTAAATATGTTATCACAGAGGTGTTACCACCATCTCTAATTGGCCCAGCCTTGCCCAGCAGCATGTCCATCTTCCGAGCCATCAGGGATTGGCTCTGCTGGACATGGTGGAAGCTTCCAGCAGCTTCTCACAGAAGCCACCTCTGTGGCCTCCCCACTACCAAAAACCAGGCCAAGCAAAACCAGCACAGCTTATCACAATAGTCTGAAAGCAGAAAATCATTTCAGTTGTCCCACAAAGCAGCATTTTTAAAGTAAGCTGGAAAGATGCTAAGAATCCAGTGTTTTATGCATAACCATGACAGATCTGTCCTGAATTCTCTGTTGATGACACCTCTCAGAACTGCTTTTACCAACCAACTGTTCAGCCATAGACAAAGAGATTTGATTATAATTATTTTTCACAATCTATATTAAATCCTTTGGTAATCTCTATGCCACAATTTCTCTTTAATATGTTTGATTTTGAATCATTAGCCAGAGATTATTTCACTTTTATAGGTTAAGCCCTTCACCTTGCTACTTTCTTACCTTTGGAAATATGGTTTAATTCTCGTGGCTTTTTTGTGCTGTTTGCCTGTACATTTTATACTCTTATTTATCTGATTTATTTGGTTTATCCACAGCAGGAACTGTGTAGATATTGTTAAAGAATGGTTAATGGAAGATGAGGCTATACAGACATGTAAATAGATCACTACTAGTGAAAAATGAACAAATGAGTCAGCTAGATTCGCTGTAGGGAACATGTGAGAAATTTTATGTAGGAACATGTGAGAAATTTTATGTAAGGTAATTTTATGAATGAATGGATAAACTTGCAGAATCATTCTTTTTTTTTATTTGCTGAAAAAATAATTTTAGAAAATTCTAGGGCTGAATGCATGGCTATTAGCAGTAATGTTACTGTTACTGATTTTAACTGTACTGCACTCAGAAGCTTGTACTGAATTTTCTGTCCAAAATTGTAATATCTGCTTGTCAGTAGGAATTTAGTACTCTGTGTTGCCCCTAGCTAATAATTAATGTCTTTAAAGAGTATTACTGACTTAGATTTTCTAATAAATCATAGCTAAGGAAGTCCAGAGCATTTTATTAATAATTTCCTTTTCATGTAGCAGCAGCGTCTGGAGATTACCATATAAAGGATATTGGGATAATAAGCATATGTGAGAACTCTATATATCTGCTACAAAATATTACTTCTGTGACATTTGATTGTGAGCAAAGAATCTTTCTGCTGACATCAATTCCCCCTTTTCTGGAGTTCTGATTGTATTATGACTACTCGATTACTTGCTCACCCAATTTTCCCTGTTCTCAGCAAGGAAAACTATTTACTTTACAATCTGTAGACTGGCTTTTCAACTTCAAATGAATAATCTCTCAACAGTTCAGAGTAAAACTGTTTTTGAACATTTGAGTTTGTAACAAAGATTGACACGATATTTTATTATTATTTTATTATAAATGACACATGACTTCACTAGATTTACAGAAATTTCATTCCTTTACCATCATTCCCTTCAAACATGTGGATTATGAGAAGAGATTTTTGGCAAGTACTGTGTTACTTTTAGGGAACTTTTCAATTCTAGGAAAATGTTCTTTATAAGTAAATTGGAAATATTAGAAGAAAGTATGAAATGCACAGTCATAGAATCCTGGACCCTTAGTGGGGTAAAATATAATATATTTCAATAAAGAATGCAGAAATGAAGAACAGAGAGCTGACTGAGCTATAAACTGCCACACTGCATTTCTCTTGGAACTATATTTTAAGGACTGACCCTTTTTCTGGATGTCAGATGCTAATCCTCAGGTAATATTTAATTTTTGATAGTCTCAATGGGAAAATCACAATCTAGATCTGATGATCAGGAAGTCTAGTGTGCTTCATTACTGTTGGTAATTAGACATAAAATGACATTTCTAAATAATTCAGACAAACAAAGAACCAACTGGATCATAATGCTAAGAGTTCTTCTCTTGACAAAGAAAGTCAGTGATGCTGCAGATTTTCTGACACTTAGTGTGTTGATTGGCATGCTACTGTCATTATTTTCCACCATATATTTTGAATTCTCTGGGAAATATAAAAGAGTATGCAAATATTCTACTTCATGCTTTACAGGATATAGCATTTATCCTCCCAATGATCCAGCCAAAATCAGCACCTGGATGAAAAGCAGCTGGCTGAAGCTGAACCCAGGAAAATTAATGCTATTTGGAAAAGGGAACCTCTCAGAACTTGCCTCTTCAGTCCGTAATACCTTCCCCCAAACCCTTAAAATCCTAGTTATCATTTTCCACCATTATTAAGGATTTGGCTCTTTTACAGGGCTCTTCATAAATATGGGATTTCCACTTTTACTAGCAGTTTTATAAATTATATTAATACTGAAATTGCACTGCTTTCTCAAGAAGTATTTTCTCTCATTGAACATGTATTTTCCTTTAATATTTAAAGGACTTACAGTTTCCTGTTGAAAAGAAAACTTGTCTATTTATTTTTTGACTTCTATTTTAACTGTCATTTTCCTGTTATCCACTTTGTCTTTTCAGGTTAATTATCACTAGTGTCACCACCGTCTTATTTTTAGTTTAGTTTGTTTCTTCCTTTCTATTTTATCTTTCCTGCTGCCTTATGTGCTCTTCAGTTTACTGATTCAATACCGTCTGGTGCAGTAGCAATCTTACATTTTCTCTTAAAAACATACAGCTCTACTGGAGGCATGTCACTTTCGCAGATTTGGGTCAGCTGGCCTGGTTTGGCCCTCCCAGGATGCTGACATATCCAGCCCTTGTGATGCCTTAGGCAGGCTTACCTAAAGCAGAGGCTAGACAAAGTTAAGAGAACAAAAAGCAGTTAAATTTATTGAAGGGCCTTCAGGCACATTTAGGGCAGACACAGCCCACCCAAGGGCTGCACCCAAAATGGATGACGGGTCATGGATTTTTCACACTTTAAAAGTTGTGTTCGTTTGCATATCAGGGGTTAATCCTCCACTTACAGCATCAGATAATGAAGTCAATTACTTCAAGTTTTTCCCCCTCAATTCACTGTTGTTTACATACCTTGGGGCCTGACACAGTAGGGTGTCCTTGAGTTTTGTGCCTAGAGAGGAATTGTTTTGTCTAAAAATGAGAGAACAGTAGCTTAGCACCCTAGATGGAGTCTAGAGTTATACATTAAAGAATTACAGGATTACAGATACATGAAAAATATAGAAGCTAAAATCCTAAGGCATCACTTGATTGGGGGGGGGGGCAATATTAGAGAGACAGCCCTGCTCAGCACCAGACAAAACATCTGAGTGTTATCAACACCTTCCCAGCAGCCCATGCAAAGTACAGCACTGTGAGGGCTGCTAAGGGAAAATGAACTCTCTCTCAGTCAGACCCAATACAACTGTCCAAAGGGATATTCCAGACCATGTGACATCATGCTCCGTGTATAAAGTGGGGGGAAGAAGAAAGAAGGAGGAGGACATTTGAAGTGATGATGCTCATCTTCCCAAGCAGCCATTACATGCGATGGGGTCCTGCTCTCCCCAGGCTGAACACCCTAGATGGCTATTCTCAGATGGCTGAACACCTCCCTGCCATGGGAAGCAGTGAATTAATTATTTATTTTGTTTTGCATGTGTGTGTGGCTTTTGTTTTCCTTATTAAACTGCCTTTATCTCACCCCATGAGTTTTTTAGATTCCAATTCCCTCCCTTACAATTCTCTCCCTGATCCTGCTGGTGTGAGAGTGAGCAAGTGGTTCCATGGGNTCAGTCAGACCCAATACAACTGTCCAAAGGGATATTCCAGACCATGTGACATCATGCTCCGTGTATAAAGTGGGGGGAAGAAGAAAGAAGGAGGAGGACATTTGAAGTGATGATGCTCATCTTCCCAAGCAGCCATTACATGCGATGGGGTCCTGCTCTCCCCAGGCTGAACACCCTAGATGGCTATTCTCAGATGGCTGAACACCTCCCTGCCATGGGAAGCAGTGAATTAATTATTTATTTTGTTTTGCATGTGTGTGTGGCTTTTGTTTTCCTTATTAAACTGCCTTTATCTCACCCCATGAGTTTTTTAGATTCCAATTCCCTCCCTTACAATTCTCTCCCTGATCCTGCTGGTGTGAGAGTGAGCAAGTGGTTCCATGGGGCTTGATTGTTGGCTGGGGTTAAACCACGACATAGGGATAAATGAAAGAGAGAAACTGAGGGGTGCATGAAAAGGACAGACTCAACAAGTTTTGACATATGCCCCTGGAAGAAAAGAAAAAGAAAAAAAAATGCTGGCATCATTCTCTTGCTCTTTTATCTTTTCCTTATTGATGTATTTTTTGATTAATGATAAATTGCGTAGATGACAAATAATTTTAAATATTCATAAATTTATGTAATGCTCATGTATGTGGAAGACTAATAACATTAGCTGGAGCCAGACAAAGCTTAGGCAGGCATAGTGCAAGATTTTCCACATGGCTCTGTCAGAGCAACTAAATCTTTGTCTTTAACACTCCTACTAATATTCCAAGCACAGGCTCTTTGTTTTGTAGATGTGAGAAAAGTTGCACTCATCTCACAAAATGTGTAGAATAAAATAACAGGAATTCACTGACATGCAAATACTGTTCTTCATGGCAGGCAAATCTGTTGGAGCATGCTTGAGCATGGATCTCCTCATTAAAGTGATCTCTTGTACAAGTGGTCTGGCTGTGCCCAGTCCCCATGTATGTAGGCAAACAGATGTGGGGAAAAAAAAAAGTGGCTGTTTTTCTGCTTCCCAAAATGTTCTGGAGCTGCAACTTCTTGCTCCTCAATGAGTCTGTGTGCATCCATCCAGGACAGCTACCTTCTCAGACCTCCCTCAAAGACAAGGAGATGACAAGAATAATTCAAGGCTTTAATAATCCCCTAGTAATGGCCGAAACTCCTGCACCTCTAGAGACCATATCTACAGCCTGTAAATATGGCTTCAGCAGAACTACTGGGTATTGCTGGTAGCGCTAACTGTTTTTTCATGGAATGCTGGTTACTAAGAGCAATTCAGCTGTGAAAAAAAAGTACAGAGGACTATTAAGATTGTCTAGTCTCCTTCATCTTCATATCTACACAGAGTTACTAGAAGGTCTCTTTACATAAGCTGCAGAAACCCATTGGGTAAAAATCATGCCCGGTGCTGGGAATCTCTAACTGGTGACAGAGCAGCAGGGATCTGAGACTAATACCATCCCATTTTCAAAATTTAATCACTTCAGTAGAAATCATTAGACCTTTGAATCAGCTACAAAGACATATTATGGGTGGGAGAATCAAATGGCTGGTAATGTGGGGGGGAAAAGAATGAAATAGGAGACATAACCTGAAAGAAAGACATATTGAAACTAGACTAACTTTGCATTCAATTAAGTTCTTTCTATCTGCCTTATATTTGGCAGTTATTTATATATTTGCCTGTATTTCTTGAATTCATTAATGATTGAGGAAGAAACCAAGAAAATCTAGAATACAGTGCTGAACAGACTCCATGGCCAATTTAGTCTCACTGTTGTACCACTAAATTAAAGGCAAAAAGCCCTGAGCCATGGCCAAATCACAAATGGAACACCTGTCTCTCATTTATTCTGAGTTTACAACTGAAAATGAAGTTTTGGCTTTTACAGGTGAAACTTTTGTAACTTACCCCAGCAGCTCGTAACAACTCTTCCCCATTCTGACCAACCCAAGAGCAGCAGAGGTAAGAAGAGCAAAAGCAACCTGAAAAGATCAACATACTGAACCTCTTTCTCTTCGGTGTCTAACCCTCATGGCTCCTGAACTCAATGCCAAGGTTTTAAACAAAACTAAACATAAAATAGAGAGTATGACCACAACAAAATTGTTGAGCTGCTTCCTTCCACCCCCAAACACATAGTTATAAAACCAAAATATGGCAGAAATATTTACTCTTGGTAGGCCAGTGTAGCTTTCTCATCCTCAGGTACAGCAGTCCTAAAAAGTAACTTCCCTGACAGTAATACTCTCCCTCTGCCCTTCTGATATTCTTGAATAAATCATAATTAAGAGATGCAGCCATTTCTCACTTTGGTAGGAACTGTATTTTCCCCAGATAAACACTGAAGCTTTCCTGGGGAAAAGTGAGGAGGTTCAGGGTGTATCAGAGCCTGAATTCCTAACTCCACAGGAAAGTCTGATGCTCTAAAGCAGAGTAAAACTTCAGCACTGAAAAGAAAAATATCCCAGGTGTGGATGACCAATTAAGAAAAAATCACCAAAGAAGAAAATAAACAAAAGTGCCCAGACCAAACTCAACCTCATCAACACACTACTTCAGCACAAAGAATGAGGCATGCCACACTGATCCAGAGACCTGATAACTTGCTTCAAGGCTCTCTATCACAAAACTGGCAGTACCAGCAGTCAGAGCCCCTGCAAGCCTTTCACATCTGCAGCAGAGAGCCTGGAAGCACTGGGAGCTCTGACATGAGCTGGGTCTCCCAGGCCTGCCAAGAGAGCTGTTGGGGAGGTGGGTGAATGAAAGAAACTCTGCTGAGTTTCTGTCAGAAAATATGAGAAAAACTGCATGTTTCCAAAGAGCATTTAAATTTCGTCAAAGCAGCATTTTCCAGCACAATAATTTTTCCACCATGACATTTTTGTCTCTCTATTTGTTAGTGTCAGCATGCTTCATTTTTTTGGGATATTCCCCCCATCCCAGCCCTCTAATTGACCAGCCTTGCCTTTTATTTGTTGTCTTCAGCCTCACACTGCTGTGAGGCACGATGTGCACAGGGGACAGTGAGGAAGCACCTCACACCTACGTGCTGAGCTGAAGGATGGCTGCTTTCTCCTCATCACCTCACAATTCACCCTTCTCAAGCACCATATTAAAATCCTAAATTTGCAGGTGCATCTCGGCACCCAAAAAAAGATCAATAGTGTAAAAAATTCAGTTAATGTGTTCTGCTATTTCTGAAATAATTTCATAATGAATATTGCCCAACACATACTTACTGCTTTAACAATGGTGCTCTCTGCCATACAAGTGACCAGAGCCATGCTAGTTGTTCTGAGCCTTAGCAAAAGGTGCAAAAGAAAAACAAAAAACTGAGATTAAACTATTAATGTGGGGTTTGCCAGGAAGAGAAAAATATTGCTGTGTAGCAGTTGCAGTTGCAGTTACATAAAGAAATGTTTCCTGAAATAAAGACTTTTCATACAAGAAGTGATAGCTCATTATTCTCATATTGACTTACATAAAGACATCAGTCATCTGTGGCACTCTCTGCTACAGGATATTATTGTGGCAAATGCTGATTCATAAAGGATTATTTTGATCAGGATTATTATTAGAATAAAATTACAAGAGTCACCAATATTCATGTCTATGACAAACTGACTACCTGCTGAGGAAGAGAATACAATTCAGTTTTTAATAGGAAAAAAACCAAACCAGCCTGAGAAAGAGAAAATTTTGATTCCTGTAACTGATTCTGACGCTGACTCTTTCCACAGCCTTGGGCAGGGCACTTGAGTTCTCTCTGTCACAGAATCAATTATTAACTACCTCTTTTGGGTCTTTGAATGATTGATTGATTCTGTTAATGTTTTTTAAGTGCATTGCTAATGAAATCCAAACACATAAAAATCCACTGTGTGATAAAAAATATCAGAGGTTTTATTTCCTTATTTCTTGCTAAAGTGTCACATACTGAACATCATTGTGACATTGTAATTACCTTTTTTTTTTTTTTTTAGAAAAGTCACAGAATATTAATCTATAATGCAGTTTTCAGGTTCCATGTTTCCCCATCATTTGCAAGCAGGTAACTTCTACTACAGGAACTCTTGTGATAAGAATATAATAGATATTTGGCTCTCAAAATGAATTCTGTAGCAGAATCTGATACATAAGTAGTTATATCCCAATACCATTTCTTCAACAGATAAAAATTATATTAGTTAATAATACATACAAAATTTACAGCAAAGGCACATAATTGACCAGTAAAGCTTTTTGTACACTCTCCAAACACTCTCATCTTGCAAACCTAAAATTCTGTCTCCGTTTTCTATTTAATAATAGGATCTTCTCCAAAACTGCCACCTTCTGAAGGTGTGTCTGAGCAATGAGCACAGGAAGAAACCAAAAGCACAAATGCTCAGGTACAAACCAGTTGGAATTTGCTTTTATCCAGTGCTCTTGAACTGATCAGTTCGGTTTTCCTCAGTATTTTATTACTTTTCTGGACTGTTTCAGCATGGAACAAATGTTGAGTTTACCTCTCACGTGAGATTATCTAGTTATAGGTGATCTGGTTTAGAATGTCCTTGATGAAGAACCATTGTGTTAATAGCTTTCCTGCTCAAAGACATGTCACTTCAAATCAATCCTGTATCTGGATCTCAGCTACATACAAATACCCTCATCTGGAGCTCCCTGGCTTAGACTGATGATGCTTGTTCTGCTTTGGAGTCAAATGTCTCACGAAAGACTTACTCAGCTGGTAGAATTTATTTCACATCAAAACAGTTATAAAGAAGTTTTATCTCAATGACCATCATCTTTCTTCCTGTAAATCATAGAGATGCCATTTTTACAGTTTTTCTTGAACACTGTCATCTGTTACATTTTGGCTGAAGTGAAAACATAGGTCAAAAACATTTTCTATGGATCCACATGTGCAGGGGAAATTATGTGAAAAATGTCTCCTCTGAGCCATCATCTGACTTGGGAGACTTGTGCACATAGTTCAAGGTCTGTGAAAACTCTGTGTGAACACTGTGTATTTCTGGAAATAAAGAGGAAAAATAGTCCACACTTTGCCCAGAAGCCCAGTACATCTGAAGGCAGTTCTGGATGTTGGGAAGTAGATGATGTCTGCACACTTACACACATACAATCCTGTTATGACTCTGATATTGTTTCCCAGCATTTTAATGAGATTAAACCCTATATCCTGAGCCTTACCATAAGCACCTAAGTTAGGCACTGATCTGAAAATTCTTTGTCAAAAACTTTCACCACAGCTTTTTGTAGGGTATATCTTATGAAAATACAATGAATGATCATGTTATTTAAGAATTAGGTAAGATACAGGTCATATTTTGAACTAATAACAATATTATTTCATTGTTATGGGATGAGGATATATTTTTTTAAAAACCCTAAACTGTATTATTTGTAACAGATGTGGTTATGCATTCTACATTTAGAATCATGGCTCTATAAAGTTTTGGGAAGGTCTAATGTTTAACTTCAATGATTCTTGTGAACAGTTCACCTCCTGTCCTACATGGTGCATCATGAGTGGGGAGAAGAGGTAGGAGATGTGATCTGAAGACAAGACATCTTTGCATTTGAGAATGTGACTTACAGTCATTGTCACAATGTCAAGAGGAGGTCCTGGCACACTGCAGAGATAACAGAAAAATCCTCTGAAGAAAAGGAGTATCAGATTCTGAACAATGCACAATCGTCTGCAGAGAGACAGATGGAGGTCAAATGCAATAGCTGAGAAGAGGAAATAACTATAAAAAGTTATAATAAAGAATTGCAAGCAACTAACACTGCTGAATGGATTGCTGGCACCAAGCTCAGCTCACTAGGAATACAGTTGCTTTGGCATAAGAAACTCAGTTTAAAAAGAAGATGAATACCTGTTAAAAATAAAAGAAAAAGATAAAAGAAAAAAAAGAAGAAAAAACCAAAAAACCCAGGATAAAATTTAAATGCCTCAGATATTAATTTTATATATAGGCCTGTATTCTCTCATAAACATACAGCTTCAAGACGACAAGTATAAAGATATTCTAGCTATAAATACTTCCCCTTCTAATGAGATTAGTGCTATGCTTTATTCCAGCATGAATTATGAAAGAGGTGTACACTTACAAAGCAATGTTTATGCTATTCTATATGAATAGCTGACCTGCGGTAAATAAAGGTTTTTCTGAGTCTGCATTTATTACACTTCAGGTGTGATTTACAGATACAGCACCTTACCTTTCAAAATGCTTCTCAATAATGTTTAAATAAATTGTGCTGTTTGCTATTGCTATTTTCATGATGTCATCAATGACGATGTCATCAATATATCATACCACAGCCACTGATCAAATGATTGAGTGCTATGAAATCAAACATTGGTGTTCAATGTGTTGCTGATACAGGACTTCAGGTATGCTGTCTTTGTGACAAATATTTTCATTTTCCATGAAATATAGCTACAAAAGATAACTATTCCCACTCTAGATATTGGTAACCTCAAATACCATAATTAGAATAAATGAGTGAGAGATGAGTATTTTAAAATACAATTCAATAAGCAGTTTAAAGCAAACTGAGACCACATCAAAATAAACAACTTTTCATTTGACCCTGTTTCTGGCTGAGCTATTACCCTTTCATATCCTAGTCCCTTTGGCAGGTACGTGGGGTTTTATGATCACTTGCTGAAATAGGTCAGTAAATTATTCTGTGTGAAAGCAAAACAAGAAATTAATAAC
>VZTX01020370.1:0-30548 GCA_013400915.1 Pardalotus punctatus
TTGGGGGCCGCTCCTCGCCGCAGGTCCCGGGGCGGGGCGGGCCGGCTGAGCCCTCCCCGGGGCCGGTTACGAAATCCCGGGGAGCCCAGCCCCGTCCCGCCCAGCCCAGGGGCAGGCCGGGTGCGACTGTGGCACACAGCAGCGGCCGCGGGCCCTTGCGGGAGCCGCGCTGGGAGCAGCTCCGCGTTCTGCCGTCTTCGGTCCCGTCCTGTCCCGTCCCCGCCGCCCGGCGCCGGCCGGCTTGGCTCCCGCTGGGGGCTGGCGGGGCAGCAGCGCTCGAAACGGCTCGTCTGTGGGCGGAAAGTCTGTACTGCCTGCTGCTGCTCCAAGCCCTGCACTCCCCGCTCCCCGCGGGAGTTGCACACCAGCACGAGGACTCCGTACGGGCAGAGCGGCTCGTGGCCATGTGCGCCTGCAACACTTCTCATCTTGCCCTCGCTCATGAAATGAACGCGAACACCCCCAGCGAAGAAGTAAACAGTTCAAATAAAGAACTGACTTTGAATTCACACAGGAGCTGGCTTGGGTACTCATTTTGTTTAAGCCAATATTTCTGACATTAACTAAAACCAATTAACAAGTTTATTCTAAAAGCAACATAATGTTTTCTTGCTTTTACAGTACTTTGCTATTTAGAGAGAGGTAAGTAGTCACGAGAGATTTACACAAGCTTAATAAAATTAATCTAAATTATATTGTCTTTAAAGGTGGCTTAAAAAACCAGAATGATCTAAAGCTTAATAGAAATGTGTTTAGATGTTTAATTAAAGCATTCATTAAATTGAAAGCAGATTGATCTCCCTGGAGAAAGTTGGTTTTTTTCAGCATATCTCAACCTTTCTGTTCAGGAGCCCTCAGCATGGCCATGCCGACTGCTCCTGGGAGGCGACCACCAGCAGCACGGCGCGGAGCGGTGGCGCAGGCAGGCAGAACCAGCGAGCGGGCCGTGCGGTGCGGGATGCAGCATGGCCCCGCTAGCACTGGGACAGACTGCTACAAAAACAGTCCGGGGGCTGTACAGCTGCGGCATTTTGAACTACTTCATTTTAAGAAAACCCTTTCATAAGCCCAGGAGACAGATTACAACAAAGAATCATGGAACTGAGGTTATAAAAGGGACCTTTTTTCAGTGAGGAAGTACTAGAGTGTTTTAAGTTTTCTATGTAAACTATATGCCTGTCACGACACATTTTTATCATGATCAGAGCATGCAGTTCAATGTGAGCAGTTTTGAAATATCTCTAGGATGAGCATTACTGGTGAAAGCCATTGGGCCAAAGCATCTTTCACCAATAAGTTCCCAAGCTGAAGGATGTTGGCTCAATAATCAGAATAATTTGCAGAAGGCATAAAACATGAGTATCACCACTTTTAGCCTGCTTTCTGAGGGAAATCACTTGCAGACAACCACACTGTGTTCATGGGGATGGATGAGTTTTCTTAATAAATCACAAATTTACTTGCTAATTTTAGCCAAGAAACATTAGATCTCATTCATGCATTTAATGGAAACAAGGATTAAAGGAGAGAAAAAAAAGAAAACTCTTAGTGCACCTACTGAAGAAAGGAGTAGTTAAGGTCAATCCTTTTAGTGACCAAAGAACCCAGGGACACAAAGGCAGGGGAAGGTTACTTTAGGCAGTTTCCTTCTGGCTGACAAAATTCTGGTATTCTGCCTGCCACCGGAAGTGGAATCAGCCATCTGTTTTACACAGATCTTTTAGAACACTTCCTCATCTCCGAAGTTTCACAGGAGTCAGGAAATAATTGCTTTAACATAATCAAAAGCCATATAACCCATAGATAATGTTTTACATTCTAAAATTGCTTGAAAGATTGTAACAGAAATCTGACTACAGCCATTCATCAGCCAGTCCCAGATGGGCCCCTCATGCATGAGGTTCCTACCCAACACTGAAATTCCCTGCTTGGCACTGATGGGAACAGTTTCTGTCCTTCACACACCTAATGGACCATCAGATGATGCACTTTAGGGAACTAATGGATGACAGAGAGCACCAAACTTACAGAGGAATATCACAACTTTGAAGAATAGTAGGAACTCTTTATACCAAGCACATATAGAACTACACTTTGAACTACACTGAAAAAGCTTCATTTCTTAAATCAGTAGAGTGATAATATGGAGGTTTTTTTAAGGCTTTAGGAAGAAAAACAAAGCTCAGAGTTGAAGTTCTGTTTTGAATATTGTTGCAGCCTCATCATAGGTGGACTCTTGTATGAAGACAATGGTTAATACTAAAGTACTTCCCTCCTCATATGTTATCAGTATTTTTTTTTCCAACAATATCTGCAGAATACATCAGATTAATTTTCATTTGGCTATGCAATTACAGGCAGTCTCCTTGTCAGACATATTTACAATTTCATTGTAATTAACATAGATATTTCTGTTAAAAATAAGACACAGTATTGCAAATGCTCTGTTCAGAGAACTATTGATTGACAACATTTAATGTTCTTTTTACAAAAATCATTTAACATTAAGCTTCACAAAATATATCTTGTCCCCCATAATTTGCCCTTATGTGCCTCTCAAAAGAGGAAAATCTGGGGGAGTTGTCTCAATTACTGAACATATTTGATTATCCTGGTTATTCTTTCTCAGAAAAAAAACAAAAACAAACCAAAACCAAAAACCAAACAACTAAATCCAGTGTCAGAAATAATAATGGGACAGGATTACTGCACATAGCATATTGCTATTTTGACCATAAAAAGCTTCCATGACAGACATACAAATATACAAGGCCAGATGACTTCAAGAATGGTACCCATGCTTTTGATGAACTAGTTTCCATTGTCTCATCCGAACCCCTCTTTTATCACACGCAGATGAGCGTCTTATTATTCACATGATTTTGACAATACTTACTGCAACTACATAGTTTCCAGATGCTATAGAACAGTTTAGCAACCCATTCAAGATTCTGTCCATCAGAAATTTCATAAGTCTGCATTCAAACTAGGAACTAACATAGGAAAATGTGAATGTTACACCATGTAGTGGGTAGTTCTATACAGGTCTCAAGTCTAGAGTTAAAGGACACTTCAAAGAAAGTGAATTTTTGAGAGACTGAGTGAATCAGTGTCAGGCTCAGTTTAACTTTCTTTTTTGAAGTGGGGTTTACTTTCTAAACAGTGTATTTATGCTTTCAGTTCTCCTGAGCTTATATAGTAGTAATTATGACCTCCAGAGCCACAATTGTACCATAGCTGCAGGTCCTGGGGAGCTGGCTTGTGGCACACAGCCTTCTGAATGAAACGCAACCATAAATAAAGTTTCAACAGCTTATAAGAACAGGGAACATAAGAAAGCCATGCTGCTCAGACCAAAGGTCCAACTACCCCAGTAGCCTATTTCCAAAATAACAGCCCAGTATAGGTATAGCGTCTACTCTTTTCAGTTTAGTCTCTCATATGTTCTCAATGTAGTGACTATTCAGCAGGATTCTGGAGAGTAGAAATGGGTTTGGCCCTGTGCCTGTTCCTGGTATTGCATCATTTCCACACTAATGAGAAAGATCAATCATTAGCCAGTACAGGACAGTAAGGGAAGTAAGAACCAGGCATAAGCAGAGTAATCCTGTACCTGACATATTCCCCATTCTGCTAATAAGAAAATTAATAATTTTTCAAGCAAGAAGTGGCATTTGATTATTGTTTTTAGCAGCTATTGAGAGCTCATCCTTCAATAATTTCTCTGGTTCACATTGAATTATCTTTACTATTCAGCAGCCATACTTGTAGAGATCACGACAAAAGGGTCATCAAGTAGTGAACCTTTTTAACACTGTCAGTGGGGTAAATATACCCCGTGAGGGTGACTCTTTGAAAGTCAGTAAAGGAGATCCAAGTCTTGATGGCAAAGACTTGCATCAGTTCTCCACCAAATACAGGATTAATATATTGCCATTGAAAACACTCAGGGCCAAGTTAAAACATGAGCTTTTAGTCAGTCATTTTACATTCCCTATATCACCTTATCTTTAGTTGGAAAGTTGAGGTTTCACAGTATGGAACACACTGTGATTAGCCTGGGGTATCACTGTTAGTTTGCTACTATATACAAGCTGCTGCCTCTTGGTTGTTGGGCAGACCCAGCCAAATGGTTAAAGGTCAGTCTCTCTGCATTTGCCTTAGTGGGACTCAGGGCCTTCTACCCAGCTTCTTATGTTCATGAAACTTGTAGAGATTTACTATCCTGGAGATAAGTACTCTCTGTTAAACTGAATTAAAATTGGAAAATACATTTTAATGTTATTCGAAAGACAAACAGATAAACTGGTAGTGCAACTGCAGAAACTTATCTTCTATAAACTAAAACCAAAATAAAGCAGTTATAAAAGGTACTTGCCATAATTCTGCTCCGATTGAAGTCGACGGATACGAAGCTATTGGCTTCAAAGGAGGACCAAAGTATAGCCCATCCAGTGTCCCTTCAGAACTATTTCCAGCAGAAATGTCACAGCCTGTCAAAATAATTCATATTACATGTGGAAATTTTTCATTATGCTCTCTAAGAAAAATGGTTATTTCAAAGTCAAGAGATTTTTCTTCTAACATTGTTTTGTATTAATCCCCTCTTCTTCAAATTGCACAAAAAATTTAAATTAATCATATAGCTCAAGGCAATTCCAAAGTTTACATTCATTGCTGATGGTGATTGAAGTGATGGTTATTAGAGACCTGAGCAGCTGCACTGCCATCAGGGTCCTGGCTCAGAACTGAAAATTGAGGGGTTGCTGAGCCCAAGCTGAAGTTCAGAACACACTTTTATCTCTGGGAGGCAAGAATTATTGTACAGTTCGCAAGTTTTTTTCAGTGTCAGGCTCAGTTTAAGGTTTCTGAAAGGCTGTTGTTGTATATGTAGTTTTGAATACTGCCTTCCACTTCATAGTTAAAAATATTATGATCTCTGTTCTTATTTTTAATGTTAAGGAAAACATTTTAGCAGCACAAATAGAAGACCTACAGCAGATTCTTGCCATTCTGAACCATCTCACAGTTTTAGGTTCCTCTTCAGGGGAGCTATGATTTCCTTACTGGGCTTTCAACTCAGCCAATAATCAAGTAACTTTGTATAGGTCAGTTTAATTTTCTTTATCTCAGTTGCCTCACTTGTAAAATAACAGTAGACAATAACCTTGCTTAAAGGCTTGCCAAGAAGAACTAAACCATAAGATCTTCAAATGAAACACATAATAAAAAAGACTTTAAGTAATTTGACATTTAAAACTAGAACTGGGTAACATTCTACATATCTATAAAACTGTATTTTGATTTTGGATTATAGGGTAGAGGAACATCAAGAAAAAACTTTGATAATTTATACAGTTTACCTCTAGGAATATACTACCTTCATTTTAAAAAGCTAATAATGTTAATCTAAACCCCCCTCATTATTGCTATTTGATACACAAACATTTAAAGAGATTCTGTCCTACAACTTATTTAAATATATTTTCAAACTTTATGAGAAATATATTTAAAAATTACTGCCTGTAGATGTATTATTAGAATTTATACATATGACTTACATTTCCTAGCACTTGTACAATACCTAAAGAATACCTTAAGTTTCTACTATCTGTGAAAGCAATTATTTTCTAAATTTTTTTAATGCAGAGATCATGAATTTAACTTCCTTTTTCTATGTGAAATTCCAGTCACCCAATTTCAATCATCATGTTTTAAAATATGTATTCATTTCAAGAGGAAACAGTTTCTATGCTTCCACCTTCTTCCTGATATAACAAAAACACCCTAAAACACGTTGCAACTCTATATCAATATAGCCTTTTAACTCTCTTTAAATCAAACAACAAAAGAGAAACTATTAGAATATATCATTTGAGTGAGACCTGCTTGCTGGGGAGAGGTGGTGTTTGTAAGGTATTTTTGGTTTTATGCTGCAGCTATGTAAGTTTATATTGCATTTATGGTTGGTGAAATTGAAATGATAAAATAGCATGAGGTATATTTACCTAAAAATAAAAATGTTTTACTCCTTCATCTGTGAGACAAGGCCATTCCTTGAGCACCTCCAAATAACCAGGAATTTTTTTTCATAGCACATTTTCCAGCTATTTGGGCATTTGTAGCTTATAAATAAAACTTAGCTCTTTACTATGAGTTATTACTTACTTGCATTTCACATTTTCAGAGCATATTTTTCACCTCTCCATTACAGAATACACACTACATTAAAAGCTTTTATTTGTTAAAAAGAGGCACGCAGATTTTTTTTCGAGTGGGAGAGGCTTAATTTTGATTGACAAGAAAACAGATTTAAGAAGCCTATCAGAGATTTCTTGAGACAAGAAACGTTTCCTGTGGCACTGCTTTTCAGACTACCAGTGAATGACAAACAGTGATACTTCGGTATATAAGGAACTACAACTGCAATGACACAAGATACCACCAGAGCTGTTACATTTATCTCATGTTACTCATAATACTGCTCTTGTGACCAGCTTAGTGCCACCTTTTTGGTCTGACTTAGGTCTCCTGTATGTGGATAGCTGGGAATCCCCACACAGCATTTGATTCATTGCCCTTCTGAGGTCCCTTCCAACGTGAATTACCCTATGATCGTGTGATCCTGTGATTGTTCATATTACTTGGTTTAACATTTCTGTTGAGCCCTCACACCAGCAGAGAAACTGCACATGAAAAATTGCTATAGGTACACAGAACTTCATCACAGAGGATGGACTGATATCTCCGCCCTGCAGTCAGCCTTTAGAAAGGTTAGGAATGAAATATCAGATAATTTGTTTTGAGGGGTTTTTTTCTACATTTGAGAGACTGTTTAGCATGATGTAAAGCCAAATTAAAAGTAGGACACAAAGCTTTTGGGGGAATAGACACATGCTAAATAAAAGTGGCTGCTGCCACTGCCACCCTGCAGGGCCTTACAAGATATCATGGAATGTGTCAATGTGATTTATTTTTATGAATTATTCCTATGGGCATGATGTATGTATTCTGTGAAGATTAAAAGAAGTTGTTTCTTTAGAGATACTACATTAAGAATCACCATAACGTTATAGCTTAATTCTGCAGAACAGAAGATCCCACTCACTGAACTTTTATCAGTATAACTGAATAAATATTGTATACAAATTTAATCATGGAACAACTCACAAGGCTGAAAACATTTTACAAAGTCAGTGAAGTTTGACATGAAACAGATGAGGCACTGAGCAAAATTGTTTTCCAATTTTGAAGCAATGCATTCAGAGACATATTTCCTGTACTGTAGGATTTAATTTTCTTAATGATATCTCTTAGCTCTTCAAGAACTGACAAAGTGGCTCCCACTGTTGCCCACCTTATTTAAGTTTACCCGTCTGTCAATTGCTTCTAGAGGCACCCATTTCAGAAGGATTTGTAATTTCAACCCACATTGAGCAAGACAATGGTTATCTAAGAAACATTATTTCCAGTGGGTTTTTGTATCTTTCTAATAATCTGTACAGAAAGTCACACGACACTCGATACAGGACTGCTAACTACCTAAGCTTCTAGAATAATCACAACAGAGTATTTTTCTGTGCAGTGCAGAAGCTTCAAGAAGCACAAGGCCTCACTGTTTCAGCATCAGAAAGCATTCCACGGATGGTCTCTAGAGCTGCACTGGTTGGCAACTTTGGCTCTGACTGCAGTTACCAAGTTTGCACTGGAGTCCGTGTATTTCTAACAGGTGACCATTTTCATGTAGACAGGACTCCCTCTGCTTTCAGCCACTGCTGGACACAACAGCTATCGCTGTCTGCCGGAAGGCTGTCAGATTCACAACTTGAAGATGTTTAAAGCTTTAGGCACTACAGAAGGTTTTAGTCTTGTGCCATATTTTGTGTATATAGAGATAACTATTGTCATCTTCTCATACTTCCACATTAGGGGTTTTTTTTCCTTTGTTCATAGCGTATTGTGATTAGGATAGACTTTCAGCTCTTAAAATTGTTTAGTCTTCATCATCAAATGAAAAGTTTTGTGGCAGAACACTTATACATGAGAATGTAGCCGTGCTTGTCCATTTTTAAAATATATATTTATCTACATATATAGGTTAACTATAGCACAAGGTATTTGAAAAGACTATACTATAAAATAATGCTTTAAAATATTATTCATTCAACCAATATTTGTTTTCAACAGGTATCTCAAGTAAATACTTGAGATATTTATTTGAGTAAACAAACAATACTATAGATTTAGATATAGTTCTAATTTAATGAGCTTCCTAAAGATATCCATGGACACAAAAGGAAGAGAAATCATGGAAATTGATTCTGTCACATTTTGGAGGCAGCTATGAGAAATTTTTCACTTACGAAGGGTCTTCAAAAGCTTATGAGCATTTGGGGCACCATGTATCAGAAAGTTCATAAGTGACTCACCAAATGTTACAAACAGAGGAGAATGATCCTGGGTATCTTAAAGAACAGTGATATATATCCAAAGGCTGTTCTGGAGCAACAATGAAACTGGGGAATGGAAACTGCATGTAAATATTCTCCTGTCTTCTCTACACATACCTTCTTTTTATATCATATAATGGTAACACATCTATGGCTTACAAATCACATCTCACTGAGTATAGGCAACAAGTTCAAAGGGACAGATTTTCTGTGTTTCTGAATTTTGTGCTTCTCAGTCAGTAAGGAAAGGACTGATGCAGGGCTGACAGCAAGGATAGAATGAGTGAAACAGGATGCAACCGCTCCCCAGATAAAACTGCCAGCCTTAATGGGGGAAGAAACTACAGCACCCTCAGGAACGGTGAGGGTGACCCCTGTCCTACTGGTAAGTAGGAAGGATTAGAGCATTTCCCAGGCTGCTGACATCTGTTATAGCCAAAACATAACTACAAGAGCAGATAATTTGCAGTACTCTTCCAATTCCTCTTGCCTCCCCACATAGCAGTAATTTGCTACATGAAAGAATTATGTACCTATTGAACAAGATTTCTTGCAGTTCTTGCACTAAGGAGTGCCTCTATCCTGGCCACAAGGAAGGTTCCTCTCAGGGTTCACACTGTCTTTCATGCTACTCTTTATGAGTTGTTTATATACTACAGACACTACTAAACAGTGCTCAGGATGGTGAGCATGAAGATGTTCCCGTATTCATGACTGAAAGCTTACCACATCATTCCATACCTATGTTTATGTCATTTTGGAGGTAGATTGGATTTCCAGGTGCTACTACACATTTACACTTCCAAAGGATCAGGAATATATTTTTCCTTTTTTTCAAGCATAACATGACCAGACTCTCCTCAGTGGTGCTCATGACAGGACAAGAGGCAATAGGCATAAACTGAAACCCGTTAAATTCCATCTAAACATAAGAAAACACCTTGAGGGTGACTGAATGCTGGAACAGGTTGTTGAGAGTGATTGTAGAGTCTCCAGTCCTGGAGACATGGCTCTGAACAACCCGTTCTAGCTGCTCCCCCTTGAGGAGGGCTTTTGACTCTTAAAATTTAAGCATAACTCACTACGCTATTTGGTTGTAACCTCAACTATTCTGTGATTCTGCAATTAGACTACCTTCTTTAATGTAGTCATCATGATTTATGCCTTTTACTTTGAAACTGAAATACTGTGATTGATTCAACAGGGCAAGGCCTCATGACAGCCGAGAGAATGAAGCTGTTAGAGCTGTTAAAACCTACAGGTGAAAATGAGAAACCTAAAATCAAACTATTTGATTTTGGCCAAACTACACGTTACCATCCTGGATTTGCCCTAAATGAGAGACTGCATCTCTCCCTCTCTGTTCTGCAGAGAGCAGCAGAGGTGGCAGAGGGAGCTGCTTTGCACTGGCAGGACTGTCTGCCAGCATCTCTCCCCACTGGCACATCCTCCCCTCTGGTCTTTAACTGGCAGGTGTTGCTAACTCAAGCAAGTCTAGAAAGCTGCAGGAATTTCACAGGAGAGAGATGTTGCTGAGAAGATTCTCTTTGGAATTAGAAGCGGGTTTACTCCTCCAAATGTTCTGAGGACAAGCACTATCTGCTGTTTGCTGCACAGAGTTTGTAGGCATTACTGGTTTATGAAAGGGTAATTTTAAAGAATGAGAGAGATCATGAGTATTTTGGTTGAAAACATTCTTTGTCTTAATATGTCCCAAATAAATAGTTTAAAATTCAGCTTCTTTAGACTCTGTTTTCTCTCCCTAATTGTTAGAGATTAAATGCCATTCAAATGTGTTGGAATATTTCAAAAGCTACCCATAGGGAAATGTTTGGCTTCCCTTCAAATGGAACAGTTCAAAAAGAAAGAACTGCTGAGCACAGGGGTTAGCAACAGTTGCACTTGAAAATGATTGATACTTTAAAACAACTGGGACTGGGTTTATACTTGTGAACATGGAGCAACAGGTACAGCAGAAAGGCTGGACTCATGAAACGTGATTAGATTATTAGCAATAAAACTTCTACAGATCATGGAGTTAAACATATTTGTAGAGAGGCCTCAGCTGTACTGGCTCAGAGGAGTGCACTTATTTAGCAAAGAATTTGCCAACAAAACAGCTCACTTAAAAAGGTCAGTGAATAAATCTAGAGATTTTGATTATATACTTCCCAAGGTAAGCAAATTGGCTTTCATTTGGGTTTGTTTTTTTTTATTTTAACTATGCTTTTCAAACTTCTTTCAGATGATAGTAATTTTAAAAAGAACCCTGCACAAAAAAACCCCAACAAACAAACAAATTATTAGTAATTTTAAATATTGTTTCTATATAATTGAAACTAATGGTAAGTATTATCTATTTCAAATGTTAAAGCCTTAATAAAAACTGAGTATGCATTTAGCCAGCTCTTTCAGTATAATGTTACTGAGGTATTAATATACCAAGACCCACCTTCCCTATACCACCAGAAAAATTATTCCATTTTTTATCTTTACAATATAGCAAGCTTTTTCATCCATTTCTTTTACAAGCTGCTCTTGCCACTATTCTCCTTGATGAGTCTTGACAGTTGACTGAAGCTGAGGGCCACACTTCAACAAACTGCTGTAGAGGAACTGCCAAAGCTGTTTCCTACTGTAAGTCTGGTGCTATCTCTAACTCTTCATGCATTTGCTCTTAATATATATATCACTTCATTGTGTAACTGTTATTGTGGAAATGATGTGTCAAGTGTGGAGCAAAAAAGAAAAGCAGTTTTCTTTTTTGCTCTTTTGCTGAAGTAGACAAATATTTGAGTTAATTCATGATAGAATTCCATTGCACAACATGGCTAAAACAGGTGAAAAAGTCTGTGTTTTAGAAGTAAACTTTTCTAATTAAAAAAAAAAAAAAGGAAGAAAAACAGTGGAGGATGCCAATAAAATAGTAGAAAAAGCCCTTAAGAAGTATGAGGGTGTTGAATGTGTGATACAGGCCAGTTTTTAACTGAGGGAAGAATGGTGGTGTTAGTTAAAACACACAAGATCTGGGCCCAGCAGCAGACTGGCAATTATTGGCAATAGTTCTTGCGTTTTGCAGACAATAGGAAGTAGGGGTGTGACTGGCCATCTGGTCTGCACGCTCCAGCTCCAGCTGTGCTAGTGAGCTTAAAGGAGGAGCTGCAGCTGTGTAATGAATATTTACAGCAGAGGAGGCTGTGATTTATGGCAAAGATAAGAATTGATGGAAAACTAGGACTGGATGTGCTTGAGGTTTAAGATGCCATTTCAAATCCTGTTGTCTGTGATTCAATACTGGACATTTCCTTAAAATATTCAGAGATCTGAAAGAAGAGATTTTGATTCCTATATTTTCTTTAGTGTGTGTGAAGACAATGCTGGGAATTAGTATACAGTTGCCCAGGTCCAATTATTATAAACATAGTTGCATGAGCACAAGAGTTTCCCTGCTAAGCAGAATGATCAGAAGGCTTTGATAACTTAGTATCTAAGAATTAGGAATTTATTTTAGATAGCTTGGAACTGTGAACACCTTGAGTACAATTAATTTTATATTATTCATGCCAATGAATCAAACTCAGAGATGGTCTGGGTGGAATAACAAATGATCATCACAAGACATCTTCACTGATGTAACTTGTTGGTATTTAAAGTTTTGTAGAAAAAATAGGATTTTTATAAATGGGATTTCTATGTATTTATATAAATACACATATTTGTATAGCCAATGTTAAACAGTTCTACTTACTGTCCCTTCTAGAGATGGTGAGTAAATAATTACACTATAACTCTCTTAAAAATACCTTGTCCTTTTTATTTAGCTGCCAGAGGTAAAGCTATTTGGGATGGCCCATATACTGGTAGAGAAGTAGTAACCTGCCCAGGAGTTACAGGCAGGCAGGAGCAGTTGTCACAGCACACAGCACGAGCAAGAAGTTAACCTGTAACTGTGTGGAAAAAGAATTGCCAGCAAGAGTTCCTAATTTTTGCCTTACTAAAGAAATATATCTTAGATGGTAGGTACTGCCTTGAAAAAAAAATTCAGCTAGAAGCCTTCAAGTGGGAATTAGTCACATTCCTAGCTGCTCTTCCTGTGCCCCAGAGAGTTTATGACAAGCACAGAGAAGTGTGAAAAGCTTTGATATTAAATCTAGAGACAACATTAATCTGAAGAGTTGGTGTCTCTGGAGAAAGGAGGGAAAGTGTTATTCTCTGATATTCCTTAAAACACTCAAAGCAAGTGGTTTTATTCTGTCCATGAAGACATTCTTAGAAATCTAATTCTATTAAGTGCTACTGCCTTAAGAAGCATTCGTTCTGTGAAAAAAACATGCCACAGGAAATCCTTAGATATAAGGGTGGAGGTAAGTAGCTGGCATTTGTTTCTAATTCATGTTTATCTTACTTCATTGCAAATTCTAGTTCATCTCTTCCAAATGAATATGGAACATTTCATTTGCTGATCTTCTGCATTAATGTGGTCAATATAATTGGAGCTGAAGTGAGCTGTTTGCCAGACTTTCTAACTGCTGCCAAGAAAAACTTGGGTGTCATTTTAGAAAAATCCATGGGTGGAGGAGGACGAGATCATGACCATCTGTCTATGCATCAAAGGCTAAATCATTATAGGGGAAAAATAACTTCTCTGTTGTGTTTGCCAGCCTTGTTCCCCTTCAAAGTAAGTTCAGTTAGTAACTTTTGAAGACAAACATCTTCAAAATTGTCCTGTGGGCTCAAACGTTTCTTGGAAGGAAGCTGGGGAAAAATTTAAAGGTCAAAACTGCACAATTTGGAAGTGAATACGACAGCATGAGAATAACATTAGAGGAAAATGATATGGTCTCCTTGAAACCTTCCCAAATGCTTTCTGTTGCATCCTCCTCTGTTCCAGAATCTAACAGGTATATAGAAAAGGAAACACATATCGCTTTTGTGTCCTGAAGACAATTTACACACATTCCATGCTCCATAGCATTTACAGACTTCTTAACATTTAACAAGGGGACAATAGACTAACAGCATTTGAGATGTGACAGTAAATATGGACCTGGACCTACCTGAGCCTTAGAATTTCTGTTGTTGGGTTGTTGGTCAAGATAATAGTCTGAAAAAGTAAACATTCTGCAAAAAACATTGCACAGAAAAGAGGGGCCTCATTTGTACTATAGCTCATACTTTTCTCTTTTTATTTGGTTGGGGTTTTTTTTAATGCACTGCAAAATAAAAGTCTTGGCATTGTGCCAAAATCCATCACAAGGAGCTAAACTAGGCAAGGCTCTGAATAGCCATCAGTCCTTCAAACCTGGAGCCACTATTGCAGGCGTGCTGTGGACTCCTTTATCAGTAGTCACTGTGACATAAATGTCTCTACAATGAGAGTGAAATGACAACAAATGGAAAATGCTGGTAATCATGGGAGCTCTGTTTAGACTGCCACTTCCAGGATGCTACTGCTCTAGTTCAGTCTACTACTGTATGCATTGCAGTTTCTGTAAGTTCCAATTTCTAGCATGCTCTCTCATCAAAATGTTTGCATTTTGTAGTGTGTGACATCTAAGTCCAGACAGTATTACTTAAAGATATCACTCAGGCTTCTCTGAACAGGAATCCTTCATAGTGTCAGTCTTCAAAGGAAACAGTTACCGTTCTTATCAGGAGTATGGAGGTTTTCTCTCTATTGAGATTCTGAATTCTCTCCTTCTTTGAAGATAAGAAATCCCTGCTATCACAGCCTTTATCTGAATATGAATGGGTCTCTGGATTTGATAAACTGTTTAGGACTATCAGGATCAAATCCTAAATATGTGTATATTGAGAGTTCAAAAGGTGAATTAATTTCACCTTTGTCCGCTTGCTATTCTTGATTTCTATCTTTCCTAATAATAAACAGTAAAATTTAAAAATGTACTTTGAAAAAAATTATTGCTTTTTGGAGCTATATTTACTGTTCTGACATCTTAAAATTAAAAACCAAGATATTTTACAGGCAGAGCAGGGTGTGACTTTTGGAAAAATAGCCCACGTCTCAATTTTAATAAATGCAAAACTACACTCAAGTGAATTTTTTCAATGCAGTCAAATGTCAATAGCATGTTTCACACATTGAAATGCAATAAACATAGTGTTAATTTGCAGTGCATTCCGAACAGAGAGCCACAGCATTCCACCACATCTGGAATCTCTGAAGATAGAAATATTACAAGTTTCTTTCTAATAGTAACTACAAAGTGTTACCTCAGCCTCATGTAATAAAATGCTGTCTTGAAGATAAATGTAAAAAACCTAACCACTGAACAAAGATTTTTAAGAGGTATTGACTGTCTTGAAGATAAATGTAAAAAACCTAACCACTGAACAAAGATTTTTAAGAGGTATTGACAATTCAGACAAAACATATTTTTACATTACTGAAGTCGAATGATATCCTGAAAAAATCTCAAATTCTGCAAGTTTTCTTCAAAATCAAAGTAAGTTTACTGCAATGACATGGCTGAGTTTGCTAAAATATTTGTTTGCATCAGGCTTCTTGAATTATCACCTTTCTCAGTCTTTAGTCTTGAACTTGAACAGGATTTGTGTATTTAAAAAAAAATGTTTAAAAAAGTAAAACCTAGTAATCAAGCACTCCTGTGACACTTGCAGAACTCTTATGGTAAAGAATGAATTTGGCTCATTGCAGTGAAGTGTATACACACATACTGTTTCAGAACATACTTACAGGGCTTTTATGAAAAACAAGAGCAGAAGCCTTTCTGCCCTGCCACTCTCTCACAGTCCATGTGGTCAGCAAATAGTCGACCATGATTAGTAAAATGTACTGTCTGAGATGAATAATAGGATATCCTGTAAAGCAGGAGTGTTAGAAATCTGTGTGGAGGATTGAATTAGAAAATTGCCAGAAGTTCAAGGACCACATCCATTTTGCATAAAATGAAACAGATGGTGGCTGACTTAATCTTTGATACCATGGTATGGTCCACAGAGATTATAAATCCCAGCATGAAACACTCCATTTCTTTCTTGCATTGAGCAGGTGATAAAGAAAGATATAACATATTGCAAATATTTTGAAATACTTACTTGAAAAAAAGGCTCTGTGCTGCATTATTGTTTCTTATCTACATTTTTCTAGCAAAAATTCTGGTTTTAGCACCTACAACTAATATCATACAGTTCATTAGCAACCACAACTAATTGGCAGTTTCTTGGCCATGTTATTGGAGCTTTGCCTATGCTGGCCCAGACATTCCCTATTTCTCAGGCAGCTTTTTGCTATGTTACACAAGCATTGATAAATCTTCCATCATTATATTTGATCTATCCGATGCCATTCATGGGCTAACCAGATGAACCAATGGAACAAATGCTCAGAGTCCGTATCTGAAATTCTTACATTACTCAAGAGCTGGTGGGACATTAACATACAGACAGCTAAGGAGAGGATGCCTTGGGTTATCACTGAGGATCATCATCTAACAGGTATTTTAGATGACATGAGTGACTAAGACTATCAGCATTTTTGATTGAGAGTATAAGACATTTAGAGCCTAATTCAGCAGATCTTAAATTTTAAAATGTTTCCTTTCATATTAAGTAAAGCAAGTAAACATTTTGAAAATTACTCTAAATCACATTCTTAATATGTACATCAAAATTTCAGGAAATCCACACCATGCAGACTAAGGAAGCTTATGATAAACTCATGTGCTATGAATAGTATTGAGTAAGTCACTCCCTGTAGACCTCTCTGTGCTGTACCATATCAATTTAATGTTGGGTATTATTCGTGATTTAATTTAAAGGATCTTAACTAGTTTTAGTTCTATTGCTAATGTTCAGATACAAAATACTAATCTTAAAATACTGGTATTCCAGACTGAAGAAGGCTAAAGTCTGAAGTCAAAGAATAGAATAATTTTGTCAGTTGTTCACAACTTAATACAGTGTGAAATCCATTTGATATCTGGTAATAAAAATTGAGTTGCCCTTTGGAAATATGCATTTTCTGTAATAAGATTTAAAATGTAAGTGCTAGAATATTCCTAAACTAAATGTTCAGAGTATCCAACTACTATACTATATTTGGAGATGTTTTACTTTCATCTGATTTGTAGATTCCTACAAAGGCATGCATGGACTATAACAGATTTTTGGTGTAACTACTCTGAATGGAAATAGTTCAAACATGATTACTGATGATTGATCTT
The DNA here is from genome assembly GCA_013400915.1 of Pardalotus punctatus. Taxonomy (NCBI): domain Eukaryota; kingdom Metazoa; phylum Chordata; class Aves; order Passeriformes; family Pardalotidae; genus Pardalotus; species Pardalotus punctatus. Next base: position 16,658 of record VZTX01020370.1, read on the forward strand.
TTAATGGAAAGATGACTAGAAAGTACCTAAAATGCGAAATTGTGGGTGCTTCTCTATCTATTTTTTCCTAAAAGGAAAATGGACAATGTTTTGTCATCCAAAGCTATAACCAGTATTATTCAGTACTTACGGAGCCCAGCCTCAGCCCATCTGCTTTGCTCTGGTCTGACTGCAGAGCAAACACAAATCTGGGTGGGTTAGAGGAAGCAGAGATCCCTGGCACTGCTGCATGAATTTGAGGCCCTGCTGCCCTTCTCCCACGTAGGTGCTGCCAAACAGTGAACGTAGCTGTGTAGCTCTGGACTGCTTGCCAGGATCTCTGCCTAAACCTTTAAAAACTGTCTGAGAGCTGAGGGAAGCCCAAATACTTTCTTTGTTGGAACCCACTGAGGCTGCAGCTCTCCCTGTTCGTACTTTCCAATTTTGCATTAATAGTTCCAATCTCATGAAGCAGTAACAGCTACAGAGCCAAAGAGTTGTACCCATTGCTTCAACTGGAACAGCATTAGAGCTGCTCTGATTTGTGTCAGGTCTGACTCAGTGCAAAACTTAAGGAGCATCACTGCAAAGGAAGGTTTTCCATTTCTCATGGGAACTGTCCCAAGCCTATATAAGCTGTAATATTTCAATTTTATAGATGAGAGAGATCAAATTATTTCTTTTGGTATTACAGACATGTCCAGGATATCCAGAAATTACTGTTCTTGCCCTAATACAGCCAAAAGAAAACAAAAAATCAAGGGGAGAAAACATTTAGAAATTATTGTAACTTCATCTTTTTTCTCCCTTTGATGATTTTGCTTTCAAGCAATGGCTTCCTCTCACAGCTTTCAATACATAGCTAGTCATTTTCATCAGCACAGAGTTGTTCTAATTTGTTACTTCTATGTTCCAATTATGAAATATGACAGAATTCTAAATATTTAATGGGAATGAGATTATTAGCAATGTGCCCATGTTGCATGCTGCATTGTAATCCTCTTTAGTATTGTAAAATATATGATGTAGCTGTAGAAAAGAGACCTTAGTAGAGCATACAGATGGAACTGAATTCCTAAAGCAGTCATAGGTTTGCAAGAGTTATTCTCAAGGTCTCAAGACAGGTTTTTTTAGATTATTACACATGAACATTGGTGAGAAAAGTCTTTCCCAACTTCTTTTAATACAATAAGTCTGTATGTTATTCAAAGATACACTGGTATAAAATGATCAGTTTGATAACACCCTGAAATTGATATTTTGGTTGGTGCTCAACAAAAAGTAAGTTTATAATTTAATATTTTACTGTATGGGATATATTTCTTGCAGATTATAATGACCCTCAGACTATTTTGGTTCTTGCTCACATTTTAAACAAATTCTTCTAATATTCTTCAAGAAAGATCAGATTCAAACAAAGGTGTATACAAAAATACTCTCATTTAAAATGTAATAGTACAAAACATTACAGTTTAACACTGAGAATCAGGTAGTGAGACCTTTGGTTCATGTGTTAACCCACTGAATGGAGATTATTATAATATCTGGTAGTCAGTGCAAGAACTTGGGGGTGGGAAGCCTCCTTGATTATTCACTTGGTATTGATGCTTTTTGTAAGAGAAATCTATGGTGTGAGAAAAACACAGATTTTTGTTTACAATGTGATAATACAGAAGAAGGACAAGTGATTTATAGCTCCTAAGGTAAGCTTTTCCCACCAAAAGAGATCATTCTAGGCTGGCAGTGTATTTGCAGCGGTTGAAATTAAAATTTTATTGGCCACTTCAAAAATGTAGTAAATCAGTGTCAGATTTTGATAGAAGCAAGACACAAAAATAGAGCAGCAGCCCAAAACATTCCCAAAACATTCATAGGAAGATGTGCAGAGACAAGCTTGCAAAGTACTTCAGGTTGTGTTACAGGTCAAGCTCTACCAATGTTAAATCAGTTGTAGGGAGAGGAAAATCATGGTAAAGTCAGATTTCCTTTCTAGAACATCTGGTGAGACCCAAAGTTACTCATACCACAGAGAAATAGCAGCAACCGTAGACATAGGGTGCATTATGAGTAACTAAAATTTATTGTATAGTGGCCAAGAAGAACATGAATTTATGTTATTTCTGAGTTGCTGGAGTGAAGTGAAATATGTGGTTCATCTCATAAAGTAAAAGCAAGAGTTCTGCCAAGACAGCAATAAACTACCCCCCTTCTTTTCTGCTGCCAAATGTTCTCAGGGCCACCAGAGACAAAGATCAGGCCAGAGTCAGTCACTGGTTCCTACAGTCCTCATTGCTCTGTAAGTCACAACAGAGTCTGCTGATGTAAAATCTGATTTTCATCTCTCTTGGGTCTTCTCTCATCTCTGTGAGGCTCTGTCACAGACCAGGCTATCTGCTGTGCCCTAGCTTCCATTCATTCAGCCATCTCGCCAGCTCTCATTCTTCTGGATCTTGACTACTGCAGACATAAAGCAAATCAAAGGCATTTTTAAGGCTTTTTTCCTCATTAACTGAAGCCCTTCTTCCTCACTTCGGCCTCATGTTGAGGTTGTGTCCAGGTGACATCCAGGATAGCATCTAACCCTTCCACTAGTCAAAAAGAAGAATTATTTCACACTATTCCTTAAAATTCTCAGAATGTCCACTTTCTCACTATACCTTATAAAAAAGTCCAACAAGAGTAACCAGAAATCAAGCATAACGTTTGCATTGGAGAGGTGGTTTCTTTGAAAATGGTGAATGAATTAATAATGTGTTTTGCAAATGGTGATCAAGAAGTCTAATTAAGATCTGGTTTTTCATAAAAACATGGAAATCAGGTGCAGGGTGTTCTTAGTACTGATTTCAACTACCACAAATTAGGAAATGGAATCAAGTTGCAATATGTTGCATATGGATGATTGACTTTTTAATGACTGATGAAAACAAAAAAGTAGCTAGGCAGAAAGAGTATCAAATAAATTGGTTTTCTTCACTATAAAAAAATTCTGAAGATGCTCTGTCCTATATCTGTATGGGATAGATCACAGAAGAAAAGCATAACTTAAGACTGATGTCATCACAATTACTAGTATTCTGCATCTGCCTAATTTCTAGCTGCTTAATTTAGTTGTTTCACTCCTCGTCAGACAGGACCTTAATTTATGCTATCTGTTATTCTTTTNTAAGGCTTTTTTCCTCATTAACTGAAGCCCTTCTTCCTCACTTCGGCCTCATGTTGAGGTTGTGTCCAGGTGACATCCAGGATAGCATCTAACCCTTCCACTAGTCAAAAAGAAGAATTATTTCACACTATTCCTTAAAATTCTCAGAATGTCCACTTTCTCACTATACCTTATAAAAAAGTCCAACAAGAGTAACCAGAAATCAAGCATAACGTTTGCATTGGAGAGGTGGTTTCTTTGAAAATGGTGAATGAATTAATAATGTGTTTTGCAAATGGTGATCAAGAAGTCTAATTAAGATCTGGTTTTTCATAAAAACATGGAAATCAGGTGCAGGGTGTTCTTAGTACTGATTTCAACTACCACAAATTAGGAAATGGAATCAAGTTGCAATATGTTGCATATGGATGATTGACTTTTTAATGACTGATGAAAACAAAAAAGTAGCTAGGCAGAAAGAGTATCAAATAAATTGGTTTTCTTCACTATAAAAAAATTCTGAAGATGCTCTGTCCTATATCTGTATGGGATAGATCACAGAAGAAAAGCATAACTTAAGACTGATGTCATCACAATTACTAGTATTCTGCATCTGCCTAATTTCTAGCTGCTTAATTTAGTTGTTTCACTCCTCGTCAGACAGGACCTTAATTTATGCTATCTGTTATTCTTTTCTTGGTATTCTCTAAAATTCATAATAAATAGAACCAAAACAATAAATATCTGGGTAAAGACACTGCAGAAACCTTTCTAACTTAATTTTATTTTAATAAGCTACAGTAGAAATTAGTAAAATTAAATAATTTTAATGCAAATCAGCACAATATTGTATTTCTATACGGTGAGGAAACTATGTTGTGTTCATGGACACAAGAATATCTGGGAGTTGATGCTTAAAATGACAAGTTTATCGTGTGGGTACATTCTATTCCTCTCAAAAATAATACCAAATTGAAAGTAACTTAGAAGAATTAGGTGGTTCTATGATTCCATGAGAACAATATCCCTTCCCCTATTATAGATCATTAGGTGGTTAACAATGTGAATGAATGTGGCTGCTCCTGCAAATCGTTTTCAATTAGCTGTTGAAACAAAACTCACCTGAGAAACTGCTCTAAAATAATAACACAAGTTTCCCAAGTGAGCACTTTGCTACTGAGCTACAAGAGTAGCCCTGTAGTTTAGGCCACTAAGGACAGTTTATAATTAATGCCCAGTTTTTCACAGGTGCAGTTTTTATATATTTTGTCACAGTATTGGCATTTTGTCTGAAAGTTGCAGCTTTAGTCCACACAGCACATATTGATAGAAGCAAGGTGTGATGTTAAATCTGTAAGTGGATTCCACTTGGTTAACTTCCAAAAAGATTATTTTATTTAAAAATTAACTTTTTGTCAATGCCAGTAACTCTTCTCTAGAATAACAGCTCTGAACAGAAGGTTGTCTTTAAGTATCATTGCTTCATATATACCATTTCTTCTTTATATTCTTCTCGATATCTCATACTCTTCTTCCCCGAAAAGTAAAATATTACCCTATCTTGAGCCACCTAAGTGATGAGCTGTTTTTCACTGACTTGTACATGGACTTTTAAAACACTGATTCTGGGGACTGGCAGACCTGGTGGGTAATTCTGGCTTGTAGTAAAGGATATCCATACTGTTCACAGTAGTTTAGAAAACATGCCAAAACACAGTTTTTTAAAAATTCTGTCAAATTCACAAAGGTGTCTTATTTATCGTAGAAGTTTAATATCTGTTCTCCACCTGTCTAAACAGAAGATGAGCAGTTGACTGATTCATCGCTAATGCTTCCCAAGGAACCCATATACTACAAGTGGGACACTAGAGAAAGCTACCAGTCTGACATCTTTTGTTTGTGACAATGAAATTAACTGCAAACCACAAACTGTTTAGGGCTTAAGTGTGTGTCTAGATATTTAAGGTCTAGCAAAAATATTTTTACTGCACACAGATTTGTGCTAATATAGTAGCATAATTAAGGAAATCGCCCTGCAAATGTATGTTGCAGCACATAAAAACCATTTGTTAGAAATCTGTGGAAAGAAGAATGTTATGATCAAGATCCCTTAAAGAATTCTGTGAAGCCTCTATTCACCTGTATTTTTTGTTAGGATGGATTTTGTTGTCATTGCACTGTTGTGATTTAATGCTGCTTGTTCATATAACGTAAAGTTAATCTTTAGCTGTTTTATCACCAGAATGGCATTTCTGTTGTCCTCAGTCACAAGAATTTTCAGTTGGTACCCATGCAATACTATCAATTGCAATGTCAGATGAAATTCGAGTTTCTCTCTGTGAATCCCCACTCAGAGATCACACAAGCATCTGTCAAACTTTGTCCTCCTACAACTCCACTGTTTAAGATTTAGCTCTACAATCTTTTACTGCTACAGGCTCTGATGCCATGCTGGCCTCTATTGCTACCAGCCCATTACGTGAGTCTACAACACACAATTGTTCACTGTAGCTGGCCTGAAAAGGAACATTGGCCAGCCAGACACAGAACTTGAAGAGAAAAATTAGAGGATATTTTTACCAATTTTATGCACTTATGCAACCTAGGAAACAGGGATAATAATAGGGTGTATTGAGCGGAAATGGAGCACTATGGAGTGTTAAGATAAGGGAAACAGAGCAAAGATACTGAACTTGAAGTGAGGTTAGCACAGAAATTGTCTCTTTCCCTCTTCCATATGCTGCATAATGCAAAAAAACCCCAAACCAAAACAAGAACTGTAAGTTCTAGTTTGAGACTTAAGACTATTATTACTTTAAGAATACTTGCAGGACTCAGAAAAGTAATACACAGATCCTCAGCAAAATCGTTCTGTTTGTGAAAAACAGCTAAGAACTGTTAGAGGTGACAGAAAGACACACAGAGTGTCATTTGGACTTTAGCTGTTGTTTGGAGCAATCAGACTCTGATTGCTCATGTGCCATGCATGGCCTCAGACTTCAGGAGTCACTGGGATATAACAGTGCTTTCCCCTTCCTAACTCAGGTCTGTGAGAATCACAACAAATGAAACTTGGCTCTTGCTTGCAAACTAATGGAAGCCACAGCTGTAGCATTTCTCAGACCTCTCCTGGAGAGAATGTGCTCTTCATTCTAAGTCTCACCCTGGGTATTTTCTTTCACAAAAAATTTGAAGTTCTTAATTACTTTAAAGGATTAGCTACTGTTTTATCAAATCTGTCTCAAATCAGCCTATGTGCTAAAAAGTTATTAACAGGGCACATGTGCTATGGTTGCACAAATCTCCTTTCCTTAGTAAACTAGAGCAAATACATCTAAGAAGCCAAATGAAAGTTCAGTTTTTAGAAATGACATTTTAAAAAAATTTCTTGTAGACAATCCTACCAAATTTAGTATCATGTTAATTCTGCTATTCAAATGTACAGGAATAAGTAAGAAATTATATTCTTTACATGAATTTGTGACTCTTTCCCCATGCTTCTACATGACAAGTATGATTTTCAATCAAGCTGTTCAGAACACCTGAGATGTTCCCCAGCAAATGACTGCCTTGTCTGCTTCAGAACTGAGTCAATACTGACATCAATGAGGCATGCATCACCATGACATTCAGATGCATTTTGCATTTTGATTGAAGTACAAACTACTCCAGGCTGTCAGGCACATGTAGTCCAAGTAGGAAGCATGTGTTCTGCTTTGTGATTTGGCAAGGGAACTATAAACTGGCTAAATTTTAGTCAAGGACCAAATATTCAAAAATCTGAAGATGATGGAGAGCCTTGATAATATCAACTCTGCTTTAGAGCTGCTGCTCACAACTTTGCTTTGTAGGTTTTCTTGAAGGAGTACAAAAACTTCTTCTAAGAACACCAGATGCCCAACAGGAGGGAATCTCTAGTAAACAAGTTGACTGCTGAACACTGAGGCAAAAAGGAAATAGCTGTGTAGATATGAGGCCTGTTGGACAGCTTTATAAATAACAGTCAGTGGATCACAAAACTTATGACAAAAAAATCCCAGACAAAACAGCACAATCTTTTTCTTTTTTTTTAAAACAAGGTTTTAAAAAATATGTAACTACTATTTTAAAGTTATCATTCATGTGCTCCAGAGGAACTTTCTAAAACTGAAGAAATGTTTATCTCCTAGAGACTGTTCTCCATAGAACCTGGCAAAAAAAAGCTGTTCAAAGAAAGGCAATGATACATAGGAGTCACATGAAATAAGCAGAATATTTAGAGGGTAATACTTCCTTTTGTTGGTTCCTAAACTTCATAAAGCAGTGTGAATGCAAAAGCCCAAGACACAAGTGTCTAAATTAATAAGCAAGAAAAGGAAACTGGGAGTGATGCCGCCTTTCATGCAGAAGTCCAGTCACTAATGCACTCACCTGGGAGAAGGAACTAGACAGAGAAGACCTATGCCTGCTTGCAGAGATTTTTAGTAGGGATTTTGGAATAAACCTCCTTTTTTTGTTTCATTTAAGTGTTCGCTGAGTCAGAATGACTCAAGTCTGACATGTAAACCAAGAACTGGGGAGGTGGGGCATCCTAGACTTTGAATCCCTGTTCAGATTTATTTATATTCTTAATTTAATATTCTTAAAGTGGAAAAGCTAAATTAGAGAAGCACACCCCAAATATCCTACAAAACTCTGGTTAGATCAGGGCTGGGGGAAGCGTTGAGCCTATGAAAAATAAGACATCCCCCCTTATGGACTGTACCTGATTGGCTATTGGATAAGACAGCAATTCCCATTGCTTTCTGGTTTGTTATCCTAATATTTTCTTTCAGTTCAGCAGCCAGTCTGATAAATAAAAATCAGTTATTGGCACAGACTTTCTCAGAATTCAGGGACAAGTTTTACAGATGGGATAATGCCAAGAAATTAGTTTCAGTTCTAGTTTTCTGAATAGAAACTAAGCAAACACATGATTACTTTTAAAGAACATAAAGAAATTTAACAATCTAAATGTGCATCACTTTCTCCTTACAGTGATTAGTCCAGAGTTACTGAAACCTCAGCAGAAATTTTGAACAATATTGTGCTAAAGGAATATTACATTTAACAGATTTTCTTTCTTTATTGCTTATTATAAGTTTGGGGGTTTTGGATGATGATAAAATTCTGCTTAGAAGCTTAGTAATATGTTTCTATGTTTATTCTTCAGGTATTTATAACATCTTCCGAATAGCAACTCATTGTGAGGCAATGTGAGTTATTTTATGATTTCAAAGTAGAAGCATCATTTATCACTTCCAGTACTATCTGCAATCGTTTAAAAGCTGCACTGGAACATTGCATCTCTACAAGTTTTAACTCACTTTTTTGGAGTTGTCTTTTTTTTTCTCTTTTTTTAAAAGGAATTATCCTCTTTTTGTCTGCTCAAAAGAATGTGGTTTGCTTGTGGGATCCTATATATGCAATTGTTAGTATTTTGCATGAGTTAATTAATTTTTACAAATCACAAGAAAAGGAAGCATCATAGAAGAAATTTTCACCTCCTGTTAACAAGGGCACGTGCTGTTGAATGTCTGTTCACCATATTTTAATGAACTACAGTATCTTGGCAAAATAACATACAACACCCTTTCTTTCTCTGACAAGGCTCGTGAGAGAGAAACCAATCCAGCAGTAGGAATCTTGCAGTATAGCTGTTTGTCAGTATGACATGGCAATTGCTGCCAATAAGACAATTGCTCCAATAAATATATATTACTCACTTTTTTTATAAAGCAGTAAATATGACTGTAAACTTTACCCAGTAGTGTAATTTTTCAACAAGGGTCTCCAGGGCATTTGTTGAGTTGGTGTTATGTCACCTTTCATGCTATTTAAGGCTTCTGCCAATATGACAAAGTCTGGCATCAACTCAGTGGAACAATGTTCTTTACTGCTGAATTACTTAATTGAGTAGAAGTGGATGCAGAGGCTAAATCAAATAGATGTTTGCTTGTGTTTTCTTTACTATGTGGATTACACACAGCAGCAGACACTTTGGATTGAATTTCTTCAAACAGGAAGAATAAAAATCCAACAGACAAGGTGTATGCCCTGTGTCTCTGCTCTGAGAACTGGGTGAGCAGTTGCAATAAATGGATGTACATATTATCATTTTTCCAAGATCAATTTCTTAAATAAAAACTAAATTATCTCAAGGCTTATTTCTTTGTGTTAATATACTGAACTTCTTTCAACCTGAAGTTACCAGGAAAAACTGCTGGGGAAAAAAAAATTAAGAAATATTTTTCTTTTGCTTCCAAATGAACAAACCAGATTTGTAATAGAGATGGCTTTGTAGCTATTTTCACTTTGATACAGATCATCCAATTCAAATATTTCTTGTAACTTCAAGCAGTTTTGACTCTGTTTTCTTCTGGTGAGTTAGAGTAATGTTGACAGGAGAAATACATACACATTGATGAAACACTGGCTCTCCTAGATGCTAATTTTTAAATTATTATTATTATTATTATTATTATTATTATTATTATTATTATTATTCTATGTAGTGATATGTTGGAAATGTTTAAAAAGGCAATTTATGGTTCAGGTTGGGGTTTTTTTCTTCATTTACAGAAGCATACTTTTAAAGACTGGAAGCTTATGCTTTCTTCAGGGTTGCATACCTGAGACTTTTCACATTGTCTCAAAAAGGAGACTATAAACATGTTGCATGCATCTAACAAGCATTACAAAATAATGTTAGAAACAGATTAGATCACCCCTCAGTGTTTATACTTGTGCCAAATTCCTGAAGGTATGATACTGCAGGAACAAACCACAGCAGACTAAATGCAATCAATTTTACAAGTGTACCTTATGGAATATATGAGTAAGCCATACATGTGTTGAATAGTGTTTGTGTTGCAGATGTTCATTTAGGATCTGTTTGTGTATTCATAGTTACAGGCTTCCCATCTGAACATATCTATTCTAATGAAGTTTTGGCAGCAGCTCCAGTTGCAATGTCATACAGGCTGGTACTTGCTATCTGTGTCTAGTGTTTCAAAGAATAACAAACAATATTAATCCAGCCCAAACTTAGTGCTAATGAGCAAGACCTCCCCACTCCACTACCGGATTTTCCTGACATACAAAATCAGACTGGACCACTGCCTGCCAATTCCCAGATCACATTCCAATAGTGACCATACACAACACGGAATTGAGTGGAGTTTAAAATAAAAATAATAATTTAAAATATCATCATTAGGTGCATTTGTCAGTAGTTTGGTAGTGCTTCCCCCAGTTTTTTTAATCTGCAACAAGCAATAGAAGCAGTTTGGACCATTGAGGGATATGACCATCGATTTCTCTGGCACAGATTGTGCTTTTTAAGACAAAACCCAGAAACTGATGAGAGATTGCTGTCAATACCTCTCTGAAGGCAAAGGAACATCTCTTTAGCAACTGAGCCACAGGCCAAAAGACTGCAATAACAGCTGAAGTAATTCAGACTAGTTAACTTTCAAGCTTAGGTGTTCTGCTATAGTCAATAGCGCACACATGCTGCCCAACTGCATGAAATACAATTGTTCTATCAGCTTCTGCTAAGTTTTTCTTTAGAGTGTATGATATGTTGGCAGTTTTCTCTGTAATTTTTTGTAATTATGGGGACTGTTTACTATCCTTTAATAGTTTGTATTTTAGAGTTATGAATGCTTACTAATTCTCACTTGATAAACTCTGGTTTGCTCCTATACCTTTGTGGGATGGTGTGGAAACGTGACATTCAAACTAATTCGTCCGAGGACTTAGACAGGGCTTTGCAGAACAGACAGTATGCAATTGTGCACCACTGAAATGCACAAATTTTATTACAAAAACGTGCAGAGTTGATCTTGGTTTTGTTATTTCACAATTTTTCAGTGTTTTACCTTGTAATCTTAATATTGTCCTTATGTTTATCTTGCTTTAGAAGGAACATAAACACCTGCAATGATTTCTCAGTAGGTGAACTAGTAGTTGAAAATATATGTTTCAAGTAAATGGACTATTTCCCAGTCACTTCTGCTTAGAATAAGTTCCACTCTCTGGTTCCCATCCTTTTGCTCCATTTTCTGCCAAATATTATTTCTTTTTCTCTTTTTTCTTTATTCTTCGCTAGAAGGGCACAGTTTACTAATTGTTTAACTGCTAAACTATAATAACCAAATGATTTAATGGCATAATCACCAAGCAGCAATTATTTAATTACTAACCGGTTTTCTTCTTCACTTCTCTAAGGTTCCAAATTACTCTGTAAGCATCTCAAGGCTAAAGATATTAGTTAAAATGAATAGAATATTCTCCAGGCTAAACACAGTACTCAAATCTTTGGAGCTTAAGTTCACAAGGAGAAGGACACTTCACTTATTCAACTGAAAAAATACCTGTATTTGAGAGAGAATTTACACTAAATAAACCATATATTTCTGAAGGCAGCTATGGCAGATAGTACAACAACAAGTTTTGAGAAGTATGGGCTGAAAAAGTTGCGATATAGATTACATATGTTTAAGTATTTTCCTATTATTTATCTTCAAAAATCGCCAGAAATATTTTCATATTTTACTAAAGGATCATACTTTGATGGTGTTCAGGGTTGGTTTGTTTAGTTTTTTTTTTTGTTTGGGTTTTTTTGTTTTGGTCTTTTTTGTTTGGTTGGATTTTTGGAGGGTTTTTTGTTTGTTTTGGTTTTTGTTTTTGTTGTTGGTTGGTTGGTTTGGGGGTTTTTTTTGGTTGAGGTTTTTTTTGTTGTTGTTGTTTGTTTTTTTTTAAATTAGTGTAGAATGGACAGCAAAACTGAAAAAACCTCAAATTCAAACTCAGGAGCATTCTTAGTTGTTGGCCAGGATGAGACCGCACTATAGACAAAAAGGCATGAGAAAAACTGCATTTCTTAGTCACCTTTCAATTCAGAGATTTTCATATGCAAATTCTGAGGCGAGCGAAACCGCAGCTCTTGGAAGTGCTGTGCTCCAGGGCTGTTTTCTCCAGCAACTGTGGCTCCATCGCCCGGGAAAGGCCATGTCCAGCAGTTCTGCGACATCCCACTGAAAGTAATGGGAATGTTTTACTCAATAAAGCTTTAGAACGGTTGATCCTATATTTGATTGATATTTAACCCAACGGGTAAATGAGAAAACAGGTGCACAATGAACCTTCGGTCTGAACAGCATTTACTATCTATGCTGCTCCACTGACTGCAGCAGCACGCTGTGTGCTATATTCTGCGCTCTCTGTATTCGATGGTAACTCTGGGGCAGCTGTCCCTGGCTTTGCTCGGCCAGAGGGCTGTGGGGAGTTACTGGTGCCGCACGGCGACGGAAAGGCCTGGCCGTGCCCCCGGGCCGGCTCGGCGAGCGGGGCCTGAGCCCGGGGCCCCGCTCAGGGGAACCGTGCCGGGCCCTGCGGCCCACCCGGCACCGGGACGCGTTTTTGAGGAGCCCATTCAGTGCTGGCAGCTCCGGGTGCAGCTGCAGTTCGAGCTGCTCTGGGCGGGTAGCAGAGCCCAGGCAAGAGGCCATGAACTGCCGACCCTTTGCACAACAAAGGGCCCGGCCCGCTGAGGGACACACAAAGAGGAGGCAGGAGCCAACGGCCCCCAGACCTTCGTGTTCGTAGACTGTGAGGGTATAAAAACCCAGGGCTACCTCCTGAGAGGTACCCAGCTAGAGCTGCTATTTTATTATTTAGTTTCTAAACTATGATTAAATTATTTTAAGGCTCGGGACATCTGAGACATTGCTATGTGACACTTGTGGCCGAGCTGGTAAGGAAATCCGGTCTGTGTAAGTGTGGGAGGTGCAGCTGCCAAGGGGCTTCAGTCCCAGCTCAAGTGGTGCAAATGTGACTGCCACAGAGGCTCCTGGGTGGTGGAGCATACAATCTTAAAATGGTTTGGGTTGGAAGAGACCTTAAAGATCATCTAGTTCCAACTCCACTGCTGTAAGCAGGGACACGTTCAATGAGACTAAGTTGCTCAGAGCCCCATCCAACCTGGCCTTGAACACATTTAGGGATGGGACAGTCACACTTTCTACTCTCTAATCCAAACCTACTCTTTTTCAATTTGGACCCATTCTCCTTTGTCCTGTCACTACATGCTCGTGGTAAATAGTTTTGCTCCATCTTTCCTGTAAGCTCCCCTCAGGTACTGAAAGGCTGCAGTTAAGTTACTCTGAAACCTTCTCCTTTCCAGGCTGAACAATCCCAATTCTCTCAAGCCTTTCCTCATGAGAGAGGTCTCTATACCTCTGATCAACTTGGTGGCCTTCTCTAGACTCACTCCAACAGGTCAATGTCCTTCCCGTGCTGGCAACCCCAGAAATTGATGCAGTACTTGAGGTGGGGCCTCACCACCGTGGAGGGGCAGAGTCCCCTCTGCCCCCAGCTGCCCATGCTTCTTTGTAAGCAGCCCAGGACACATTTGGCTTTCTGGGCTTTAAGTGCACATTGACAGCTCATGTCCAGCCTAGCATCCACCAGCACTCCCAAGAGCTGGCTCAGTCCCCAGCCTCTGTTCATACTGGCTGGCTTTCCTAACAGCATGGCGGGGGCCCTGTGTGCCCTCACCAAAGTGGCAAGCAGGCACTGCGAGGCTGGGCGGCAGCTGCTGGACATGAGGCGTGGACCATGGCAGCTGCGCAACACCAGGGCATGAGGCCCAAAACGAGCGGCAGCTCCGGGTTCTGGGGCTGTGAGGCCCAGCACATGGCGGCGGCGCCGTGCCGGGGTGTGAGGCCCAGCACATGGCGCTGGCCC
>VZTX01020373.1:0-31158 GCA_013400915.1 Pardalotus punctatus
ATATCCACATTTTAATAATTCAGAAGAGCTAATAGAAATTTTGGATGGGATGGGAAAATGCTATGCCTGCTGGTAGGAACTTGAAGGGGTGGCTGGCAAACAGCAATGTAGAGAGCAAGTGGCACAAGACCTAGCCTGGCATGAGTTGAGTATGCAACACTAGCCAGAGAACCCAGGGGTGAGCAGAAGCTCGAAAGGGAATTCAAATTATTAAACATCACAAGCAATACTGCATTTGATCTCTTAATTCCTGTTTCCATGGCAGCTTAAGACCTTAAATAAGGGTTAAAAGTAGAAATATTTCGTCAATTCTCTTATATCCAGGTAAGTCTGATGGATACAGTGGAACTAAAGGTTTTTCTTGGATATGACTGATAAAGGCTCACATCCAAGATTTTAAAACTCTGCTAGCAAGATCTGAACACTCAAGTTTGTTTTCTATTTTGAATAATGCCCCTGTGTCCCCCCAACAAAAGAAACCCAACTGTTGGAGGTTGAGGGGTGTGGAATTTTTCCCCATCCCGGGCGCTAGGTTACTAATGACTGGATACTTAAGGACTATTAACTCCTTTTGTAAGAGAAAAAGAGCTAGCTGGACGTGGGGAGGGGAGAGCAGATGTGGTCATCAGAGAAGGCACTCGACCACCAGCTACGGGGCAGGCAGCAGGGGGGAACTGCAGGCTCCTCCGTACAGCGGCAGAAGGGTTTTTCGGATCTGCGCTGTTTTCTTCTCGTTGGTGAGTGAGCTTTCATCTGGGAAGGGGATGTTCCTGGAGGGCACATCCTCCTGGCTGTGCCAGCCTTTTCCTGTGCAAGGGGGCTGGTAGTCACCGCCCCACGCTCTCCCTGTTTGAGCACTGCCATGGCTGGGGAGTCTCTGCCACCTTCTGCTGGCAAGCCCGGGTGGGCTCGTCTCTGCCACCACTGCTCCCTGCTTTGAGCTATCCGTGCCCGCCTGCCTCTCGGTACCTCGCCATAACCCACATCTCACAGACCTGACCGCGCCACAGCGCCCCCTGCAGCTGCGCGGGAGTCATCGCACCCGCCCTGCCTGGCCGGGAGCCTGACAGCGCCCCTGCCGGCTGGGACCGGAACTGCACCAAACGGGAAAAAGCGCTTGGCAGCCCAGAGACTTCTGTCATTGAGTCTTCTGGTTTTTGTTTGTTTGTTTGTTATTGCCACTGTTGTTGTTGATTGTTTGCCTTGCTATAGATACTAGTAAAAAACTGTTATTCCTTTTCCCCATGTCTTTGCCTGAAAACCCTTGATTCCAAAGTTATAATAATTCGGAGGAAAGGGGTTTCAGATTTGTTGGTTCTAAGGGAGGTTCCCACCTTCCTTAGCAGACACCTGTCTTCAAACCAAGACACCAACAAACAAACCAAACCAAACCAAACCAAACCAAACCAAACAAAACCAATTCCAAACTGTTGCTATGGTGCAGCCCATGTTCGGGGTAAACAGCTCTGGATGGGTTGATTTCCCCTCACAAGATTCTCTCCCTGAGGGTGGATCCAAAGAAGGGTCTGCAGCATAGCTACATCTACTCCTTGCCTGTCCATCACACTACCTCAGACCCTGTGGCAGGCCTGCGTGGTTGGAAGTTCCCTCCAGCTGTATTGTTATTAGCCAGTTTGATTTTGTACCTCACCTGAGATGTTCCTATTGGTTTCATGTTGTGTGTTATCAATTCCTGATTGGATAATTATATTGTACCATCCCCTAAATTGTAACCCCTTAAAAGCAACAACCAGAGAGCAACAAACGGTCTCTCTCTCTAGCTTCCCTTCAAGATAAAATCTCCCTGCTCCTACAGGGCAGAGTAATAAACTTGGAATGCAGCAGACAAGAGTCCACTCTTTTCCTCCTTATCTTCGCCTCTGCCTAGAAACTGCTTGATGCTAACGGCCCTCGGATCAGACAGGGAAACTGAGGCACAGAACCTCAGCTACCTAAAACACTGTCACTGGTTCGCGTGGGCGTTGAAACCCCATGACAGCAGGTCGGGCCAAAGCCAGGCAGCGCAGGACGGCAGCAGTAAGAGAGCTCTACGCTTTCCCTGAGCCACAAGCAGCGCTGCCTAAAACACAAACCTGTGATTCAATTATGTGTGAAAATACAGCCCTTTGCTTGTTAACAAAAGTATTTCAGTGCTCCATGGATCTTTGGTGTCATGTATTCTTAGAGCTGATGCGAGTGAGTAGAAGTGACTGATTATTTACTATGACTATGTGCTATAGTAAGGTTGAAATGCATTAAATATATTCATGAATAGTAGCAATTTAATACAGTCCCTAGAATTCAGAGCAATTTCAGAAAATAAGGCAGATATCAGTGCAAGCACAATCTAATCAGGTTGTAAGACATAGTTTAACTGCTTCAGTTCCCTTATGGATGGTATAAGTCTGTGCTCTATTAAAATAGATGTGACAGTCTCACATATCAACATTCCTGGCGCTAAAAAGATATAATTGAATTGAATGCATTAGTGGAAGGCACTAAGTATTTTAATATGAATGCTATAGCATAAAGCCATTGATTGCTAGTCTGAAAACTACAGCATCCAAATCCAAGAGATGTTCTGCACCTCGATCTCAAGACAGTGAAGGCCCTTAGTAATTCCAGCCTGATGCCGAAACAGAACGACTATAGTGTGTGCAAACAGCATGCAAACACATTCAATAGAGAGCAATGTGGGTCAGCAGCAAGTCCTTGACTTCAAAGGTCTAGTTTCATTTGTGAAAGCAAATATGAAGAAGTATTATTGTGTGCTCATAAACTTGAAACTAAAGGACAAAAAGTCATTGTGAAAGCTATAATTAAAAACTTGATACAACTTCTGTAAGGGGAGTACTGACACAATATAACTAGATTCTGGACAAGTGAGCTAACATTTTTTTCATCTAGTGCTTCCAATTCAGAAGTCTTTATTTTTATTTAATGTATAAATAAATATGTGTACTTCTGCATTTCTACAGCATACTACTTCTGAAATGTTCTGCATTGGTCAACACGTTGCTTTTGTAGTAGTTTCTTACTACAAAAATATTTTGCAAAAGTTATTTTTTGGTTAAATGAAATTAAATTTGTAATTTCTTAATTTTTTAATTTTAGAAAATCCAGATAGCATTTATTTTTCTAAGTTTGACAGTCAGACAGTCTTAGTGACACAAATGATCTTCAGAATTTTAACACAATCCACCTTTTTGTTCACGATAGAAAAAAAGAGAAATTAAGAATAAGATTTTCCTTGGCATTGAGGTGGCAATGGGTTAGAAAAATAAGGGCGAATTTATTGTTTTGCAAAGTGGTTTGAAGACTAGATATAGAAACACTATAACAGGCACAGGTAGAATTATATGTGCTTGTGGCACATAGAGATACTTTAGGGTGATATTTGACAATATTATTTAATAACTCTATTATTTTTCTTTTCTAGGGTAGGGAAAGAGCCATCATCTTTCTCTATACATACAGGCAATTAAAATAACTTTCTGAATCAGACAGCATAATACACAAATATTTACATTGTTATAAGTAATTATACAAACATTTCAGCTTCTGTATACAAGCAGATAAAACATAGAAAATGGATGTTGGAGGTTGAGAGGTGTGGAATTTTTTCCCCTTCCCTGTCGCTAGGTTACTAATGACTGGATACTTAAGGACCATTAACTTCTTTTGTAAGAGACAAAAGGGCTAGCTGGGCATGGTGAGGAAAGAGCAGAGGTGGTCATCAGAGACAACACTCGACCACCGGCTACCAAGGAGGCAGCAGTGGGAACTGCGGACTGTGGACTCCTCAGCTACCAGCGGCAGAAAGTTCCTTCGGATCTGCGCTGCTTTGCTTCTCGTTGGTGAGTGAACTTTTGTCTGGGAAAGGGACGTCTCCTGGAGGGCACATCCTCCTGGCTGTGCCGGCAGTTTTCTGCCCAAGGGGGCCGGCAGCCACCGCCCCGAGCTCTCCCTGTGGGAGCACTGCCGCAGCTGGGGAGTCTCTGCCACCTTCTGCTGGCAAGCCCGGGTGGGCTCGTCTCTGCCACCCCTGCTCCCTGCTCTGAGCTCCTGCAGCACGTCTGCTGCACGCCTGCCATTGCCCTACCCGCCCCACCGCGGCGCCCTCCTGCCTCTGGGTACTTCACCACTACCCGCATCCCACAGAGCTGACCGCGCCACAGCGCCCCCTGCAGCTGCGCGGGAGTCATCGCACCCGCCCTGCCCGGCCGGGAGCCCGACAGCGCCCCTGCCGGCTGGGACCGGAACTGCACCAAATGGGAAGAGCATTTGACAGCCCAGAGACTTCTGTCACTGCATCTTCTGGGTTTTGTTTGTTTGTTTGTTATTGCTACTGTTGTTATTGCTACTGTTGTTATTGCTACTGTTGTTATTGATTGTTTGCCTTGCCATAGATACTAGTAAAGAACTGTTATTCCTTTCCCCATATCTTTGCCTGAAAGCCCTTGATTCCAAAGTTATAATAATTCGGAGGGAAGGGGGTTCACATTTGTGGGTTTTAAGGGATGTTTACACCTTCCTTAGCAGACACCTGTCTTCAAACCAAGACAATGGACTTTGCTGTATGTTTGGCAATAGTTAAATTTTCAGTTTTAGTAAAAACTTACAGAAATCATATTCAGTTCTATTTCTTCTGCTGCCAGAAGCTGTTTGTTTGAAACACAGTTCGGGAGTGGATCACCATATTTCTATGGTCCTAATTCAGTGCATGTTTTCAGTACATTCCATTATTTGTCTTCATCCTTGGCATATCTGCTCAGTTGTCTTCTCTCCCCTTGCTCCCTTTCCCTGCTTCTGACAGTCAACATGGCATTCAGAGTCTTCTTTCTTGCGTCATTGTGTGTGCTGTATCTACTTGCCATTTCTCATCTTCATTTTCTTTGCAGCTTGTCTCCCTAGAATCATGTTTCTTTGTCTGCCTTAATTCTGCAGATTCACTCAGTGTTCATTGAGTTTTCTGCATTCATTCTCATGCACTGCATGAGAGTGTTATATGTTATCCTGTATGTCCTCCCGCCTTTGCATACTTTCATTTGTGGTCTTCTTTCTTTTTCTATTCATTATGAAGTAAATCACTCTATTAACATGTCTACAGCCTGTTGGTGATAGCCTGCAAAGCAAGGCTGAGTACATTCCTCTTTTGTTATTTAAATCTGGATCACAAGCCAGACTTGACTGAGAATTTGTCTTCTGTTCAAACCATAACAGCCCCTTGTTGAAGTTGACTACTTTTTGTTTACAGCTAATTTCAGCTGTAAACAAGACTCCACACACAGAGGGATGCAAAGTAACTACCTCCCTGACATCCTGAACTAGTGGCCTGGAGGAGTCCGGACTCCAACGAGTGGGCTGTAGTTTTAGCAGTTAAATAGTGGTGAGAACTTTTCCCCAAGTATTGGAAAATATACCAGTTTAAAATTTTTTTAATCAGGGGTTTTGTTCACCTTTTCCCCAGGAAAAGGAATTTTAAGTTTCTTTCCAGGTTGTTGTTCCAGCAGGTGGAGTCTGATGAGCTCAACATGTCAACAGACTGTGAGTAGCCCAAAAGATAAAGGGCCATCAGTGGCCATTAATGGAACATCAGCTTCAAACCTCACCCCTGGCTGGTCAGAGACACCTGGTCTGGGAAAAGAGAGATAAGAAAGAAGAGCTAATTAGCATTGGAGGCAAAGAAATCCAGATCCAATATGCAACACAATACTAAGAACTACGCAACCTGGGACCAATGAACACTGAACCAATTCATTTCTATGAGTTTTGACTGTATAAAATATCTGAAAAATCTAGTAAAAGCCATGTGTTATGGAATGATTCTCTCCACACACCTGGGCTATGTGTGGATGAGATGATTTCTGTGGCACATCCTGGCCAGAACAACATCCTGGCCAGAAAATAAAGTAATGCCTTGCCTCTAACATTAAAATATTGTTGGAGGGTTTTTGTTTTTCCTGCAGTTTCAGTGACACAAGTATTACTTCAGAGGCAAAAACAGGTCAGTAGGTTTTCTGGACCAGACCCTGGACTTAGGCCTTTCTGTGGTATTTGGAACAGAGTGCAGTAACAGCCAGCCAGGTTAAATGGGCTTCAAAGGCTTACTCATTGATATCTTGAAGGATATTCAAATGTGAAATCCTTGGATTATGCAAGTGGACTTCCACCTTCTTTTTAAGACATCTGTTTGTACCATTAGGGTTTTGTATTGAACTGCAGTTGATTCTGTTAGATGCTGCATAAGCATACCTGAAAACATGGTTCTGGTTCCTCTTTAATGCACTGAAAATTTAAGTGGAAGAGTGCTGTTCCACTGTTCTTGCCTTGCAGGCTTATGCAGAAACCATTGGTAAAATAAATTAATTCTCAGCATATAACTCTTCATTAATTACCTGGGTTTAGCCTTTGTAACTCAAAAAACATGGTTTGAACTGGTGATCTATGTAAAATGTGAAGAGGATTTACTGGTTTTTGGTTATTTCCTAAAGAATTTGGATCTTAAATGTTATCATGCCAAAGGTGTTTTTTAAGCAAAACTTTTAGTAATTGGCAATAGTTACTTCTAAAATTGCCTGGTTTTAGAAATTAAGTTTAAGATATTATTGTTTTTCAGGGAGAAGTCTTGTACTTCTAACCAGTATGTTAGCACCAAGAAATAGCGTTGTTTCTGGCATGTTCTAGTACATCCAGGCTTACAGAGCAATCAACTATATTATTGCTTAAAATAGTTTCTCAGGTATAATCCTTTTTACTTCTTTTTAGAGGAAACGTGCAAAGCATCTTATTCATCATATAGGTAAAATTAGAAGAGGATGTTCTCAAGTTTTGAGATTCACTCAAAGCAAAAGTCATATGAGTTTATGTAAACAGGACATCAAAAGAGAAAATAAAATACACCCCGGCAAGTAAAATTCTGTGGTTTACACAGCTGTTAATGGTGATGTAATTAAGGTTGAATTGCCTACAGCTACCCCTCAGCTGCTACTGAGCTCTTGGAGAGAGAGAAATTAATCTTTTCATTATCCACCTTTGATCAGTTTTGGGCGAAACCAGCATCCTTTCCAGCTGCATCTTAGGTTCAGGTTATGGACTGAAGAAAGATTTGGATTTAGATTTCAAAATGCATCTCAACTGCTGTGTTTTCTTACTTGACACACCTTTTTATACGGCACAATTCTAATGTCATCTGATGTGCACACAGAATACCTGCTTCTTAAGAATTCTGGATGTTTTCTCTAAGGCAGAAGATAATTTATTTGCTTTGTAAGACAAGACTTAATACAAAGACAAAACTGATTTCCTTTGAGGATTTTTCTTTTTCCATCTGAGACTGTAAATACAGAAGATAATCTTCTCCCTGTGTTTCTTACATTCAGAATATGGCTAGAGATTATTTTCCATTCACTTAAGAGTTGCACTTGATGATCCTTATGGGTACCTTCCAACTCAGAACATTCTGTGATTACCGTGATTTTAAAGCCAAAATAAGTGACTTGGTTTCTCCTAAGTAGCTTAATGAAACAGAAATGCATACTGGAGTGAACCATAAAACAGAACAATTTATAACAGGCCATGTCACACATCCTAAAGAAATGCTCCTAAGGAGTCTGGAAAGACTCTTTGAAATATTCTGTACTGCCAGTAAAGGCATAGACACTCAACAGTCAGAGATCTTCAGGAGGCCACTTCATGGGTCAGTCCTGGTGCTGCTTGGCCATTCCCTGACAGAATTGTCTTTACATGCATAACATGGTACTCATGGAAGAATTAAACTTTACATTTTGATAAGTATTAGACAAAAATAACCCAAATAATTTGAAAGCTTTGGTTACCTGGTGAAATATGAGCACAGTGTTTCTAATTATAGATTTTGAATCCCACTGTGAAGCATGGAAAGGAGCTGTCCTCATGCAGTTTGTGGATGATGGTTACCCAGAGCAAATACTTTACAACTATTGTTGTTGTTGAATATTAATCATTACATCCACAGAGTCTGGTTCTTAGTTAAGAAGTGGCAATATGAGAGGCCTGTAAACTGATTCTTCAGGTAAGTTTACTCCTTGCTTGTCATATTCAAATGTTTCAGAACAGCAAGAATAAAAGGATTCTGACAAGCAGTGGAAAACTTGCTGGCACTAAACCACTGTTCTAAGAACTGCCGTTAAGTCTGCACAAAGGTTAAGCCACAAAAGCCATGGAGAAAGGAAAAGTAACAGAGACAAACTGTTTCTTATGCTCTGTTCAGTCTCCACTATAGGAAGCTTTCGTAGTTCAACTAGCAACGGTTTTATTTCTCTTACCACCCCAAGTACCAAGAGCATCTTTTCTTCCTTTGTTTCTACAGAAAGGTATGAGAGACCACATGATGAAACACCATCAGCCTATCTCTTTCTTAGGGTCTTCCATGCAGCTGTCACATGAGGAGGCCTCTTCTGCTGTGTCAATGTAGTCAGTCACCAGCAGTCATCCTGCCTGAGCAAGGATTGCAGCTGCTATCACTTCCTTGCCCCTGTGCCCTTTCATTCCAATGTTGTATGTGAATCTCAAAACCAGCGTACTGTGAAAAGTAATAGAAGAGAGTTTAACTGTTTTGTACACTGTTTTGTAAGAAGACTAAAGGCCAGGAATAGATAATGTTTAGTGATGAAAGTTAAGTGAACATGATTACATACTGATATTATATGAAATAGGAATATGACTAACATAAGCGAGTCTAACATGAGTGAGACCAACGTAATTCCCTTTTCTTTTAGGGAATGGCTGAAGAATTTTTTCATCTGAAAGGATATGAAATTTTTTTTTTTGTTCAAATGTATCTGCTGAATAGGTAATACAATTCTTGACTTGGCTGTACTTTGGCAGGTGAAGCATCATAGCCCGTGTTTATGTTTACTCATAATACTTGATGAAGTAAGCCAGGAAGTAAAACCCTCTCAGAAACTTTGTTTTTCACATCCAATCTATAATCCTTGGCCTCAAGTAAAACCACTTCAGATGATTCAGTTAAAAGATCTGTCCCATAAATCAAACTTCAAGAGCAAACTGTCTGCACATGAACCAATTACTTAAGCTGTACTCTGATCTGTGCAGCTTACTGTTGTCTCACAAAAAAATGGTTGTGGCATTTGCTCTGGCCTTTTAAAATATTTTTAGTTCCTTGGAAAATTGACACCAGGAAACAAAAAATGTCATGGATGAGTTTATGGTCCTTTAAAGAGCATTAACCCTCTTTGCTCCAAAATGAAACTTGACATTCACATAAAGCAGTTAATGAAATATTTGTGGGTGAAACAGACAACATGTACTCCACCATACAGATATCTCCATGCTTCATTTTTCCAGGAAAAGATAGGCACAACTCATTTATTTATCTTAACTGCTAGACACTGCCACAAGGCCTTGACCTGCCTAGATTGAAGATCACTACTCTGTTGTATAGAATCATAGAATCATAGAATCATTTTAGGTTGGAAAAGACCTTTAAAATTATTCAGTCCAGCTGTTACCCTAACATGCCAAGTCACTAAACCACGTCCATAACTGCCACATTACATATCTTTTAAATACCTCCAAGGATGGTGACTTAACCAGTTCCCTGGGCAGTCTGTTCTGATGCTTGTTAACCCTTTAGGTGAAGAAATTTTTTCAAATATCCAATCTGAACCTCCCCTGATGCAACTTGAGGCTGTTCCCTCTTGTCCTGTTGGTTAACTGTGAGAAGAGACCAGCCCTTACTGTACTTACCATCTCCTTTCAGGTGAGCAATAACATCTGCCCTGAACCTCTTTTTCTCCAGGCTAAACAACCCCAGTTCTGTCAGTTGTTTTTCATCAGACCTGTGCTCCAGAGTCTCTCCATTGCCCTTCTCTGAACACACTTCAGCACATATGTTGAATACACTGTCTTTCTTGTAGTGAGGGTCCCAAAACTGATCATAGGACTTGAGGATGAAGTATTATGATAATTAAGACTTTTCTTTGTCAGACTGGAAGAAGTTACTAAATGACAACCGTGCTGAGTCAGGAGTGGTTTAGATAAATATCAAACTTAAGTAGATTAATTCATGAGCAAAAAGCTGTTTTTTTGCTTTATAAGTTTGACTTGCAGCGTTGCTTTAGGCTTTAGTGAGTGGTCCAAAGTGGTTTTACATCAGACCTAGGATTATGGTTTGGGATGTGAGAAACTGTGTGTGCATTTTTTTCACTGTGTTGAAATAACATAGATATACTTTTACAGTGTTGAGTTGGCAAGGGGAGTCTGTTCAGCTCACAACAGTGTATCCATGCAGCAATATTTGATAGTAATTTGAAGGAAGAAGAAATAGTTACTGTTATTAAATTGTGACATTTTTGAATGATTGTGAAACTTGTGCTATAATTTTACAAAACTTTTGTGTTGTGAGTGCAGTAAGGAATATTTTGTTTGGGTTTTTTTTTATCCTGCCTTGAGATACCGTAAACTAGCCTATTGAAGTTTCTACTGTGTCCTAGGAGTCCTGTTTGTTTCCTACAAAGTAGCAATCTGATGAACTGCTGTCCCCAGAACCTGTTTACTGTAGAAGTTCAGGTTTTTTCAAATTCTTTACCAGAGGGATTGGTGTACCTATGCCTGTCTATAGAATTTAGAGCAGTTTTGCTTTTCATTATCATCAGAGGCCAAAATAAGCAGTGCTATGTACTCACACTGATTTTTTGTAAACTACTATTTGTTATGTGAATTTCTGCCGTGAAAGATGGTTCTACTTGTGCAACATAAAAAGTGAAAAAAGAGAATATGAAGAAATCAAAGTACAGTTGAAGGCTGAAGGATGCAATTTGTATTCAAGACTGTAGCTCACAATGCAGTCTGTATTTTTTCTCTGATATAGTTTACTGGACTAGAGGGCTATAAAATAAATCACAGTTTTCTCAGTTTGAAGACAGGTGTCTGCTAAGGAAGGTGTAAACATCCCTTAAAACCCACAAATGTGAACCCCCTTCCCTCCGAATTATTATAACTTTGAAATCAAGGGCTTTCAGGCAAAGATATGGGGAAAGGAATAACAGTTCTTTACTAGTATCTATGGCAAGGCAAACAATCAATAACAACAGTAGCAATAACAACAAACAAACAAACAAAAACCAGAAGATGCAGTGACAGAAGTCTCTGAGCTGTCAAATGCTTTTCCCGCTTGATGCAGTTCTGGTCACAGCCGGCAGGGGCGCTGTCGGGCTCCCGGCCGGGCAGGGCGGGTGCGATGACTCCCGCACAGCTGCAGGGGGCGCTGTGGCGCGCGGTCAGCTCTGTGGGTGCGGGCAGTGCTGAAGTACCCAGAGTCAGGCGGGTGCCGCGGCAGGGAGGGCAGGGCAATGGTGGGCGTGCAGCAGACGTGGGGCAGGAGCTCAGAGCAGGGAGCAGGGGCGGCAGAGACGAGCCCAGCCGGGCTTGCCGGCAGAAGGTGGCAGAGACTCCCCAGCCATGGCAGTGCTCCCACAGGGAGAGCTCGGGGCGGTGGCTGCCGGCCCCCTTGTGCAGAAAAACTGCCAGCACAGCCAGGAGGATGTGCCCTCCAGGAGATGTCCCCTTCCCAGATGAAAGCTCACTCACCGACGCGAAGCAAAGCAGCGCAGAGGTGAAGGAACTCTCTGCTGCTGGTAGCCGAGGAGCACCCAGTTCCCCACTGCTGCCCTCTCTGCAGCCCACGGTCCGAGTGCCTTCTCTGATGTCCACACCCGCTCTCCCCTCCCCAAGGCCAGCTAGCTCTTTTGTCTCTTACAAAAGAAGTTAATAGTCCTAAAGTATCCAGTCATTAGTAACCTAGCGACAGGGAAGGGGAAAAAATTCCACACCTCTCAACCTCCAACAACAGTATAACAATACTATATAACATGTGACCTAAGGTGGAGAATCCCTGAACCTCAGTGTAGAAAAAACTATGCGCAGTTTAAATATTTGGATAATCATACTTTTCTTTTTGTTAAAGTCCATTTGAGGCTGTATCACATTCAATTTGTTGCTTCCATCAGATCTGGTGAAAAACAATTTGTATCAAAAAGAAAATTGTTAAAAGAAGATCCCAACCATTTTGCTTAGTTGATTAACTATTACATTTTTCTGTGCAATAGCAGCTTTAAAATATTTGAATTTGGGTTGCAAGATGGGAAATAAATAATATTTTAAGAAATGTTGGCATCAAGTAGGAAGTCTCTGACAGAACTGTGTTGAAATATAGGGGTTTTTTGTCACAGCATATTGACGCATTCTGTAACAATTTCGTAGTAAATGAAAGCTATGATATATCACAGCTGCAAAATTATGAAAGAACCTTGATTGAAGGAGGAAATCAATAAAAGAGTTTATTTTTAAGGGAATCAGTTTTCTTTTATTAATTAATCTATGTGAGTAGATAGAGTATTAATCTATAAATGTAATGAAGTAGCATTCTTTGTTTATAAGATGTATATGATGCTATTGACATATTTAATATGTTAAGAATGCCTTTGTCTAGGTCACAGTTGTGATTTCATCTGGGGGAATTCAGGTAGTGTTTTGGTCAATGGTTTGGTTTTGGTACGTGGTATTTGCAAAATTATATGTATGTAAATTATATGCATGATAATTCTGCTACTGTAATTAAGGTCTGTTTTTATAAGCTTATGTTTGAATATAAGCTTCACTTTTTTAATCCCAGGTAGTAAAACTGAACACATGGATCCACATGCAAAAGATAACCAAACATTTGCATAATACTGCATTTTTTGGGGGTTAGAAAAATCTCAATTAGTTCAACTAGCAAGGTAATCTAAGGATTTATAGTCATCTAACTTTGCTGGGTATTCTATGAAAATGTATCTATATAAGTGAACTTGCAATGTTGCACAATTGCTTTGAACACAAAGAGTATGTCATTGTATTTCAGAGCTTTTAGAAAAACAAAAAAAATTTAAAAAAATAAATTCAGATGAAGTACAGTATCTATCTTTTCTTTATATATCTTTAATTCTTCTTTAAGTTTATCTATTCTTTCCTATAATGAACTTTTTGGCTGCAAGTAATGGGTTACAGTGTTTTGCTCACAGTGTTTAAATGGAAGTTTCTTGATGTCTCTACTTTTCTGTGGTGATTTATGCTGTCCTTCTGTTTATAGTTCTTTTCATAATGTATTTTTGGTTCTATTAATTAATCAAGGAATTCTCAGATCTGTTAGGAATCAGCTGGTTTTGTAGCATCAATTTATTAACCATAGCACCATTTTCCACTGCTGAAATTCAGTGGAAGTGGAGTCTTTGTACTTGAAAATGTATCTGGAGTTAAGTTTCATGTCGTAGGCCTGCTCCAGTACCACCTAACTCTGGAGACATCTAATCTCCATGAGGGCCTCAATTTTTAGTTAGTTTTTTCTGTGGAAACAAAGATTCATGTGTGGTATTTTCTTCCTGTATCCTCCCCCTGTATGAACAAATTAGGACATTTGTGGAAGTAGGGGGCAATTACTTTTCTGAAGGAAAAGTTCCATGAGAAACTCACCCTTTATTTGACACGGGAGGATTCACATGCTTTTCATGTAGGTGGGACTTTGCAAGGTTTCTTCCCCACATATATTTTTTGATCGATAACGAGGGATGATGTCACAGTATACTGCTGTTAGAAAGTAATTCAAAAACTTTATTCAAAGTCCACCTTCATTTATTCTGATGCTCACAGGCTGTTTGCCTCGTAGGTGAGATTGTGCTAGAAATGGGGTTTTTTTCAGCATGCCTGACCATCATTGTGTTTATCCTGCACTTACAAACATTCAAGCTTCATTGCTTAGTCAGTCAGATTAGAGAGTGTTGGGGAAGATGAAACAGGAAGGCCTTGTAAATATGACTGCTTAAATTTTGAGTATATGAAACCTGTAAGTGAAATAGAATTGAAAGCAAGTTTCAATCTCTAAAATGCCAAGCCTCAGTTACTGAACAACTGGAAAACAATGCTATGGGCCAGCTGTCTGTAATCCCCCCTTTTTGATTAAACAATGCCCTTCTCCTTACCAAGAGTCCAGGGGTCAAAGCTGACCCTGCTGGCCTGGCAGGAGGGGTCCAAATGGTAATGTAATGATTCTTATAGGCTGTATGTAAATGCTGTAGGATTTGTATCTTGTACTAGATTGGTTACTGTAAAATAGAATATTCAGCAGGGAAGCTGTTTTACTGTACTGTAAGGGACACATTGGCCCTTCTTCTGCCCCCTTCTGCTCTCTGCCTCCCTCTGCCCCTTTGGGGACTTCCTCTCCCTCTCTCTCCTGCCTGTGGTGCTGCGCCCCGCGGCCCCACAGCGGGCTACCCTCCCCCCATCCTGTTTCCCCAATAAGCCTGCATGCTCTAAGACTGGACTCTGGAGAGCTCTGTCCAAATCGCAGGCACATCGCAGAGATTTCTACGGCACCCTGAATCCACCACAGGTATAAATATTCAGCTCTGTATCAATAAAATCGGTTTTTTGCATCCAATGCAATCTGTCCCGTCTCTTCCATCACTGACTGCCACGCGTCATGTGACAGCTATGATTCACATAGAGAATAATCTTAAGGATGCCAGATATTTCAAAGTACACAGACTTAGCACCAAAGTTAAGTGTCTGAGTCTTGAGCCTAAAAACAAAAACCTCTGGCAAAAAATCCATGAAAAATTACAGATTTTCATACTTTCCATGAAAGTATTTGAAGATGTCTGGGATTTAAGACATTAAAGAACAATAGTTCCTGAGATTTTTACTCAGATTTTCCATGTAAACAACATAAATTTGTATACAAAACTCCTGTTCTTCTGCTTCAAATTTTTTTTTTCATACTGGGGGATTTTTTGTTATGTCACACTTCTGATACTTTCAGACAAGAGACAGAAAATGTTCAATGTTCAGGCAGATTACAGTAAAAATGTTCTTTTTTGTTTTCAATGTGTAGAATTCAAGCTTGGATTTCTTCCCTACTAAGTTTGGAGCTTAGCCAATGCAATGTGCTATAGGTTTGTAGATATATTATGTTATATAAAGTCTTTTGCATGCCTGTCAGCCAGGCAAGAGCTTATCATCTGCTATTGTTCTGTTTTTGTCTGCTCAGCTGCTGTCTGGAGCAGCTGGCTGAGTTTCTCTGCATAAGCAACTACTGATTGCGGTTCATGAACGTCTGGCCCTGCAAGACACCAAGAAGGTATGTTTAGAGAGTTTGCAGACAACCACAGGACTGTAGAACTTCTATTACTCAAAGCAGCCAAACACAACAGATACAATTTTTTAAAAAAATCTCAGGTGCAGGTGGAAGCTAGTACTGAAACACTACATGCTAGTGCTAGTGATCTCTATTAACAGAAAAATAGAGCATTTTAAACAGTACATACTCATCCTGTATTTAAGAACTCTTTTTTCATCAAGTGCCAGCCTCATAGCAGTTCATCTGGGAAAAGTGCAAGTAAGGCAAATGGACTCACCAGGAGGCTGGCAAGGTAGAGGTGTCTAATTGTTTCTGCTATCAGCTTAAAGACACTTTTTTACACCATGTAAAACTTACAGGCATCCTAAAAGTTACACTATTAAATGCCTTAATAGAGCACCAAGTTTCTCAGAAAAGGTTAAAGACAGAGGAAAGTGTGATGGTTGTGCTGTTCTCCCATGAAGGTAAAAAGGAAATAAGCTGTAAATGATTAACATTAAGTGGCAGATGACATGCTAATGTGTTTCTGAAGCAAAAATCATCCTTTTAGCAAAAACCATCCCAATTTTGAAATTCAGCATTGTTAGGAAAGCCATTCTGAGAATAAAGGAAAAAAAATTAATCAAGGGACATATTTTATTACATCCTTGGGTTACAAGAAATGTGGCTTTCTGTCAAATACTGCTTATTTTCAGTTAGAAGCATTTGTTTACTTTCAAGACATCCTGTTTCACATAAATGTTTCTGTCCTTCAATGTTTAAAAGTTACAACATCTAAATAAAAGCTGTGACAGTAGATGACAGAAAAATTTCTTTACAAGGAAAATAACTTTTCTGAAATTTTAGGGGAAAGTTTTATATTGCTGTATAGATTTGTCTTTTGCCTTCAGTCTAGGTTTTTCTTCTAGGATGACTTCTGCATTTAGGCCACTATAAATTTAGAAGTACTCCTTCTTACTGTTGACTAATCTAAAACTCTAATATGAAACGTTTTGCAAATTGTGCATGTTTGTTTATACATTAGTTGGCTATCTTGCTTTTCCAGGTGTATAATTAGAAGTTAGAAGAAGTTTAAAGTTCTTAGTTCAAAGTGGGCTAGAATGATTTGAGAAACATAAGAACAGTAGAGAAGAACAAATGTATGTAGAGCTTTTTTTTTTCCCAAAGGGATATTTCTCCTCCCTGGAATAGCTATAAAAATGGGACTTTTTTGCAGATACTCACTGGAAAATGGCCTAAGTAGAGAACATACAAATGACAGTGCTACAATAGGGCCATCTTTCACATAAGGTTGTGGAACACAGGAGCAAGAACTAGCAGAGGAATTTTACAGCATGTCAGTTTCAGTCCATATATATATATAACGTGCTGAATAGGTTAAACTTTTGCTTTTGCAGGAGCTTTGGATATTTGATCTATAAATTAGAATCATGGGTAAAAATGCTCAGGGCTCCTTTTCTCTATCAGCTCATTCCAACATAAAGTAAAAAGGGGGTCTTTTGTTCTTCTTTAAATCTGCTATTAAGTACATATTCAGTCTCTGGTTTTAAAATAAAGTATGGTCCTTACTCCTTATTATACATGCCAAAGTTCTGAACTGCTTAAGCATTTTTTTTCTTAGCTCCTCTACATCACAAGGGGAGAAAGGATCCATGTTCCAGTATCTTACTGTAAGGGCTATTTACCTTAAGGATACTCACATGTGAATGAAGACCATTTTAGATATTTTTATGGATTTCTGTCCTAACTTTGGCACTTGATTATATAAAAAACAATTACATAAAATGTGTACTTTACATATGCTACAATCCTCTTTTTAATTACTACTATTGTGTAGTAAAGAATAGGCATCACATCTCATTGGGCTCTGAATTGTTACCGTTTTTGAAATGATAGCAACTTACTGAGTCATCCAGATCGTCTCTCTAATAAGAAAGAGAGAGAGGTTGGGGAAATAAGTTTTTTCTATCATTCTTTATTGTAATTTATTTCTTTTGTGTTGTACCCCCTAAATTTTGAACATTATTGTTGATAAATAGCAGGCAGAGAATGACTTCCTTTTTTTAGAAAGACCTGCTTTGATTTGAGGCTTAAGACATTTTATATGAAGATGACAAAAGCAAACAAAAAGTTTTAGTCTGTCTGTTGCATATCCTTAAAAATTACATTACAATACTACAACATCTATTTCATGTGTTAATACCAATATGTGAAGCCAAGCATAACAGGATCAACTGGTATTTACTGCGAGAAGTATTTTCACATGGTATTTTTTAAAAAAAACCAACCCAAACCACTGTCAGCAGAAGGATGTTTTCTACTTTTTGTCTTTTAAAATGTGTTTTGTTACTTTCTCTGTCATGATGCAATGTAGAATGAATGATTGCTTTTAAGAAGTCAGGAATCATGCAAATTCACTGCCTGGAAAAAATCTCTGCAAAAATATTGTACTACCTCATACTCATGCCTTTTAGTCTGCCCTTTACTTTGATGTAGAAAAATTACTGTGTTTTAAAAAACAACTTGACCTGTAAGGCAACCCACCATTTTATGCTGAAATGAAAGACTTCCATTTCTCTCTGGTTTAATGTCTTCAAACCAGTAAATGAGACTCAAAAATAAATCAGCACTTAAAATAACATTTTTAAATGCAATTCACAGACAAGTTTTGTGGGTGTTTATGATGCATCCTTTTTTCAATACTATTGAAGCTGGTTATCTACTATCAATGGCAATGAACTGCTTCTCCTTATGCTTGAAGGCAGAAAAGTTGGACCGTGGTATAGAAAAAGTATCCCTGTATTTTATTTACCTGTATATTACTTAGGTATTTTTTAAGATTTTCCTAATTATATTTTCTGTTTTGCATCCTGCTCCATATGTAGCATTTCTGATGAATTGTGCTCATGAATTACACAGGACAAACGGGTGATGTTTTTGCTTAGCAATATTTCTTATGTCTGTTTGTATTAAAAGAAGAATAAATAATTGGAATCAATGACCTTGTTGGTAATATTTGTTATTTTATGTTTGTTAATGTCTTTGCTTTAGAAACAAAATATTAATTATTTTTCTCTGATTTTATGTTATTTTATAAGGCAGTGTAACCAGGAAATAATATGGTAATCACATACTACAACAACGTCATGGCACTACAATGTTACTTGCAATATTTTCTTGACCTTTCTTGATATCTCTTAGTTATACGTGACTTTAATTTGGAAAAACACAGGTGGTTTTCTTAGTACAAAGTATTTTGAACTGCCACATCTAGTTTCAAGATTTTTAATATTTCTGGTGACTAGAGCTTTGCAAGCATTTTGAGTATCACTTAGATAAACTTTTGCTCATATCTAATCAGTAAGTAGCAAGGGAGAGAAAAGTCACTTTAATACTATACTCACTCTTCTAGCTTCATTTTTGTAATCAGAGACAAGGAATATCTTTAGTTTTCTGATTATAGGCAGGTCTGGGTGTCACATTGCAAGGTTTCACTTTGCTGTCACTTAAATATATTCTCCAGTGGTTAGGCAACCATGTTGAAGAACTATTGTACAATAAAATAACCACTTATTGTAAATTTTGGGAATGATTTGTAGTGACCTTGTGCTGAATTACAGAGAGGCTAAAGAAATGCCTTCTGAAAACAGCGAAAGAGCTCACAATTTAAATAGTGTTAAAAATGGTTCCAAGAAGCAGGAAATGGAGTGTCAGAGAAATACAAGTGAAACTTTCAGTAGTGGTTAAAGTCCTACAACCAACCTACAACCTCACTAAGCAGCTTTGAAACAGAGTAAACAGAGAAAGTTGTAGAGAAAACCACTCCTATAACAAAGGTCTGAGTAAAAGGCCTCTGCATTTCATTCAAGCTATACTTAAATAATGAGGGAAAAAAAAAATAGATGGGCTTAGCAGGACATACATCTAAATTAACGTTCAACTATAGGGACTATAATTTTTTTCTATGGGTGTGAGAGAAAGGAAACATAGTCTGTCTATTTTGTAAACTCAGCTGTGAAAGTTAGCTGCTTCTATCACATAGTTGATTTCAGGTTAATAAATGTCCTGTTCATTTATGTAAGATTAATAGTTAATAGTTCTGGACTGATACTGACACTGCAATGTTTATTGGGAAATGCTTATTAACTGCAATATATATTAAAAACAGAAGTAAAGTATTATTCTATTATGACAGTGGGACATTACTAGATGCTGTTGGTATTTATACTTTCAAAAAGGCAAAATAGGCATAAGTTATTTAAAAACCACTTTTTATTCTCAAGCTGTTCAAAATGAATTTCAAATGTGGCAGTGAGAAATACCAACATGTTTACTAATAAAAAATAATATTCAATGGAATCTTGTAGGAAAACAAACTTTCAGCTATTTCAGGAATTAAGGACAACTGTCCTCAGCAATGAAGGTGAACAGAGCTGTCAGATCTTTAAGGATTGCTGTTTTAGAACTCAAGAACTCTTCTTGATTACTATATGTGGAAGGCAGGAGACCAGCATAGCTAAGTAAGGGCACCTTGGTCAAATGGAAGTGTAAGAAGGAAACGCACAGGAAACGGAATCAGAGAAAGGTTTTGTATGGAGAATATAGGGATGCTGCCTGGATGTGTAAACATCTGGAAAGACAAGGGACAGTTGGAGCTCTGTTGGAGCTGAATTTGGGGATGTGAAGAATAACAAGAAAGACTTTTACAGGCATGTTGGCAGAAAAAGATGATTAAAGAAAAATGTACCCACTCAGGTAAACAAGTCCTGAGAACTGGTGAAAACACAGTCACAGAAGGCTGAAGTACATTTTTTGCCACAGCATTCAATAATAATCTCTCTTCCCCAATTTTTCAAGTTCCAAACCTCAAGCCAGGAACTTAGGGAATGAAGACCTTCCCAGCATAGAAGAAGATTAGGATAGAGACCACCTGAGGACCTTAACATACAGAAGTTCATGGCATCTGATGACATGTATCACATCATCCTGAGGGATTTGGCTGACATAGTTGTCCAGATTTTCTCCATGCTTTTTGAAAAGTCATGGCAGTTGGGTCAGTCTCCTGTGACGGGAAAATGAGAAACATCACACCCATTACAAAAAAATTAAGCATTTCACAGAATCACCGAACATACTGAGTTGGAAGGGATCCACAGTGATCATCAGATCCAGCTTCTGGCCCTGCATAACACAATCCCCAGGAGTCACATTATGTGCCCAAGAGCAAATACTTATTCAACTCTGTCAGTCTTGATTCTGTGACCACTTCTCTGGGGATTCTGTTCCAGTGCTCAACCATCCTCTTTTTCTAATACCCAACCTAAACCTCCCCTGGCCAACTTCAGGCCATGTCTGATACTTCTTCTTTCACGCTCTTGTATACCTATGATCACCTGCTCCCCTTGAAAACAGTTTGGGGTTTTTTGTAGAGAAAATTATAATGTAACTTGAAAATGTCTTGAATGAACAGAGAAAATTGTGTACATATATAAGCATGTTGGGTTAATGCATCTACTACTGTAAATAATTCAAGTAAGACATACAAACATACAAAAGAAAGAAAATACTTGCAATAGTTTTGTTTGTCAAAATATCTACTCTTCTTTCACAGTTAAAATATTTCAGTGCTCACTGAACACCTAGGAATTACAAAGGAAAAACATAGAATTTAGTGAAGGTGAGAATTTGTAAAACTAAATTAACCCTTTAGACTAACATTTTATAGTAAAGATGTGTAATTTACACCCAGTACACATTGAACTCCATGCTTTCCAGGCAGCAAAGGTACTCAGACAGTCTGAATTCAGATTCTTTTTTTTCCTGTTGTTAAACATCTCTCTTTCATTCATTGGAAGATTCTAGGCAGTTGACTTAGAATCTAAATATGTTCTAACTCCATCATAGAGTAAAGGATGATACATCTTTGTAAACATCTTACTGTGGCTTTAAATATTACCTCAACACTCTCACCAATAGTCTTCAGTCTATGAATAATCTGGATACTACAGTTTGCCTGTTTATGTCTTGATGGCCTTGGTGTGGCAGTTTAGGGTCTAGACATTGCCATAGGAATGAATTCTTTGAAACTATGAAAGTAAAAGGCACATTAAAAGACATGGGAAAAGTACCGAAGCACATACACCAGTGTGTAAACTATAGTGTGAATATAGCTTCTATAGAAGGTGTATTCACCCTATAGTAAATCTCTATCTACCTCTATCTACCATAAGATGAAAGATTGATACAGACTAGGCAATCTGAAAATTTTCTTTAAAAAAAGCTATTAAAGGATAAAAATTTCAGGTGGAACTTTCTACTGCAGCTTTGCCTTTCCTCTCATCATACAATTTTGGGTTGATAGGATTGACTTTATAATAAACAAGCTGCTTAAGTCAAAATTTTATCACCTTTGCTGCTGTGATCCTAATGCCTAATCCTTAAGGTTCATTGTGATTCAACTAATCTGAAATAGAAAGTGCAATTAAATAGTAATAAAAAATATAATTTGCTTTTTAACAACAGCAAAAAAAGAAAACTGCCAAGTGGAAGCTTCTTAACCTGAAATAAATAACCCTAAATAAATTTGTCATTTTCTCCCACTTCTGCTCCCAAGATTATAAATACACTAATTTTTCAAAGGTCACTATTCTTAGTTACATAACAGATTTGTATCCATTTTCACAGAGACATCATGTCAAACATTTTTATTCTTTTAAAAACAGATGGTATTATTACACCATTTTTATACTGACTTTGTACATCTCAAGTCAGGACTTGCGTTGAAACTTCCTCATTAGCTGTGTTTCCAGCCACTGAACATTTAATAAATAACATTGTGTCAAAATAAAGAAAAAAGCCCTCACCAACAGATAAACAAATAAGATTTCATCAAAAGTGTTGCAGAATGTCACTTATTGTAAAATCCACACCGTCACCAATGTTGTGGGAAACCCATTTAAGAAAAACCTCATTAAAGAGCAAACTCATTTAAGAGTGCACCATTTAAGGAAACCCATTTAAGGAAACCCATTAAAGGAACACCATTTAAGGAAAGGACCGTAACTCTTCCACAACAATGAGGGTAAAAAAGCAGTCAATGACCAATATGATCAATAGCAAGCTTCAATCCCTTTATTTTTCAGGTTCACAGCCTTAAGTACATTTCTGCAGCACCTAGCAATGTTACATGTCATAAAATCATTGGTTAGTAAGACTACTTGCCATTCTATTATTGGTTAGTTGTACAGTCACATCAACCTGTTCCCACCCACTCGTGGTCCCTACAATCTGATTTTTTGTATTCTCTTGACTACAATCCCTCTTTCATAAGCCTCGGTACTTTCCAAACCACCAAGGACATCGTCCTTGACTACAATCCTTCTTTCATAGGCCTCGGTACTTTCCGGAGCACGGAGGACATCGTCCTTGCAGTTATCTTCAAAATTCTGCCTTCTGCTCGCACAATGCCCTCTCTGTGCTCTGCAGGGGCAAACTCTGCAGAGACACAGACTCTAGCATTCCATGGCCGCCTTGCTCTTCGAGCCATTTCTCCACACAAAAGAACCAAGTCTCATGAAGTTTAGTACAAAACGTGAATAAAAGAAAAGAAAAAGCCATTTCTGAGTGGTTTACTTGACCTGAAAAGTTGTTCTTTATTTTATGTTTCCATTTCAGACTTTTATGTTTCTTCCTGTATTTCGAGTGAATATATGTGAAATACGTGGAGTTCATTTTACCACATGTATAGAAGAGGTTATTTTTAAATAACAGAATGCACAAAATCATTAGAGTATTCATCATGTTATTACAATGCAATACATGAAGTAAAACAAAAAATATTGCTCTTTTGTTTACAAATGTGTCTGAACATCTTCCAGAAACACAAAAAACATGCGTGTGGCTCAAAGAATTTTACAGTCTTACATAGAAAATACCTAAGTGTATGAAATATAGATGTTAAAATACCCAAACTACAATGAGTTTAGATGTTATAATAATTATAAAAAAGATATAATTTTGCCAATAAGCTTTAACAGCATCACAATAATCAGATAATTCCAACTGAATTCTAATACAAAAGAGCCAAACACACCAATATTGAAAGGGGACTGATAGATTCTGAAATTTGTGACTGATCCCACTGTGTGTCCAGGTCTTGCTTCCAACTCTAATGAATGCAGCTCTGAATTTAAATTTTGTACTTCTTGGTTTCTATGGCAAATAGAATATTGATATAATAAACTAAAGTTTTTATATGCATAAAATAGAGCACTGATTTTACCTGGCTTTCTTAGAAGTCTGTTTTTGCACAAAGTTTTCTAAGAAGATCTGATAAGAAGATGTTATTTAGTCACCTCAGGCTAAACAACTGACAATCCATGTATCAGTATTAGTAATTTTTGGAATTCTATTTTTTGCCAGTATACACAGTTTTCATTATGGCTTCCAATTTTTTTCTGACAATGTGTCTTGGGGTGATTTTATGATTACACTATATTCCTGATCGCCTGCTTTATGCCCAGAAATGGGTCCTGTAGCTTTAAGCTAGGTCTGGGGGAGGGGAGGGAGCCGGAATTCGGTGCGGGCTTTCTTCAAGCCCTCACTCCTGGTGTGCTCAGCTTGTGGCGCAGATGAGTTACCTTGTTCTTTTTACCTATCTTGGTTCTTATTAGCTGAGGCAAGAAGTTTTGCCCTGCATTGCAATAGCAATCCTCCAGTGGCTTCTGTGGTTTCCTCTGGAACTGTTCGACTTAGCTTTGGTCTGAAAATCAGACCATCGACGGGAGCCAGTTGGCATGGACCGGCAGGGAAGCTGCGGGGATACCCCATCCCGACCCAGACCTTGGGACAAGCTAAACCACCGAAAGAAAGAACTCTAAATCCACCAGCTTTCTCTGCAGCGTAGAGACCAACATCAGAACTCGTCAGGTTACCATCTGTTTTCTTTTCCCGAGCTGCTGCCTGGACTCTCCTTCATCCTCCCTGAGACAAAAGCTGTCTGCCGTCTTGTACCTTCTCTCCACGTGGCAGAGGTTTCTTTTCCCTTCCCCTGGCATTTTGGGTTTGTTTGTTCTTCTCTGTGTGTGTGTGAGGTTCTGAAGGTTTGTGATAAATGGGTGAATGATAAATATTGGCTTTCGCATATATGACTTTAACATTTACAGGTGATAATTTACTGTGTAAGAATAATGTTAAGATAAATTATAGGTAAATAGAAACAAGGTTAGAGTGAATTGTAACTTCAAGATAGTTATAATATGTTAGAAAACGTAGTAATAAATACATGGTAATAAATGTCCTTTTAAGTTGATAAACCACAAGCATCCCAGAAATGCTGTTTTCTTAACTCACACCTCCCAAAGAAACTGTCAACTACAAATTAAGTTGGAACTGAGGAGACATCGGAGGACGAATCCTGTCTTCAATTCTGAAACAATCCAGAAAAATCCCAGAGGGGGCGGTGCTGGCCGAAGGGGGCAGAGATTGGAAGGGAGAAGTTGAGTGAAGTGTAAATTACCTTTTGGACTTAAAGTTGGAGAAGATACTAAAGTTCACAGTAAAATGAATGAAACTGCGCCTCTGGCAAAATTGCTAAGTGCCCAGAGCTATTTTTGCCTTTGCTTCACCAATAAATGTTCAATACTGTGCTGCTAAAATTTCAGCTTGCAAATTCATATATCTCAGGTTCAATATCTAACAGTTATCCATTTTTTTCGTGTCGTGCAGGCACTTTGTCAAATGTGGGGTTTTTTTCACTTTCACTGACTAATATTCATTTCATATCAGCGGGAAGGGGTTGCTAAAACCCCTTTTCTTAGAGGAAACACTCATTCCATAGCAGTTTCTCCCAAAACTTGTCTCTAAACTGAGACACAATACCAGTTTTATTTCCAAGCAGTTAGCAGAAATGCTGTCACTAGTTCAATGACATAAAATGCAGATGTTTTCTG
This sequence comes from Pardalotus punctatus, assembly GCA_013400915.1. Taxonomy (NCBI): domain Eukaryota; kingdom Metazoa; phylum Chordata; class Aves; order Passeriformes; family Pardalotidae; genus Pardalotus; species Pardalotus punctatus. The sequence goes on from VZTX01020373.1 coordinate 25,126, forward strand.
TAAAAAATGNGACTAATATTCATTTCATATCAGCGGGAAGGGGTTGCTAAAACCCCTTTTCTTAGAGGAAACACTCATTCCATAGCAGTTTCTCCCAAAACTTGTCTCTAAACTGAGACACAATACCAGTTTTATTTCCAAGCAGTTAGCAGAAATGCTGTCACTAGTTCAATGACATAAAATGCAGATGTTTTCTGTAAAAAATGTGTTTCCCATCCGGGATGAAATTTTTCACTTTTCACTGGGCTCACAAAGTCATCCTTCTAAACCACAAACTAAAGTCTTACATTGTGTATGTGTCCTTGCGGGGAGCCTGTGTGCAAAAATAAATGTCACCAGCATGAATAATATGGGACAGTATGGCCCAACAGCAATAACTGCTGCCTGTGGTACAAATGAATACATGGAACAGCCCATGAACAAAACTGATTAACTCCTACTTTAAATGCAGTTGTGCTCAGAAAATTTGCTCTTAAAATGTCAGTTTTGAACTTGTCACTAATGTTTTACATATTCAGTTTTTTAATTGGTGTGTAACTCAAATACCTGCTTCCTCCTTGTGAGACTTGAAAGTCACACAAGACACACTGGACAGGTTTGTTCTTTCAATTCCATAGATTCTTGCAGCTATCCAACACAGAAAATAGAAATACTGCTGGGAAGCAGAGTTAGAAAAGTCCCTTCATCAATCTGATACATTATTTGTTTAGAGGATCATAATATCGGAGTACACTTGATCTTAATTTTGGAGAAACAGGTGGTGTTTTACATATTGCAGACCTAGATCATCTTTTTTCTGTAATTAGGGACTGAGATTTAGATTTGTTGGTAAAGCCAGGACATTTTTTTCTTTTTTGTGCTACTGTTGTGGAGATTTTGGTGAGACTGTAAATTTTCCTCATGTTCTTTAAGCCAGAAAAATTCAGCAAACTACTTTCACTGTTGTGTTTTGCCTGTCTCATGGCCGTAAAAATTGACTGGGTTTTTTTGAGACACTGGTTTCTGAGATAATGAATGCTTTTGGAATTAATTTTCCAGCATTTTTCCAGCATTTCAGAATTTTTAATGGGATGGAATATAGTTTTTAATTTCTTAAGACTTGCATTTTATGATTTAGTGATTCATGTGTTACAGTGGTAGTGCTAGATTGACAGTTGGACTTGATGATGTTAAAGGTCTCTTCTAACCGTGACAATTCTATGAGTCCATGATAATAAAAACTTTTTTTTTTTCTGATTTGAATATTTTGATGCATGTGCAAAAAGTAAAATAATATGACTTTCAGCAAGACTTCTTCATGATTTAAAGTGTTGCCTGTTTCACAAAGCAGTTTTTTGTTTGTTTGCTGCAGCCTGTTCAATAAGCCTAAATAAGGTTTAGGTCAAGTATTTGTGAGTGTTTTTCTTTAACCAGACTACAGCTACAGTTAGTAATTCAAATCACTTAAACATTGAGTTTTCTACAGATAAACCTTATTTGATCTCATTGATCAAGCCAAGATTTTTAAACATTCAGAGACAGCATGGAACTACTGAAGTAAACTAAAGGACACCCATGAAATTTAATGCACATTTCTTGGAAGACTGTAGAATTCTTGACATAGATGTGGTTCTGTAATAGGTTCTATGTGGTTCTATAATATATATGTTCACTGTTGGAGTTCCAAAAGTTATTACTGAATATGCAGCATATAAGCAACCAATTTTATTTCATTTGCTCTTTGGAGTCTTTGATTCCATTTTGTCAAAAGGAATGTTATATATTGGACATGACAATAGGCATCTGGATACCTGTGAAATGGTTTTTGCAGAAGTTGGATTTGGCTCAACACTTTAAAAATCAAGTCAATAATAAAGCAAAACAAAACCTACATATGCCTTTAAAAGTATGCAAATACACACTCTGTGCTTTTCCCAGCCTAATATCTATACTTGTGCAGAAAGTGCCCATATAGGGCACTGAGCCAAAGAGCTTCAGGGAATGTCAATCTTACCTAAATACATCAATTACTATTCTTCACTGAACGGCTCTTCAAATGTAGAATCCTGCTAAATCTTCCTTGCTACAGAATTATTTGTGTTTTAAATAATGTGTATGTATACAGTAAAATCTTAATCAGGTAAAATCTTTCTCTATTCTTTTCACTTCTCTTCCATTTGATCTTGAAGTATTTCTGAAACAGTTTATATATTCAATGTTCCTAAGTAGGTGCTTGGTGCTAAGGTCTGTCTGCGCGAAGAAGTGCATTCTAGGCCAGATTTGTGTATATTTATCTATGAATTCCTAGATAATACATTTTAATGACTAAATGATAATGGTCTAATTTTATTAACTGTTTCATCACAAGAAGTATTATTACAGAAAGCATTTTTTTACAGATAATATTTTCAAGGAAAGTTTTAGAAAATCTTGATATATCAGCTGGTGCTTAATTGCGACGGTTGCTTGACAGTTGCTCAATAGTTGCTTAGCTTTCTAAATCTGTATTACCTAAGACCTTAGAACTTTCAATAAGTGTTTTTAAGGCCTGACTTAAAAATAGCTTGGTTATTTTGGACAAGATACCAGTTAGAACAGTCAAAATATATTCCTCTATGTCTATTGCACTTCTTTCACTAGAAATATAACCTGGATTCATTTTTTTCATCTTCTAAAGGGATTGATTTGATAGTTTATCAGTTTTGCATTAAATTTGAGGTTTCCGTTCAGTTTGGTGAGGTGCATAATACACACATACTGGGTAATAGCCCCTCATGTGCAAAAACTTTCACCTAACACATAGAACCCTAAGAGTCTGGCTAAGAGAAAGGACAGAGGTGAATACTTCCAGGTTGTCCCCAGTCACAGTTTCTTTCTGCACTTGGTTTTTGTAAATAATTTGTATTTCACATTAACAACCATTAAAGAAAGGATATTTAATTTTTCTTAAAATTATTCTTACTCAAAGTGTTTCTCTGAGTACTTGCTTTACTTATGAAGGAAAAAGTCTTTTAGTTATTTATTTTCCAACGTTTTCAAAGTGAAATATGCCATCTTCAAGTTTTTGAGTTGATACACACAGCTGAATGAAGTAGTACGCACTTAGGAGTTCCATTGGACTTATATTCCTCTGAGTGCTGAGAGCAAATTGAAACACATAATGCCTTTAAGTCTGATAACGAATTTATTACACCGTCTTGGAACAAGATTAGGGGAGAGAAAGAACTTTATTCATTGTGGCATTCTAAATTTTTTAACTTTTTTCAAAGGTTTTTTTGATTGTTTCCTCTATAATTCTTCTTTCCTCTTGCTAGGCTGTGTCTGTGTTAATATCTGGCTGTGACCTAAATCCAGCAAAAAGGGTATTCAGCGCTTGTCTTTGTACAATATATTATTTTAGGCACAATCCTGGGGGAATAGACTGTGGAATTTTATATAATCTGTCAAAGCATTTATGGATCAGATGACAAAAGATAGACTAATCCTGTTGCTATAGAATGATGTTGTTTTTTAAAATAGGAATCCCTGAACAAAAAAAAACCCTAATCTTCTTCATTACACTGCAAAATTTTGTTATCATATTACTTTGTGATTTGGCTAGCACACTGTAGAAATCTACCTTTGATTAGTTTCATTGTCATAGATAAAGTGAATCCCACTTTTTTCATCATACAGATTTGCATCATTAGCTCCTCTTCTGCACAGGGAATCTCTACCTCCAGCATCTATTTTGATGCCTCTCAAGGTAGTATCAGTCTGTCAGAAAAGCACATGGGGTTATACTTCAGAGCTGAGTATACAGCTATTAGTATATAGCTGGTAGATAATTTGAGGGATAGTAGACTATGGCTGCAGAATTTGTAAAATCTGCGAATTTGGCTGGGCTATATTGATTGCAATTTTTATATTTAATAGTGGTGTGCATTTAAGATGCAAAGCAATAAGCTGCCATTTCTACACTGAAAATGTTTACTATTAGTTGTACTAAAAATACATACAAACTTATCAATCAAGAGGCCTTCTTAAGACTGATATTAGTTGCTCTGAAAGTCAAATTGCTTTTCTTTAACACTGGTTTTACTGACAACTGTTTTGTCATTATTTTAGTGATTTGCAAAAAAAGAAATTGAGTTAGCAGATAAAAAATTAACCTAGTTTGGCAGTTCATCTTAATTTCTTTTGATTTTGACTTCAATTTTGTTCCTTTGTTTTCCCTAGAATTCTGGTGTAATTTTCAGAAGACTTTAATCATAAATTATTTTTACATAAAAAAACAAAAGAGAGGTGGATGCCAAGATGCCTTTCATTCCCCAGCCTATCCCAGCTCCAAAGCACCCTGCCTCAGTTTCCTCCACTATAAAGAGGCAGTGCTAAACAAGAATAATCGCACAGACAGAACCTTCAAGCTGTGGTGAAAGATACCACATTGAGCTGGGCAAGAAATTTGGTAGGCTAACAAGATTCTGAAGTAAATGTAAACTTTTGAGTACTGAGGTTCGGATTAATAGAATCAGCTATGGAGAATCTCACAGAGACAGGAGGCTAATTACTAAGGAGTGCAAGTCTTACATGGAAAAGCTGGGAAAGTTTTTACATCATTATGGGGCATAGGTGTATCCTGAAATGTAATTTAAAAAGGATCTAGTGCTTCAAACTCTTTGCAAACATTATGAGGCAAAACTGTAAGTGTCTATTTTAAGATTAGGTGTTTTTTAATGTCTCTCAGTTTCTTCCATTCTTAACAATACTTGTTGAGATGCACTCATGCTGACAGAAAATATCATTAATTCTCACCTAAATTTGCTTCAAGAATGTCATAGTATGAGGAAATCTGCTGTGAAGTTTTACTGCCATCTGACTTTCAGTCAGAAATGGGAGGACAGTTTTGTAACATAATTAAGAAATTCTACATGTATGCATTTAGATATATACATACTATGATTATTTTCTACCTAGTGTTGCAAGTCAGAGATTAATTATAATTATAACCCACTAAATATTATTTGCATTTGTCCTAAACTAAGATGCTGGTGGGAAACTTTCTAAGTTATTGCTCAATATTTTTCTGTTCTGAGACGATAAATCTTGCTAAACGTAGATGTAGAAATCAGCATGTAAAATGATTTCCAGTTTCCTTCAGTAACTAGTGAGATATAAATTAACATAATCTTTCTATAATAATTAACCATATTTTTATAATATTAAGGTTGCTTTTTATTCTCTTTTTATATTGTTTTTATGCATTCTGTTTCATCTTAAAATGTGCATATGAATTCACTGCCAATATGAACAGCATACGGGGAATCATGATGGACAATTTTCTCTTCCTTGTCTTATAAGCATTTTTCCATTTCTTTGGGATTGCTTTTTTATTTGAAATTGAAATTCATTAAACACTGTGCTGCAATAGTGTAAAAATGCAAAATACTTGATCAGAACTATCGACATGCACTTTTAATATTGAGCTGATGTACAGCTGGCCAAACCAACTTTGCCATGCATTTTGGCAGCAATGAAGACAAACAACTTCCTGCATTTTATCAAGGTCAACATTCTCCATAGATCAAGGGAAGTGATTATTCCTTTTAACTTAGACAAGGGGCTAAAGAAATAAATTCAATAGACCTTGAAGAACATGCAGTTCTGATATTTTGATAATGTGAGCATGATGGTGTTGGAGGTTGAGGGGTGTGGAATTGTTACCCCTTTTCCTGTCGCTGGGTTACTAATGGCTGGATACTTAAGGACTATTAACTTATTTTTTAAGAGACAAAGAGCTAGCTGGGCGTGGGGAGGGGAGAGCGGGTGTGGTCATCAAAGAAGGCACTCGACCACCAGCTACGGAGGAGGCAGCAGGGGGAACTGCGGACTCCTCAGCTACCAGCGGCAGAAAGGTTTTTCAGATCTGTGCTGTTTTCTTCTTGTTGGTGAGTGAACTTTCGTCTGGGAAGGGGACGTCTCCTGGAGGGCACATCCTCCTGGCTGTGCTGGCAGTTTTTCTGCACAAGGGGGCCGGCAGCCGCTGCCCGCACTCTCCCTGTGGGAGCGCTGCCA
>VZTX01020374.1:0-80777 GCA_013400915.1 Pardalotus punctatus
CTGCCTGCCTGCCTGCCTGCCCCCGCACTGACACATGCTAGAGCAAACTCGTCAGGTTGCTTCTCCAAGGCTTTAGGAAGGTGCCTCATTAGTGGACCGTAGACTTGCAAATGAAAGCAGCAGGGGTGAGCAGGGTCAATTTGAGGGGACTGCTACTTAGCTGCCAGCTCATGCCAGCTCCCTCCAGTCTTTTTGGGGGCAGCTGTACTGTGTGAGCGGGGGCTGATGCAAAGCAGCATCTCCTCTGTGTACCTAAGGGAGCAATTTGGCAGTTGATAGCTTACTCCTCCAGGCTGTCTCTTGCCACCTCTCACCTCCAGAATTTCTGTTTTAGGCACATCCAGATTTGCCTGCAAGCATCTGCAAGAGTTCCATGGAGTCCCTGGCAATGGCTGAAGCCCTAATGAGCCCCTTCTGAGTCAAGCAGCTGAAAGCAGCTCACAGTGGCTCCAATAAGAAGGGACTTAGCTCATGGCTCCTGCCTTTGCCTAGCTAATCCAACCATACACATACAGGCTTGCAGGCTACCCCCAGGCAAAGGAAAAGAGAAGGAAAAGACCACAAAAAGAGGTCTGGGCAGGAGATGGGGATTATGAGGCTGCAAGGAAGAGGAGGAGGAGATGCAGCAGCAGATACAGACAATGGAGGAGGCTGCAGCAGCTCCAGAAGGCCAGGTATGGATGTGCCAGGCTCTGCTGCCTGCCTTTTTCTCTGCCCTGCATCAGTCCAAGGTTCTGGCAAGGGCTAGAAACGGCTGCTGCTGGGCAGGGCTTGGCAAGAGCTCCGTGGCAGCTCTGCAGGGGCTCTGCAGCCCTCGGCTTTCTACATGGCCATGCGCTTGTACCTGTGCAGGAGGAGTGCTGTGCGTGGGGTGAAGGGGCCAAGGGAGAGGCTGTGAAGATGGGGCAGCCAGAGTGCCTCTCACTCCAGTTCTATTTGCAGCTGCTTGTAGTTGAATTTTTGAGATGAGGTTTCATTCTGGAGGCCCCTATTTCAAAACTTCAAAGTCCATGGATGATGAGGTACATCTTTTGATATTTGAAGAGGGAGGTGCTGCTTTTCCCCCTTTTTTACCACTCTGCTTCCCCTGTCCCTTCTTGGCTTGCCCCCTGTGCCTTCTTGGCTTGCCCCCGTGCCACCTCCGTGCCCTCTGGCCGTGCTGGGGTCCGGGCTGGCAGCCGGGCTGGGCGGGGCAGCACTGTCAGAGCCAGGTCCCAGCTGCCCTCACCTCATGGGAGCAGCGGGAAGAGCTGATGGCAGCAGGCAGCGTCCCCCTCAGGGGCGTCGGGGCTCAAGGCACTGGGGAGCCGCTGAAGGGCCGGTACGGCTGAGGGCCCCGGTGCTGCCCCAGGGGACAGTGCCGCTGAAGGCACGGTGCTGCTGAGGTGGTGGTGGTGGCGCTGGCACCGAGAGGACGGTGAGGCTGTGGGGGCTGAGAAGAAGCAGTGGGGCTGGGGGCTCTGGGGAAGCTGAGGGCGATGGCGGCAGAGGCTGTGTGGACATGGAAGAGGCCCGGGCTGAGAGTGCTGGAGGGGCTCAGGGCACTGGGGATGCTGAGGGGGATGGCAGCACTGGTGGGGCTGATGGGCTGGCAGGGTTTGGAGGGACTGGGGGGGCCGCAAGTGTGCTGAGGCTGTGGCGGGGCTGAGGGCACGCTGGAAGCCACTCAGTGTTCCCTTTGCTTCCTAGATCTCTGTCTGGTTGACGTTTCCACAAGGGCTGCTTGGCGTAGGACCATGCGACTGAGGGGGAGGGAGCGTAGGGAAACAGGCCGGCCGGGTTCCCTGCGTATCTTGTTCTACCCCTACATATACCAGCTTATCGTTGTGCCTGTCTCCAGTTCAATTTCAGTGCATATAAAATTGTGAGCTCTACAGTTCTATTTCTTTAGGTATAGTGGTATGTAAATTTAGACCGTTACTTTGGTATTTGTAGAGTTATGTATGGGCTCCTGCTGTGTATAGCTATTTTTATACAGATGACAATAGATTTATGCACCATGGATTGTTATGTTTATATGAAATTCTGTGTAAGCACGTGTCACATTGTATGGTTTTGTTACTGCTCTGTGGGTGTTTATATAGTGTGTTGCAGAATATTTTGTCAAAACTGCATCAGAATTTTTTTAATTACAATACTACAAGCTGCATTTGTATTTATACTAATACAAAGCAGAGAAGCAAATGGCCAGGGAATCCCTTCTACCACTGTATGTTCATAGAATGACACGATGGTTTGGGTTAGAAAAAGCCTAAAAGATCATCTTGTTCCATCTTGTTCCATCTTGTCCCATCCCTGCCATGGGCAGGGATACCAGGTTGCCCAGAGTGCTGTCCAACTTTTCCTTGAACACTGCCAGGGATGGAGAAGCCACAGCTTCTGTGGGCAACCTCTGCCAGGGCTTCATCACTGTCATAGGGAAGAATTTCTTCCCAGTATCTAATTTAAAGCTACCTTCTTTGAATTTGAAGCCATTTCACCTTGTCGTGTCACTACATACTCCTGTAAAAAATCCCTCTTCATCTTTCCTGTAGGCTTCTGTCACGTCCTGCAAGGCTGCCATTAGGTCACACAGAACCCTTCTCTTCTCCAGGCTGAACAATCCCAGGTGTCTGGATTGTCCCACACTGCTCTGGAACGGGGCAGCCTCCCCTCAAGTCCTGGGGGCAGTTTTGGGTGCCACAACGTAAGACGTACATCAAACTATTAGATTGTGCCCAGAGGAGGGAGATCAAGATAGTGAAAGTGTGGTGGTAACCCTGCCTGCCTTCTCCAATGAATCCTATGGGGTTGATTTCCCTCCTCAGGATAGTGAGCCTGAGTAGGAGGGAGAAGGCGAGGCTGGGGAATCCCCCACATTTCCCACCTCTTAAGTTGCCTGTCAAGGTTTTAGTTTACACCTCTTTCCCCTCCCAGTTGTTCCATATGTGTTGGTTGTTTGAATATGTATGATTTCCAGAAAATTCTGAGTTCTTTGTACCCCCCCATTGGTTTGTTTGAATATACCCCTCCCCTTGTTTCATTCTATTGGGCACTTGCTGTTATGTAATCCCTCTCCATTGGTTAGTCTGTCACTCCTCCCCTTGGACCACCCCATTTGGCTTCCCTTAAAACCCCCTATAACAGACAGTCCTTTGTTCTTTTGCCTCCGCCCATCTGATCGCTGTTCTCCCACAGGGGAATAAAGGACCCATCTCTGGGGCAACCAAACCCCTCCTGTCTCCTTTGTCTCTGCTTTGTTGCTGCAGTGTATCCGCCTGCTGCCTGACATTGCTGAAGTCTCTGCAAACGGCTCCAGGCATAGCAGGAGCCTGTCATCTGGACTTAAGGGACACAAAGAGCAGTCTCCTTCCTGAGGCACGCTTGTACTGTCTTTTTCCATTTCTGTTGATCCTGTCTAGATTTGCACTCTTGAACCATAATAGAAGAAAAGCAGAGGGAACAGAGCTGGACCTAGCAGGGCTGTCTAAAAAAACATTTTGCTGTTCTTCTGGATGCAGATAGAATAAGGAAATTAGTGATATTACTTTGTCATAGCAGTGAAATAAATGTCTTTGAAAAGAGTTGCAATACCCACTGTGTATTTTTGATAAGTTCTTCACTCTTTCCTTCAAATAGCACATTAGGATACATTATGATACAATGGGATGAAGTATCATCAGTTGTGGTTGAAGTACAACATATTGGTCAGTTCCTAAATGTCCCACTCCAAGTTTTCAGGTTCATTCTGTGACCTTCCTGCCTTGTTTTCCTTTGAATGTTTTCTATTTAATGAAAGCCCACAGAAGTCTCTCTGGTGACTGTCTAAATTTCTGTCTCTGCATCTATGGCAGCAGAGAAGTCCATTGAGTCACATTATTGTTCTAAAGCTGTTCTTCAGCAAGAACGTGCCTTTCTTCATCAATGTTTTGTTTAGCAGTCCAATGAATTCTGAAATTTCAGCAATAGAGACTAATTCCTACCTCCTTCTTTCTAGATTTATCTTTGCCACTTGAACACCAAATACTACTTGAACATACAGTGTTCAGCTTCAACCCCAAGTAACAGATACTTTTTCAGTATGTAAGTGTTGTTAGATCAGCTATAAAGCAGAAGCACACCAGACTGAAAAGGTCTTCTCTAATTTGAAGCCACTCTCTTGATCAGAACTTGTCAGATATTGTAGTAAAAGAAAAACCATTGCTTTAACTATACCTCCTTCCCAGCCAGTACTGAAGTCCTCAAAAACATATTTTCCTGTTTTACATATGAAGCTCAGCACAGAACTCTACTACAGAGCTGTTGTTCATTGTATTTTGTTTGTCAGAAACCTTGATTTGGGTCACCTAAGGAAGATGAAGTGAGAAGAACGTACATTTTACCATATAATTTTCAAAACTGACATAAGAAATCTGAAATACGGAAAATGTTTTCATTAAGAATTCTGCTACAAGTAGACTTAATGAAATATCATATGGCAGGAATACTATCTCTTGTACTAATAAGAGACAAGGGCCTAGGATTTTAATGTCGCAAAACGGCAACACGTATTGTAAGAAATCCACACTGTCACCAATGTTGCGGGAAAACTCGTTTAGGAGATACTTGTTTAGGAGAAACTCGTTTAGGAGAAAACTCGTTTAGGAGAATACTCGTTTAGGAGAATACTCGTTTAAGAGTCCGGACCGTAACTCTTCCGCAACAACGAGGGGAAAGAAAATAGTCAGAGACCAATATGATCAATAGCAAGTTTCAGTCCTTTAATCTTCAATCCATCAATCAATCTAATCCAAATCCAATCCTAATCCAATACAATCCAAAATCCAAAATCAATCAATCCCCTATTCATTCGGTTTACAGCCTTAAGTACATTTTTGCAGCACCTAACAATATTACATGTCATAGAATCATTGGTTAGTAAAACTACTTGTCATTCTATTATTGGTTAGTTGTACAGTCACATCAACCTGTTCCCACCCTCTTGTGGTCCCTATGATCTAGTTTTTTCTACTCTTCTGACTACAATCCCTCTTTCATAGGCCTCAGTACTTTCCAAGCCACCAAGGACATCTTCCCTGACTACAATCCTTCTTTCATAGGCCTTGGTACTTTCCAGACCATCAAGGACATCGTCCTTGCAGTTATCTTCAAAATTCTGCCTTCTGCTCGCACAATGCCCTGTCTGTGCTCTGCAGGGGCAAAATCTGCAGAGACACAGACTCTGGCATTCCATGGCCGCCTTGCTCCTCGAGCCATTTCTCCACATTTTAAAATTTTAATTATGGGGGAAAAGAAGAGGATAAAAACCGTGGGGAATTTCTAGAGCACTTGTAATTTCCAGACTCAGTAGCTAAAAATACTATAAGTATTTAAGATATTTGTTCTTTAAGGAAATATTCCAGAATAAACTCATTAATAAACTCATTTAAGGCTTTCCCCCCACTTCAATAATTTCCAATATTAGGTGAATCAATTAATTTAATCATTTCATGATAATTCATCTAGGACTTATTTGTAGAGCTGTTGCAAATAAGTAATAAAAGGTGAATATAAAGAAAGAACTGTAATACATTGAGTACATTTACATGCAGTGAGCATATCCCAAATAATTATTCTCAAGTGGTGGTTGGCGACGGAAGAGACGGGGCAGATTGCTTGGATGCAATATGCTAATTTTATTGATACTGAACTGAGTATTTATACCTTTTCTGCAGTAACTAAAAATAGATCCTTATATAAATCCTTATATAAGCAGTGATTCCTATAACAACCTTATCTATGTTTCTGAATAATATTGCAAAACTAAAAGCTAGCACTAACCAGCACAGATACATACCAAACATGCCATTCCCTTACGCTAGCTATTTTGTGGTAGGCCGCATGGCCTGCCACAGTTTGTGACCTAGCAGTGTTGCTGTGTCCACTTCTGACATGAGTTTAGCAGTGCTCTCACTTCTGCTTTCTAGCTGTCTCTCCACAAATTATCCTAGATGCTGCACAATCCCAAAATGCAGCAGAGGGAACACTATGCAAATTATGGAGATTACATATAACCACCATCCTTATCCTCATGCTATACCCCAGCACGCTGTGAAGGACAGAAATAGACTAGGTTTTATACAATATTCCATTCTTGTTCATATATATTAAAAAGAAAGTAATTCAATTCCAATAACAGAAAATACTTTGGGTTATTGACTATTTCAGTTTTTAGACTGGAAATTTTTGATGCTTTTTTTGTTGACAATTTACATGATATTAAATAAAAAGTTAAGTCCACACAAGGACATCACATACACAAAGCAAGTTCTGGGGGAAAAAAAAGGCCAAAAGCATTTCAGAAGACATTAAAATACATTTACCTTGCAATAATAAAGTTCTTAACAGCAGACACTTACTAAGCAATAATTGCGTCAGTGGTTAATGATCTGAGATGCAGCTGAGTACAGTTAACTCCTCCCAACTGGTCATTAACTGGCAAAAGAACAAGAATTCAACTATGATTAAGAATTATTCATTTAGCTCTTTCAATACTAAGTCACATTTTCCACACCCAAACTTTAAATCACAAGGAATTTACATTTTCCATTTCTTCAATTACAGTTTAAAGAAAGGAGAATGACCATCTGTAAAGAATCATCATCATCATCATCATTAAGCTGTCAACATTTGCAGCTCACAAAAAGAGACTTCCAGCCTGATATATACAGTATACATACAGGACGAGTATGCCTGCTCTTAAATATCTAGTCAGGAATGGACCAGGAACTGGCTTTCTTCAAAGATTAGAAGAGACCAAAAAGAATTCCTCCTGGATATGAGGACCACAGACTGCAGACTGCTCAGGGAACTAGTTAGTGAGGTCCCCAGTAAAATGCTTTAGAACATGCTGGTGCCCATCAGTGCTGGTCACTTTTTAAGCACCACCTTCTGAAAGCACAGGAGCAGGCAATTCCAAAATGCTGGAAGTCAAGCAGGTGACACAGAAGATCAATTTGGCTAAGTAGGGATCTTCTGGAGTTAACATGAAAAAAATGAAAACGAAAGCAAGGTTGGATGACATGGGAGGGATACAGAGATGCTGCTCATCACTACTGGGAAAAATTTGTACAGCCAAAGCTCAGTTGGTGTTGAAGCTGGACAGGACTGTGGGAACAATAAAAAGAGCCTTTAAAAATATGTTAACAGCTAAAGGCAGTGTAGAATTAACCATTAGAAATAACATTGAACAGTCACATCATAGGGATGGTCACCTCATGAAACAGGGACATGCAAAAAACAGAGATATTTAAAGCCTTCTTTGCTTTGGAACCAAGGGAATGACACAAAGCTGTTTCAAGGAAGGGTTAACATTGTGCAGGGCCAGGAGTTGCATTCAGTGATCCTTGTGGGTCACTTCCAATTCAGCATGAGATCTGTGATTTTGTGATCTATAATTCTATGAAAATCACAGTTAAGAATTAAGGATTAAACAAAGATGATGATTAAGCAAATGATAGATGAGCAAGTTTACATCTTGACTCAGTGAGATACAGCACTGATGCTCACCAGACTTCCCACCCTCAAAGGTGGGGTGGGTATTACTCCACTAATGTGTAATAATGGCCTGACACTAAATCCACCAAATACTATCAGAAGGTCATCCCTTCATCCTCCTCCTTACAAAAAACCCTTATCCACCACCTTTGTTTGGACCTGCAAAAACCACTTGTTTTTTGCCAGCATAATATTTTGGTCAGGAAATCAAGCTGGAAAGATGATTAGGTTAAAGCTACATCTGAGAGGCAGTTCAAATTCTGAAGAATGGGATGACTGCAGCTTGAAGTTACTGCAAAACTGCAGTCGTATAATATATGTCTTGTGTGGGCTGTTCTGCTCTGATCTGAAAGCTTAAACAGAAGATAAATACAGAAAGCCAAGACATCATTTTCACAGAAACACTTTTCCATGTTTTACAACCATGTTTTAGATTCTTGTTTATTGTCCATTTTATTGTGAATTATTGTACGTATTGTATTTTCTCCTAATTAGTAGAGTTGCTTCCCCATTAATGGAATACAAAAAGTGTAAGAAAGAAAGTTTGCAGATAGTGCATATTCAGCCTTTTCTGTTCAGCAGAATGTATAGAACCATTCAGTATTTGCTGCTCACGAAAATTGCAGGTACCAGGGCTCTCATGCTGCCTGTGTGCTGAGTTATGCAGTCACATTGACATGGTGGTGAGCTTGGACTACAGTGTCTTTTTTTTCAGCAGTACTTATCAATTTTGCTTTATTATCACATTCATGTCAGATGTGTTTTTGTTAGAACAAGAGCAGATCTGATTTCCAGCTGTTTGCTACACACCATGACAATGCATTAATTAAATCCTTTGTTGGGACAATTAGCTGGAAGGTAGCATGTATATTCTGACTCCAGACAGCACAGAAATATTACCAGTTCAAATACAACTAATAAGACTTACCTGGATAAACACCTTCAAGCACCTGTAGAACCTTGCAAACAGAAACTGAGGAAACCCTAAACTTTGGGCATTTCCTGAGGCAGACAGCAACCACTTGGGGATGTACATATTTTAAAATCTGGACTTCTGTTCCAAACACATCTTTCTTCCTGCAAGTCCTACCTCAGTGTTATCAGCCTTGTGATGACACTACACTCCTCTCAGATGGGCTGTGGCTGCCCCTGTGTTCTGGATGGCTTCATGAAACACTGAGATATATTTTTGAATTACACCAACAGTTAAAAACCATTATGGCATTAGAAAAGCTGCACTAATGTTTTTGTTATTTTTCCTAAGCCAAAGAGAAAGTGAGTATCTCCATCAACAAGCCTTCTTGTAGATGTCATATGAACAACTGTCATGAAAACATGAAATTGAAACAGACCCATCACTATGAACCAAGACAAAGAGTGACCCATAGTTGCCCCCATGGTGTTGGAAGCCCAGATATTTCCACAAGCAAACCATGAGGTGACTGAGTTGCACTAAAGAATGAAGGAAAGAATCCTCAATCAAAACACACACATCTCTTCTCTAACTTTGTCTTGCGATGTGGAGACACAGTGTTATATATTGTAAAATGTAGATACTGGTCTATGGTAAAGATATAAAATTATGTCTCAATGGCTGACTTAAATCATCCAGGAATGAAGGCAGTCATTAGTGAATTTGGTTAGATGAAAAAAGACAACCAAGACCATATCCTAACTTTTCTTGGACTTCAGTCTGCAATTGTCTTGGGCTGGAGACAAATTGTCTAGGTGGAAAGCACTCAATAAATGCCTCCCCCAAAGCAAAGGCTTCTGGCACCCCCTCCCCCACCACAACAGAATTTCTTGGATGAAAGTGAAAAAAAAACTGTTTAATAAAACATGCAGGGTGCCTTGTAAGGCACAAGGGAAGGGGAAACGGGAAAAGGAATTATTAAGCCTGAGTAAACAGCTGATGAACTTTAGTGTCCTTTTCCTCAGACGTAGCTTCCCCTCTCTGGGGGTCCCCGGGGGGGCCAGGCGGAGTTGCTCCAGTGGCTCCCTGGAGAATTCTTGCCTACCATTCTCTGGGGGCTGCTTGGGTTCTTGGGTGAGAAAGCAAGTCAAGGAAAACAAAAGTCCAGAACAGAGACAAGGAAGAAACAAATCCCAGGGAAAAAACTAGCATCAGCCACAGCAGCAGCAGGAGCCAGAGCCAGAGCCAGGAATGTCCCTTCCTCCCCCCTCACTCGTCAGCTGAGAAGCCTGAGAGAGAGTTTCAAAAAAACCTGCACTGGCAGAGCTTCTCCCAGCTGCTGAATGCAGTTAAAGCTACAGGACCATATTTCTGGGCATACACACAAACAATACAGTATACAGGATTGTCATAACATCACCCCAAGAAAGCAATAATGTTGTCTCACAGGAAAGGCCAGGACCAAGGAAAAAGCATAAATAGTTCCAATAGTACCCAGAGGTTGTTCTAGCCTTTCATAAATTTGATTACATTTGCAGTATTCTGAAGATAAAATCATGCGATTATGAAAGTCATGAAAGGGAAGAACTAAGCAGAGGAGGGAAAAGAACTAATGAAAGGATGAAGTAGCTCATCTCACTATTTTGAGCATGGCAAGAACAGCTACAGATTTGTATTTTCTTGTAAACTTAAGGTCTGTTGTTGAGACCTCAATAATAATTTTAATGGGATACAGTTCTGAATACAAAAACATGTAGTAGCCTATAAAAGGGTGTTTGTAGCCTATACCCAGCAGATTTATTTTAATATTTTGCATGTGTTTCCAGTGTTCAAACTTACAGTTTTATAAGAGCTACATTTTTAGAAAATATTTTCTGTCTTTTGCCCCAAGACCTAAATTAGGCTAACAAGATACCTGGCATTCTGAAAATTTACTACTTTCTCTGAAATTAACTCCAATAGTTTGTAAAAAAATACAGTAGCATAGAACTTGTGTTAGTTAAATTTCTACACTTCTGGGCCCTTGAAAAATTCATCCTCCCACTTTTCTCTGTTAATGCAGAACACCAAACCTTTTGAATCCCTGCCAATCATGCAGCATCAGTGTGTGATGGTTTCCAGAACTTCTCAAGAGCCATTTGTATCCACTACATATATTCTACCTGGACAGAGACGCAGCTTCCTGCTGGGAATGTGGACACAAGTACTGCGTGAAACACCCATCAACAGTTTTGGCACTGGTGAACTGTATGCCCCTACAGTGTTTTAATTTGTCAAGGAAGAAAAAAGGTATGGTGACATGCTGTGTTTCAGATTTTACTCCTTTTTAGCCTATGAAAACAATAAATCTGATTTTGCAAGAAGCTTTATAGAGCAAAAATCTGAGGTTAATGCTGTAGAAAGAAAAGTGAACTTGTTCAAGCACATAATTTTTTTACAACAAACAGGCAATGGGGTTGAACTGGAAGTATAAAAAGAAATAATCTTCATCATCCCTTTTCCTCTGCAGAGAGAACAATAAGTTTGAATGGTTACTGGTGTATTGCTCTGCATCAGATGCTGACAGTTATAATTTTACTTCCATTTTAATTTTCTGCTATGAATATGCTGATCTCAGCAAATGAATATATTGCTTGAAGAAATAAACTCCCACTTGGATCATAATTTTAAGAGAACAGCAACTGCATATTTTTGTATTGTTAAATCATGTAGTCACTACAGTCTAGTTAATTTAATAGTTCAGAAGTATATGCAAGGGGACAGGGAAAAGGGGATCTCAGTACCCCAGTTTGTCCATCTCAATTACTCTTACCCTCACAATATCCTTTTTGGAAAGAAATTACGCACTAAGATCAACTAGACCTGGCTCCCTGTGATATAATAACAAATAAACACTTCAAATGCCAGATAGTGGAATCACAGAAGACTTTGCAAGTTTTTAATGCAAGTTAAAGCTCAGGATTCCCTGAGAAGATCTACACTGAAGATTTTATTCACCTCAACTTCCCTGGAAAAGCACAAGTGTTAGATAAATGCAGTTGCTTCTACCTTCAGTGTTTAAAATGGAGCTCAAGATACCTCTACAGGGTACTCCAATTGGACACATACATATATAGTCTTTTCAGATAGTAAGTGAACTTACTTTTCAGGCTGCTGAGGACAAAAGTCTTTCAGCAGAGCTTCACCTGAACACTCTGAAGAATCTCCACAGTAAGACATGGCTCATATTAAAATAAGCAATATGCTGGCTTCCTAATAATGTTACTTTACCACCTACAAGTGATGCTGAGCACTATTCTAAAAGGACATTATTGTTCAGGCAAATAATAATGAACCTAATCAGCACATTTTTCTAATGGTTTTTCTTCCTCACTCCAAAAAGTAATGAATCCTCCCTCTTTCTAATTCCATATAATACATTACAAATACCATTTTCTAAACCAAATCATAAAATGGAAATGCAAGGAAATATTTTGTCTGACATTCATAATGTGAAAAAGTTACAAGATAAAACTAATAACTAGCACTTTGTTAGTTTCAATACAAAAGTGAAGGACAACAAAATACATATTAAGTGCACTAGGTAATCCATGCAAACCACTGTGGAGTTCAGGGTGAATGAAATGCCTTCAAAGTAAGCCTAAACTAATCAAAGAACAGAGTCTTACAAACAAGATACTACCTACCATTCACTATGTGTGTAAGATTTCACACTTTCTCCACAGGGCACAGAATAACAGCATTCAGTGCTATTGAGCCCAGGTCAGTTCTTCTGACATTTTAAAAACCACAGTACTGGCAGACATTGACTACATACAAACAAACTACACAAATCAACAAATGGCAGAATTAACTAAATCAGTCTGGTTTAGCTGGATAATTTTTCAAAAAGAAGCAAACTTAATCAGTATGCCAAAACCAACTTTAATATTGCTTTCTATGTACACAAGGGATATCATGTTGAATGGAGACTTCTTTAAATCTCAGATATCATCACAAAACCATATGCAAAACACAAGCTTCCCCAACCACTGAATCTGAACACATTAACATGTAATTATAAAGATGTAAGGTACTACACAGAAGGTCCACCAAACCTATCACACAGTTTTTTTCCAGAATCATTCCTGCACCTCTTTCTTTTCTTCTTGTCTTGGTTTGAAAGACAGGTGTCTGCTAAGGAAGGCGGTAACCTCCCTTAGAACAGAGAATGTGACCCCCCCCCCCTTCCGACTTATTATAACTTTGGAATCAAGGGCTTTTGGGCAAAGATGTGGGAAAAGGAATAACAGTTCTTTACTAGTATGTATAGTGAGGGAAACAATCAACAACAACAATAGCACTAACAAACAAAAACCAGAAAACCCGGTGGCAGATGTCCCTGGGCTGCCAAGCACTTTCCCGTTTGGTGCAGTTCCAGTCACAGCCGGCAGGGCGGGTGCGATGACTCCCGCGCAGCCGCAGGTGGCGCTGTGGCGCGAGGTCAGGTCTGTCTCACGTGGGTAATGGCGGACAGGCCGGGCAGCAGGATGGCACGCAGCAGGATGAGGCACAGCAGGGAGCTCAGAGCAGGGAACTGGAGAGGCAGGACTGGCTCACCCAGGCTAGTCAGCAGAAGGTAGCAGAAAGTCCATAGTTGTGGCACTGTGCTCTGGCAGGCGGGGCGTGGGGCAGCAGCAGCCAGGCCCCCCTGGCAGCAGCTGCAAGCGCAGCCGGGAAGATGCGCACTCCAGGAGGGAATGAGGGGGTTGGAATCCCATGCCTTCTTCCCCAAACAAAAGCTCACCCAGCAAGGAAGAGAAGGCAATGCCAAGCCAGGGCTTTTCCGTAGTTGCCGCAAAAAAGGGGACAGCAGTTTCCACTGCTCCCTACTCCGAAGCCCAGCAAGACAGTGAGAAGTTACTGATGTCCAGATGCTCCCCTCCCCACCCCCCAGACACATCTTTTCTCTTAAGTACCTGGTCATTGGTTTTGTAGCAACAGAATGGGGAAACATCCGAGCAGTTTTATTAAAAGGGGGAGGGAAAAAAAGTAGGTTTTTTCTCAGTTAATGCATGCAGGCTCCAGCAACAGGAATCTTTCCTACACACAAAACCCCTGAAAAAAAAAGCCTTAAAAAAAAACAAACTGGGATAAAAGCCATGCATAGCAAAGAATTTTTTAAAAAAACAAACTCAACTAAATAAATCTCAGTCACATTAGTAAACTTATTTCACAACATTGCGCATTCCAGACATCTGTAACATTCCAAATGCATCCATTATAGCAATTAATTTAGAACAGCAGGATTCTGAATTGACTTACAAATATTTTAAAATTACTTCAAATCAAATACATCTTAAGCACAGCATGCACAATATACAAGTTCAAAGGGAAAACAAGGAAAATCAAAATACTTAGCACTTCTACGTATTGGTTCTTGCTCGTCTTACATGCTTAGGCTTCTGGTACTTGACTGTTGCAATCTGAAGGTTTTTTACACAGCATTTTTGGATAGCATGTAGGCACCTTAATACAGTACTGTTTCAGTATAACGCAAGACATCCCAGAAAACATATATTGTTTGTTTTTCACACATAATCTCAACCATTCTTCAGTTTTTGTGCTTAAAACAGAAAAAAATCTGAACAAACCTTGATGCCATGGAGTACTACAGGCTGGGGGAAAAGTAGCTTGACAGCAGTTCAGTGGAAAGGGACTTGGGGGTGCTGGTCAACAGCAGCTGAGCACAAGCCAGCTGTGCCCAGGTGGCCAAGTAGGCCAGTGGCACCTGGCCTGTATCACAAATAGAGTGGCCAGCAGGAATAGTGAAATGATCATTCCCCTCTACTCCGCACAGTTGAGACCACACCAAATGCTGTGTCCAGTTCTGGACCCCTTTCATTTAGAAAGAGCACTAAGGTACTGCAGCATGTCCAGAGAAGGGCAACAAGGCTTGTGAAAGGCCTAGAAAACATGTCCTATAAGAAATCGCTGAGGAAGCTGGGATTGTTTAGTCTCACAAAGAAGAAGCTCATGACTCTCTACAACTCCCTCACAGGAGGGGGTAGTGAGATGGGGGTTGGTCTCTGCTGCTGTGCCTACAAGAGAGAGTACCAGAGGAAATAGTGTCAAGCTGAGACAGGGGAGATTCAGATTAAATAGTAGAAAAATATTTTCCCTGTTAGGGTGGTCAGGCATTATACCAGGCTGCCCAGAAAGGTGGTGGTGGTCCCCATCCCTCGAGGTACTTCAGACTCATCTGGATCTGGCACTGGGTGATGTGGTTTAGGGGTGACAGTGGCAGTGTTGGTTGGACTGGATGATCTTAAATGTCTCTTCCAATCACAGAGAAAAATCTTCACTGCATTAGTCAACATCCCTCCAGAGAGTTTGAGGACTGCTTCTGGAAACTGTGTAAAGCACTTTAAATTTTGCATGGGAGACCAAGTGACAACATATTAAAAATTCTTGAATAGCTTCTTAGACTGGGCTAAGACATTTAGACTTTTTCAATGCCTTAAAAGGCCAACTCTCACTATTAAACAGGAAGAAAATTTCATTAGACTTGTGTAATTCTGAAACCTACCACAGCTTATTTGCTCAGGTCTACTCACATAACTAACTTCAAATTTTTGGAAAAAAAAAACCTAAAAACTAAACAAAATATCTGTTTAACTATTCCCAGAGTGGTAACTTCAGTATTCAGAAAATGTCCAATAAAGATTTTTAGCAAAACAGGCAAGAAAAAACAGAGTGTTTTTTTGTACTATATCAATAAAAATTCTAACTCCAAAAGGCTCTGGAGCAGACTTCCTTTAACAACTCAGGTGTTCAAGGAAACAGAAATGCCCCAAAAACTTGTAACAAGTTATACGGAAAAATGCAGTAATATCCATAATGCAGGGTAGACTTACTGCTACTGCAAATGAATTAATAATATCTAATTGCTTTTGCAATTGTTTTCAATACTTTCATGGTCTTTCCTACAGGCTTCATGCTTTCAGTGAGAGTACATGTCTACCTGAACATGTAAACATGATGAGAAAACAATTTCATGGTAGAAACGTCTGCCTCAGTAGCCCTGAGTTGCTTACATCTCTTTCCTTACAAGAATTTATGCATCTGTGCAGCTTGAAATTTAAGAATACTTCAAGGGAACTGCACACATGAGTGAAGTTAAATATTTGCTCACTGAGTGGTGGGATCCAAACAGTAGGCAAGACTTTTCCCATCTATTTCAGTGAACAGGGTGTGCAAGAGACAGTTCTTCAATAGTAAGTACTAACTAATGGCAAAAATGGTATCTGTATGAAGTCAGAGCCCTGTTTAAATGAAAACTACGTGAATTTGAAATTTGTGTTACCTTGAAGATTTTTAAATATAAAAATATTTTCCTGGAGTACTCTCAGTATTAGTTATTGAAGGTTTAAACCATAAATCCTCACCTGGTTTCTTCATCCAGTTTTAAGGAACCATTAGCGATCATAAAGTTGCTTCTCAGTGCAATTTCACTGAGCATCTACAAAGGGCATCTACTTCTCCAGGTCTGCATTCCAGACTGGCTGACCATTGGCTGTAAATAAAGGCCAGTGACTGAGCTAGAACTTTCTTTGTTGAAAGCACTTACCTATTTGTTCTGATGAACTTTTATGAACTTTTTGGAACTTCCACATATTTGTGTCTTCTCTGTGTCAAAAGTGGTACAGATTCAGTCACAGTCAAAAAATTCCCAAGAAAGACATGAATGAAACCTTAAGTTGGAGGGAACTGACAATAGCAGGCTACATTTGTCTTATTTTGTTAGATGAAGTTAAAGAGATTCCTCATTGATGTGCTATATCAAATGATGGGGCACCCAAAGGAAAGCATAGCCATGCTCAAGAAAATGTTGCTAAAATGCTAGCTGGAAAGGAAACATTAGCATATTATCTTGCAAACAAACCCCACAAAAAATAGACTACTTGTGCATATAACAGATCCAGCCCTGAAAGAGGGTAAATAATTTTCATAGCATCAGAAAGAGAACTGCTTTAAATTGCACATAATGTATCTTTTCTAAATGTAGCTATCCTTCTGTGTTGCTTTTCTAGGCTTGAGTTAATTTTCTTCATGGTTATCTGAAATATTATGTTTTGGATTTATGCTGAAAACCGTCTTGATAACACAAGGATGTTTTAGCTATTGCTGAGCAGGGCTTGCACTGAGCCAGGGCTTTTCTGCTTCTCACCCCACCAGTGAGGAGGCTGGGGGTGCACAAGGAGTTGGACACAGCCAGGACAGGTGACCCAAAATAACCAAAGAGATATTCCAGACCATATGGCATCGTGCTTCACGTAAAAAGTTTAGGGAAGAAGAAGGAAGCAGAGGATGTTTGGAGTGTTTAGCTTCTCTTCCCAAATCATCATTACATGTGATGGACCCTTATTTTCCAGGGGATGGCTGAACACCTGCTTGCCCATGGGAAGTGGTAAATGAATTCCCTGATTTGCTTTGTTTGCATGTGTAGCTTTTGCTTTACTTATTAAAACTGTATTTATCTCAATCCTAAGGGTTTTTCACCTTTACTGTTCCAATTCTCTCTACCTTCTTACCAGAAGGGAGTAAAAAATTGGGCCTGTGGGGCTTAGTTGCCAGATGGGGTTAAACCACAACACCCACCAAATGCTGCAACATTTCCACTACCATATTTGTTTCCAGGAGATTGTGTCCCTATGCAATTGTTGACAGTATGTCTGGTAGACACAAATAACTGATCTACAAAGCTCTTCAAATGCAGTTCATTAACCTTGTCTACAATCAAATACAATAGCAATATAATCTTTTTTATCTCCTATATGAATTTTACTGTGTCATATTTTCAGCCTGCATTTATTTTGTTTCATTTCGTATCTCCTGATACAGCTGGTTTAGCATGTTTATTTGCCAGTATCCTGGGGGAATTGCTTCAGCTCACTTATTGCAGTGTTTTGGAGCCTCCATGATCCAAAGCCTGACAGTTTGCCATTTTTAGGAATGGCAACAGATGCTTGCGAAATGTGAAGTGCAAAGGTGGAGATGTGGATTTGCATTAATCAGCAGGCTTTTCCTAATCTTTGAAACCAACTTCTACATCTAGCCAATTAAAACATGACAAGTGAGACACTTTTAAAACATGACTAAGTAGAGAAAAAAAAAATCTGAAAAGCACTAATTTTCTATCTCCAGCTTCCATTTCCATCATAGCTCAGTCATTTCATTAAAGGTTTATAGGCAACCAAAGCCTTTCAGTTTTGCGACACAAACTTCCTTCCACCACAGATACATGGTAAGCGCACCAAATATCAAACAATTGTCTTGCAATTTGTCTAAGCACCCTGATTCCCTTTAAATAAACAGCAAAACCTTCACTGACTTCAGACCCCACTTACTGATTTTATTTCCATACATGTAAAATATTTCCTTCATTTTGTATCTTTAAAGACAATCTCAGAGCAAAATACTGGGGGAGAAACAGGTATCAATTTAGCTCAGAAATGTTTTGAAGTATGTGAATAATTTGGAGAGAGTGATGATATTTCTGGTTTATAGTTCACCTTTGCTCAAGAGCTCTATTTCATACTAAAAATTAATATATTCATTATGAAAGCTCAAAGATTAATATTGATCAGAAAAAAACTTCATATATGCCACTTCTACTTCCATTTTGAGCATTTACTAAGGCATTCTGTAGACTGGAGAGGAGTGGGTGTTTTATAACCAGTTACCAACACTGCCATTATGCAGATTTTGAAAGATATATATATATATATAGGCTGCCAGAATTCATAAGACTCCTTTATATAGCAGACTTATTCACTTATTCTTCTGGCTATATTTTCCATGGAAGCAACACACAAATAATTTATTCCTTTTTTTTCCACCATATATTACTGAGATACAAGATTAACTGCCTTCCTCAGTATTTTTGTAAAGCTTCTAAAATCTAACTTTGATCCTTTTTGCCTGTAGATTTCTGTCTTTTTGGGAAAAGAAAACTCCACAAGAAAATATAAAACAGAGCTGCATAATATGCTTCACAGACATGTCACAGAAAGAAAACAAGTCATAAACAAGCATATTCATCTATTTACCACAAAAAGAAAATCACTGCCACTGCAAAAGCAGAAATCAAGCAGACAAAAGGCAACAGTTACACTTTAATTAACTGAGTATTTTTGCAAAAGCTGCATATTTTCTGCTCTGCACTCTAAAAAATTGGAATGTTCCATGCAAAACCCAACAAAATTGTCTACTTTTTTGCAGAAACAGCGCCATCTGGTAGGGAGGGAAAAAAACACACACACATAATAAAAAAACCCATAACAAATAAATAAAATAAAAATAAAACCCACAAACAAAAGAAACCTAAAGTTCTAATATCATAACTGTATGTTCTAGTGTAACAAAAGATTAAGAAAGTACTTTATACCCATTCATTCATAAAAAAGAATCAGTACTTAACTCACAGCCTTTTTGAAGGCTTTCAGAGTCAGATGTTTTTTAGTAATTTTCTTACAGTTGCTTACACCTGACCCTACCTTTAATGAGTAACTGCTTTAACAAGCAGTTTCTCTTACTGTCATCATCTCAGCAATGGTCAGCAACTGACAAACTGCAGCTAATAAGCTGCAGGATTGCTAAGGTTCCCATGTTTCTGTCCATAATCTGTCAGTAGATATACTTTGGTCTACTCTGTTTATAACCAACACATTTCAGGTCATTTTGTTCAGATACCTCTAATCATGTGTGAAGAGATGTTACAAACCAGGTAGGTAAACAAAACATTTCAAAATTTTAAGTAATGATATTTGGTACCCACATGCAAAACAAAATTCATATTTTCCCCTTTCTCAGTACACCAGAAAGTGTCTCATGACACCAGAAAGAATTTACTCTTGCCATTGCAAGTAAATTTTGGTGTTAAGCTATTACATTTGGAGAAGTTCTCAAACAAAAAGAATTAGCTTTTTTAACAGTGGCTCCAGCTTTCATTGTCCAGACAGAGCTTGAGGTTACCTTAACATCATCCTTCCTCTTCAGATCAGAGAAAATGCAGTTTGCAGTTTTGGTTTTGAGATTAAAAAACATACAACAATGAGGAAAGTTTAGATCAGGAATTTAGTCTCAACTGTAACAGTTAATTATGGTCACTCCTGACCATAAGACTCATGGACTCCTACATATTTGCTGAGCAGATGCTCAAACAAAGTTTTGGATACTTCATTTTCACTAGCCATATAGGGTAATATACATAGTTTTAGAAGCTTACTTCTGGTTCACAGATTAATTAAAATGTTTGTTCTACTACAATGTTTAGTTGGACAGCCTCGTTTACACTAGGGTATGCTCCTAAAAGTAATCATGCTAGTTAGAAGATGCAACTTTCAAAAAGCCTTAAATAATTCTTATTTTGGACAATACTTGAATTTCTTAAACCCCAAATCTGTGGTAGTGGATATAACCTCAAATATAAGAGTCCATGAATTTAGCAATCCAACCACTCGAAATAGCAGTTCACAGAGCATGTACAAATCACAAGACTGTCAACTTCTGTTTGAAATGTTTTACTACTGTTACCATGAAAAGAACTATAATCACCCAGCGAGACATACACAGAGTATTAGTTGCTAAGTGTTGTTTAATATTAATATGAGATACGAGCTGGCATTAAACAAACAAACGAAACAGCAACAAAACCCAATAAAGGAAATCAAAAAACAATGTGCAAAAGCAAGTATGTCTCTGTCCTTTTAAGAACACCTATAGAAGCTACACATAATATGATGAATGGGGCAAAGGTCCCACTGGGGAGCATGTCACAGAATTACAGAACCATTTAGAGTGGAAGGGAACACTTGAGATCACCTAGTCTAAACCCTCTGCTCAGGGTCTGGAAGGTCAGCCAGAGCAGATTATTCAATGTCATGTACATTCAGATTTTAAACATCACCAAGAATGGCTTCACAAATTCCTAAGAAGCTTGTTCCAACATTTGACTGCTTTCACAGTTAAAAAAAATTATTGTGTTCAGAGGAAATTTCAGGTGTTCACTTTATGTGCACTACCTCTTGTCCAGAAAGTAGGAAATTAGTAACAGTCTAGTTTCTACCTCTTCAGGGCTCAAAAGCCCCTTAAGCCTGATCTGCTGGCCAGAAAGAACTTCCCCAGCTCTCCATTATCAAGGACTTCTGTCCCTTAATCTTCTCTGTAGTCCTGCACCACACCAGCTCCAGTGGTTCTGTAACACCTTTTTTCTGGAGGGCCCAGAACTGGTCCCAGCACTCCAGACGTGGTCTCACTAGCACTGAGTTAAGGACAGCAGCACCTCCCTGGACTTGCAGCAGTGCTTTGCCTAAAGCAGACTAAGCCACTATTGGCCTTTTTTGCAGAAAGGGTGTATTGCTGCCTTGTGGTCAGTTTGTCCACCATGAACTCATGGACCTTCCCTGAAGGGCTGCTTTCCAGCTGGGTGGTCCCCTGCCTAGTACTTGTGCATGGAATTCTTCCCCTCGGTGCAGGCTTTTGTACTTCCTTTGGTAAATAGATAAACTTCTAGTTGGCCTGTCTTCTAGTCATTGTGGTACTCCTCCTAAACCAGCAAGGGAAATCTTTAATATTAGAGTCATGGGCTAGATTATAAATTACACCAGCAATTCTTCTTTCTTTCTTCACCCAAATAACCACTCTGGTGCAAGTAAGACTGCTGGTAACTTCTTCAGAAGAGGAACTGCTCACTGTTCTGCCCTACAAGTTTTGTAATCTGTGCAACAACAGTAAGCAGCAGAAACTGTACACTATGATCTAACAGTCTAAGACAGAACAAGAGGCAAGTTTACCAGCTGAGCTATGATACTAGATGTCTTAATTTGCTATACCACACATGTGGCCATGACCCTGCCTGCCTTCTCTAATGAATCCTATGGGACTGATTTTCAGAATAGTGAGCCTCAGGGGGAGGGAGAGAGCGAGGCTGGGGAATCCCCCACACTCCCCACCCCTTAAGTTGCCTGTCAAAGTTTTAGGTTACTCCTCTTTCCCCTCCCAGTTATTACATATGTATTAAATTACATTCATATGTAGCAGTAGCTGGAAAGTTCTCTGTTCTTTGTACCTCCATTGGTTAGTTTGAATGTACCCCTCCCCTTATTTCATTTGATTGGACAACTGTGGTTATGTAATCCTTTTCTGTTGGCTGATCTGTTATTCCTCCCCTTAGACCGCCCCTTTCGGTTCCCCTTAAAACCCCCTGTACGGGGCAGTCCTTGCTTTTTTCGCGTCTCCTCCGGGAATAAAGGATAGGTCGCCGGGGCAACTGAACCCCTCCCGTCTCCTTTGCCTCCGTGTCTCGCTACTTTGTCATCGCCTGCTGCTGTGCTCTGCCGAGGTTCCTGCAGACGGCTCCCAGAGCAGGAGCCTACGATCCGGACACCAGGGACACACAGCGGGCTCCCTGCCGAGGCACGCGTGCTCCCCGTCCTGTACGCTGACCATCCGGGTGGTCGAGCAGGCAACAACAGACCCACACAAGCCCGGTCAGAGCTGGAAAATTAATTCAGAATTTTAGGTCGCATTTCCAAACATTAAGGAAGATCAGTGTTTCATTTTTTCAGGCATAGTTACTCATCTTGTTTTGAGCCCATTCATCAGGAAGCAATCACAAAACGTACCAGGAGACATTCATTGATACGGAGCAAGCAAATCCTGCCCCTTTCCTTCTCTCCCTGAAAAGCCATGAAGTCCTGTGCTTTCACAAGGTGTAGTCTATTTTGCTTTATTTTCTGAATAGTTATTTGGATACTTAATCTCTGCCTAATTTAACAGCTACATTTAAAGAATCAGATGAAATGTGAGCCATATGCCATAATCCTTTCCTTTGTTCTAGCAATTGTTTAAAAATCTTGTCAGAGTCAGTAAGCACAGTCCTTATAACCCAAGGAAGAAGGCACACAGCTTCGAAAACTGACACGAACAGCCAGTGCAACAGAAAAAACCCCATTTCTTAAAGTAAAACTAATGCAGAGGATCACTTACTCATTTACATTTTCCTGTCACTATAGAATGATACTTTGGTAGTAGGCAATACAGTTTTAATGTCTGCTAACAGTGGCTAACTTGTGACCACTCGTATTGTGCTATACAAATACGGTTTTAATAACATGACTTATGTTAAATCAAAAAGAAAAAGCTGTATTTTAATTTTGATGCTTCCATACATATTCTTGGTAACCTTCAGCAAAGAGTTTCTTGGACTTAAGAACTCAGTCACATTTGGAAATGAGAGAGCATACACAGATGTAGTAAGAAAACATGTTTTATTTTCAAATTTTATAGAACCATGTTAACAATGGTTAAATAAAGCAGCTGGACAGCAAGTCTCTGTATATATTCCAGACAGAAACTCGAGCACTTAAATTAACAAATACTTTGATTTTGCAACCCAGCTATCCTAAGTATTTACATTTTTCTACAAACACTAAAGAGTGAACTTACTCCATTAAGATAATATGTAAAAATATTTCTAAAACTCACCCATTCCCAAGTGTTCCTACCAATAAATCCCCAAAGGCACTAGCCCAAATTATGTGCACATTAAGTCCTTCTTAAACATACACATTTCCCTTCAACGCACTTGAGTTACTTGTTTTCTCCTACTACAGTAAAATTTAGGGATAAATGGGGCTCAGTCATCTCAATTCAGTTTATTTTTCCCATTTACGATCAGAGTATTCATCTTGTTTCAATTAAGTTACATACCAGACTTTAAAATTAGACTGCAAATTTAAGTGTCACTTCTTTGGATAAAAACAATGGAATAGTAAACAATGTTTAGCAAATTAGAGAATACTACAGATTCACAAGTATTTCAAGTCATTCAATTGTTGAATATGATCATTTTTTATTTAGGCAACAGTGTACAAGAACTTAGGTACAAGTGTTGTAATAATGCTTATTTTTACATTTTTCTTTCAGAAGTCCCCGATTATGCTCAAAATTTATGTGTGTATAGCAGATGTCTTTTCTGAAGTCTTTTGTGGCAGGGCTTTAGTTAGTGGTGGAGGCTTGTAGGAGTACACTGCCATGACCAAAAAGATGATTGTGATGATTTTGCAAGCAGCACCTGAATGCAAAGAACAGGAGAGTTTTATTGCGCTCACTCTCAGTAGCAGATGCAGTATTCCACTCATTTATAAAGCTTCATATGGCGAGTTACATACACCCTGTAAGACTGAAATCCATAGCCTCCATTTAGATGTATTTTGTGTTAACTGCAAAGGGCAGATAAAGGCAGTCATCCACCTGAATTCAGTCCCCTCACCTGCCTGCCAGCTTTTGCTTTCAGCAGCTATTACCTTTGCTTCAGTTCTGTATTTCGTCACCCCGTTCTAGCCTAAAGTCCAAGTCTTTCTTATTTCTTGTTTCAGTACTGTCATTCATTATATCCATATTCTTTTCCCCAGAAGCTAAAACTTCCCACATAGAATGGCTGTTAAGTATTCTCTCATCAGCTGTCTTAAAAGGTTACAGAAGGGTGTTTGTGCAACTTGCAAGGCCAAGGAGAAGGGCAAAACAGGAAGGATTGTATTTTAATCACAAATATGCCATGAGATACTTAAACCTCAAGGTGTGACAACTGCTTTTTCAGTTTCAGGTTTAGATAGCAGTGTTTCTGTTTACACACTGTATCACAGTAGCTAGAAGACAGGACAACAGCATTTATCACAGATGCAAGCTTAGCCTACCTTCTCTCCCACTGGCATATATACCTCACATATTTGAAGGGAACAGATTGTTAAACAAGTCACTAATTTTTTTGGCTGGTGTTCAGAGATATTTTCAAAAACTTTAGAGAAGTTAGGGAAAAGGACCGAAATACAAAAAGAAGAAGAGAGCTCCTCAGAGCTTAAACTAGCAACACACCAACCCAGAAAAATGACAGAATGGTTTGAGTTGGAAGGGAACCTAAAGACTGTCTAGTTCTGGCCACCTGCTATAGGCAGGGACACCTTCCAGTAGATCAGGTTGCTCAGGGCCCCATACCTTGAACACTTCCAGGCATGGGGCATCCATAACTTGTTAGTGCAACCTGTTCCCATGCCTGGCCACCCTCTCAAGTATGAGTTTCTTCCTACTATCTAACCAAAACCTACACTTTGATATGCTGTACACTCACTATGCTCTCTGATAAAAAAAATCTTCCTCTATCTCCCCTTCAGGTACTAAAAGGCCACAATAAGGTCAGCTTGGAGCCTTCACTTTTCCATGCTGAACAATCCCAGTTCTCTCAGCCTTTTCTTTTTAGGAGAGGTGCTCCATCCCTCTCATCATCTTCACACCCCTAATCATACTCATGGCCCTGAAGACAGACTGAAGTGTGTGCCAGTCCCTTAAAATCTAGTAAATAAAGTGTGACAACGAAGCAAGACCAAATAGCAAAACTGTTTTGTGTTATTATTACAAAAGGTTTATTTTTTAGTAGTTTTTAAGGGTTACTTACTGTGGTGTTTCTCCTTCCATAGTATTTTGCTTGTTATTATGTATGAAAAAAAAATTAAAAACCACTGCTGCTAAAACTTAAAAGTGTAAGGTTCTATTTTAAAATAATTCCCATCTAGCAGCAGATCACTGTATCTATTACCAGGTATATAAAAGACTTACTTATGCCCATCAGCAAATAAGCCATTCTTTCATTGTCATATACCCAGCAGGCTCCTTTAGTTCCACATTCATTAATATCCCACAGAATACAACTGTTATCTATAGCAACTCCAAACAAAACTGGACCAGGAATAGTACCTAAAAAACACATTAACATATTAGAATGTTTGAGTTACTTGGAATACCTGGTGTTCATGCATACAGTGAAATGCTAGGCTGGTGGAGACGATAAAATGGGAGAATCAAACCCTAAACATGACACTCTAATCAACATCATAAGCCTCATATTACATTGTAAGTCTGCACCTAACATTGCTCTCAGTTAATAGGCAGGATGCATAGAGTATCAGTTAAGTCTTTATACAGTTCTCACTTTGTTAAGCAAGAAGTTTATTCAAAGACTTGAGCTTAACTTCCTCAGTCTTCATTGGAAAAAAAGTTATTAAAATCAGGGGTGATGAGGGGTGAAAACAGCTAATCAAGGAAGCAGGAATTTAACTGAAAGAATTCTGATCTGTTCCAAATGAAGACAACCAAAATATAATGTTAATATGTTCAGTTATACATTTCTTCCCATTCCTCAGATATAGCTGAGATCCAGTAAAAATTTCACAAAGAAAAGGAGAAAGGAAAAGGAAAAGGAAAAATAGAGAAAAAACAAAAATAGAAAAAAGAAAAAGGAGAAAGGAGAAAGAGAAAAAATAAAAATTAAGAAAGAGAAAGAAAAAAGGAAAAGAAGAAAGAAGAAAAGAGAAAGAAGAAAGAGAGAAAAGAAAAAGACGAAAAGACAGAGGAGAGAGAAGAGAGAGGGGAAGGAGAGGGGGGAGAGAGAGAAGAAAGGGAGAGAGAANTAGAGAAAAAACAAAAATAGAAAAAAGAAAAAGGAGAAAGGAGAAAGAGAAAAAATAAAAATTAAGAAAGAGAAAGAAAAAAGGAAAAGAAGAAAGAAGAAAAGAGAAAGAAGAAAGAGAGAAAAGAAAAAGACGAAAAGACAGAGGAGAGAGAAGAGAGAGGGGAAGGAGAGGGGGGAGAGAGAGAAGAAAGGGAGAGAGAAAGCAAAAAAAGCAGTGTTGAAAATTATTCTTGCATAGATTTTATTAACTCTTTGTTATTTCTGTGTTATAATGCACAAGTGTCTTGCATTCCGGTATAGCCAATTTTATAATAAGCACCCCAGGTGCATCACTGCATGTCTACCCAACCTACCCAAGGCCTAAACTCTCCTAGAGCTAATAAGTAGCTATGTCCCTCGCTAGGTCTTCTGCCTAAAATCCCTGTGTGATTTCCAAAGTCTGCAGCATAAATATATTGCTGGTAAGTAATGCTGTTAGTTGCTGCCCTTTTCAGTCATAGTACAGGCAGTGCAAAAGCTTGTATCGCTCCACAGTGAAGTCAGGAGTTAGAACTCTACCATAAATATCTGAACTCTTGAGTAAAATGAAACAAGAGAAACACTCATACAACACTTAGCACTACCTTTCAGCTAATTTTACCTCTGAGGATGTTTGCTTTTGTTACACTTTATTGGTAGAATGACTTTGATTAATCAGAGTTTAAATACAGCAAAGCAGAACTCAAAACTGTTAGATACGTGATTTCAAAGGAGAGGGAATGGCTGCCATACTAAATATTGGCATAAAAGTCCAATCAGCAACAGTGTCTTGTCCCAGTCTTGAATTAAGTATGTCATTTAAAAACCATCTGATACTAAAACAAGAATTTAAAATATGCCTGAGAAAATTCAAACGAGTGTGGACCAGATAATAGCTGTTAGTATTACTTAGCTTTGTTTTACTTAAGGAGATTCATCTGTCCTACTGAAATGCTGGAGATGCTTAGATTTAGAATTTAAGTATTATATTTCCCACATTATGCTCAGTAATTATTTATGTACAAGTGTCTACAATTTCAATAAATATTAAAATTAGTCAAAGGCATTTTAAAGGAAGGAAGAAGAAGAAAGGCTATACCTATTCCACTATTACTTTAACTTCTGGATTTCAGATATTAACTACATGAAGCCATTTTCTATTACATCAGTTTTCTTATCCCAGCTTTCAGAATAGGCCTTCTTCTGGGTAAAGTAACAGCAGATGCCTTTTACGGAAAGAACGGCAGTTACCTGTATTTGGGCTGTGCTCATAAGAATAAGAAAGGCAACAGTGAGCATGAATACCCTATTACCAAGGAATTTGAATCCAGATGGTACCTTACAATAAGTGTATAGTATAAGCCAATGACAGACTGGTTCAAGCTCCCCTGAAAGCTTCTTAATGCACTACTTTAAGGTTCTAGAAAAAAAAAAAGTCAAATAGGTAGATTATTCAGAGGCAAATGTTTCAACAAGAAAGTCATACCCAGTAGTCGCATAAACACTAACTGTACTCCAAGAGCAAATGAGCGCTGTTTATCTGGCACACACCTGTAAACAAGATTTGCATTTTAAGACAGAGTAAACAAGTTCCATTTCTGTGCTGTATCTCTCAGTGAATATGCTTTGTCTTTATATAATCTTTTAAACTGTTAATTGCAGAGAGGTTTAGAAATCCAGGTGCAGAACAACTAACCAAATTACTTCAAGTGGTGTTTAGATAAATGATAGAAAAATCTCCAGTAGCCCACCAAGAAATTTTAAATTTAACTAGTTTAACAAAATCGTATCAATAAAAAGGAAGCTTGCTATCAGCACCCTGACATACTATTGAACATTTTTTCTGTAGAACAACCAAGGATGTTAAAGACAGTGCTAGGATGCAATCCTGAGCTACTATACCTAAAGAAGCAATACATGAATTGAGACTAGACTACAGCACAGCACAATGGGCTTGTATTTCCATAACCTTGGCATATATTCACCTGACCTTATAAATAAACTCTGCTGGCCTACACTATACAAACCAATATATTGATTTAATAAGCAGCAGAATTTACCTCCTTACTTTTTACCAAATTTTAAGATATTTTTTCCAGGAGCAAACATATTATCATGACACTGTCTTAAAGATAGTACCATAAAGGTTAAATACAACCTAAACTTGCTTAATGTATACAATTTAGTTTCAGAACTATTTTCTTTAATAAACTGTATCACGCCTTTTAATAAACTCTCAGTGTTGAAAAAGACCGTATTTACACTTCCAGAAGTTACTCCCATATTCAGGAGTATGTATGAGAATTAGCCACATGAAAACATCCAAGATGAGCACTTATCAGCAGTCAGTGTT
This sequence comes from Pardalotus punctatus, assembly GCA_013400915.1. Taxonomy (NCBI): domain Eukaryota; kingdom Metazoa; phylum Chordata; class Aves; order Passeriformes; family Pardalotidae; genus Pardalotus; species Pardalotus punctatus. Next base: position 28,309 of record VZTX01020374.1, read on the forward strand.
AGGATCCTATTACCAATAAAGGCATTTAAGGGAAGGAGTTTTACATCATGCATGTGATTATTTCTAGCACTATAACACTGTCATGAATATATGAGTTTATGTTTGAAGTTGTCCAAAATACCCTCACTGAAAAGATATCAGAATATACTGTAAAACTTACTGACATTTAGGTATTTAAATCAGTTTTTGAAAGTTTCAACTACTCTACAGTCCTTTCTTCCACAAAAACTGTTTCACTATTACAGCTGAATTATATAAGACTTCAAATATCCAAATGCTACTGCTTAGAATTACTGAAATAAAACTATGTCAGCTCAATTTGAAGATAATGCCAAACTTCCCATTTTTCTGCCCCCACGCTAATACGACAAGATGCTAATTCCAGATTTACACCAAACCTGGACAGAAGGCTACTGCAAAGCACTGTTGTAGTATGTATTTATTTCCTCAGCCCCCTGCCAAAGGGCATCTAGCCACCCCCTCACAAAGCAACATGCTTTGGATGAAAAAAAAAACATGGATATTTTTTCACTAGAAGTATTAGAGGTACAAGTCAGACTTCAACATAAAGCAAAACAGCTCTACATTCAGAATGAGAAGCACATTTTAAAAATCAAAACAAACAAAAAAAATCTAGCTTCCACATAAATGAGTTTCAGCAATTTGAAAGACAGCAAATTGTTTAACATGCTATCACATTTTTTATTAGTAATCACAATACATACAACATCAATATCATGGGAAGTAGTCTACAGTTCTTGACAGACTACAGTTTTTCAAGCCAGAATTCTGAACTGAGACAGGAATCAAAGGCTGAGAATATGAGACTAATTGTTACTTTGTACTCTTCTTGATATAGTTTGAAATCCTGACACTATCAATATACAGGCTAGTCCAATATTTTCTTCATCAAAGCACATGGCATATTTATTCCTTTTTGCTTTAACTAAAACAGTCAAGAGTGCTCCCATAAAACAGATTTTGCTACAAGGAAGATTAATTTTCATATTGATTCAAACCATACCTACTAACAAGACTGAACACTGACATGACTGTCCTCAGTATGAAGTACTGCCTGCTTACTACACAACCTTGTTCAAACAGCACATTGCAAAACAAAAGTATTTCACTGATACTAGTTTTCACAAGAATAGTGCCTTTCTTTCAGACCAAAAAACATACCTGAGAATGGCCACAGTTGTTGGAGTAACAGCCATAAACGTAAAAACAACAGCAAAAAAGAAGAAGGCCAGGAATAAAGGTAAAAATGTGCATTTTGTTGGACATTTCCCAGGGACAGCTTCATAGAGAAAGTCTTCTGAACCCTCTTCTCTTTTTGGTTTCCCAATACAGGAACAGTTGTGGTACATCTACAAATAATTTATAAGACAAAATTTAGCTCCAAGAATGACACAAAGTGACAGTATTTTGGTAAATGTTCATTGGGTCTGCATCACACAAGACAACAATAAGCATTGACTTACCAAATGGGAGACAGTCCATTTCCTGATGAGTTCATAACACTAACACTAATTTTTAAAACTGGTTCATCAGAACTTGACTGGGCCACCTCACCTCAACAAAAGTTACTTTTGGCTTTTTGACTGAAAAAGACAGTGATAGTCTCTTATTTTGTACGGAAGAAGCTTTTAGCTACAAGCATAAAAAACTTGCAGAAGATAGAGGCGAACCATATGCAGACAGAGAGGTGAACTCTACTCTTGGAAAGAATAGAAGCAATATTGGACCACTTTTATAAGCAGGTGAACAAATGGAATATGCTCTTCATCTAAATCCCCAGAAGTTTGTTTTCAAAGAAAAAAAATATGTCACTGAGTGTAAAGTTTCCATAGCAAGAAGTAGTCAGTTTCCCGCATTTCCTTATGGATAATACCTCTTCATTTACCATTGTCCTTTTCCAATATAAAAAGGACAAAGGCATTTCGTGGTTCAGCTTGCCTTTTGGATCTCTCTAAACTCCTCCCACATCCCTGCTCAAGAGTTTGTTGTACTAGTAGAGACAAGCACAGAAAACCCCTCAGTTCTGAGAAGGCTTAATAATACCCCCTTTCATGCCTTACCATTCCTGCATCAGAGGCTACTGACACTCAACTTCTCAAAACTCACAGAAACAGGTTGCCATGTGTACAATAAACATTGAACCCTGCTTAAAGATCTAGATAAGAACTATAAGTAATGTCAAGACAATTGCTGACTTTTCTGATTGTCAATTCTATTTAAGTACATTTAGATTTAACATATTTTCAGCATCACAAAGTCACATAGAAGTATGTTTACAAAATGGCATCATGCCAGCAAGAAACACTGACTAACCACTAAACTCTTGCAATGGAAGAAGGCTCAGAGATGGGGAAGAGTGATGTGCCCAGAAAGCTCAAAGAACAATGCAGGCTGTGAATGACCAGAACTGTTGCAAAGGAAGCTGTACAGAAAAGAAAGAGCTATGCCACTTCAGTGAATCAACCAGTGGTGTAAACGCTTCTCTCTGAGTTAATTAAGAGAGTGGAAACATTTTCCTAAGTTAGCCAGACCAGCACGAACATGTGGGGTGAAGGGCAGCGAGTGTGGCTTACCCCAAGACAGAGTATAAAAAGGCAGACAACTACCAGAAACATTTCAGAGAGCAATGGGCTTCACCTGGTTTCAACCCATGTATGCCTTCCCAACAACTGGGGAGGCCCAGCACTGTAGCAGTGAACATGTTAGACACCAGCAATGGGAGTCACATTGGTACCAACTATGTATTGCAATCACTGAATTTTGCTAAATATAACCCACATTTGTAATGTGTTTTCAGCATATTTTGTTTCACTGATAAATATCATCAACTGTTATCAAGTAAGTAAATTTGATACTAAACACCACACCTTCACAAGTAGAATGTCTAAAAACATCTGATCAGAGTGTATCTTCTGGTAACTGCCAGTTAAACTCATAAATACTGCAATTTCCTGTCATACTAAGAGAAGGACATTTTTGAAATATAGTGCATTTTACAGGAAACCAGAACAAACTATGTCAGCTATCTTCATTGCATAAAGTACCTTTTTCGTGTTGTTGAAAAGATACGAGGTACATCCCGCAAAACAGGGAGAAAAGTACTGGACTTCATCTCTGCCACAAATTGGGTAGTATATGGAGCGCAAACATCTGCAGTTAGCATTGCATGGTGCTGTTAAGTTATACAGAGTGCCTGTTCTGAAGAGCAGAAGTTAATAGGCTTTTAATAAAGCAACTGAAAAACAGAAGATATATAAATAAGTAATGCAATACTTACAGCATAGTAAATTTTAAAATATTCAAGTATTCAAGTTACTTATGCACTTAGTTGTTTAAAAATAAGCATAGTAGTTACAGCTCTAGAGAGAATTTCTATTTATTATGCACCTAGTTATTTCCATGCTATTATTCCTTCCAAAGATTATTCCTCCAATTTCTGCTCACAAGAGATGATAAAATTCTGCATCTCAGCCCAACTCTTAGATTATCCTCTCCCTCACACTTAGGTATTTTAATTTCTTCAATTTATAATTTTAAGAAAAAAACACAAGATTAAAACCAGTATTTGGAGATGTTTATTCTACTGATCCAAGATTTTTCCCTGTTTTTGATTTGAATCCAGTTGCAAAGCCACCATATTTTTACTATCTTTAACACTGCTGTGAAGACATCTAAATTGTACGAGCACTAAGATGACTGCACATGTTAAATGCAAAGTGCCATGACATATGCTGAAGGACCTTAAAGATTTTATCTGGCTGTTCACAGACTAACTAATAAACAGAGTTTACTTTAACTCTTGCTTACTATATTTACTCTCCATTCAGGCATTTACTTCCAATGCAGGTCATCATGTGGTTTTATTAGAATAGTCCCACTATATTAGTATGAAAAACCACTTTCAGTTGTGTGAGAACTGTCCTAAGGCATAACTGGAGAGAATAAAAACACCCTTTGATTCCAATAGTAATTAATTAATAAGTAAAGAATTTTCACAGGTTGAGTTCAGTCAGCTAAAACCAGGTTACTGACAGTGCCAGTTTAAATACTATACTGTAATATGAGAGTTCCACATTAATTACCTAAAAGGTATGTTTCTTCATGAGAATTTGAGATGGCAAAAAATACTAATAGGAGAAATAGTTTATCTAGGAATTAAGTTACATGCATTCAAACTTCAAATGGAATATTACAGACATCACAACTCCACATAAAATCCATTTTGTTATAGTACAGCAGAATCCTACTAAATCACATTTGTGCTTTAAACATAAGCAAACTAACTTCAATTCTTCTATATATGAAAATGAACTACAGTGCACCATAAAGCAAACTCAGTAATGACAGATTTGTTCATATGGTGCTTTGGTAGCCTGTGAGGCATACAAAGCCTAGAAATGTTTAATCAATTTGGTGGCTTTTGTCCTGTTTACATGTGCAGTGTCTCTCTTCGCTGTCCTCCAAAGACAGACTGAACATTTAGTTATGCACATTGAAAAATACAACAAAATATATTTGGTCCCTGGCTTTTCTAAAAAATCTAGCAGATGAGGTCATTGATCCAAGGCTCTTTAAAAAACTCTGTAGGTGTTTTTAAACTAGTGTCCCAGAGACATATGGAAATACAGAAACAATCACTCAGTTCTGTTCCTTCAAGTTTTCAAGAAAACATTGGGCAATAGAATTTGGCAAAACAAATTCTTTGAATTGCCTGTTAGATGAAATAAGCCATGTTAATTCTGATAGCCTAATTTAAAAATAAACAGCATTACCACAAGAATGATGCTGTTTTCATTAACACAAAAGTGATCCTGTACTCATATAGCTCTGAGACTAAACCTCCAAAAGCTTCCCTCACATCTCTAGGCTATTTTTCAATAGGAGGATAATGCTTGCCATGAAGCATTTCTTGAAATCCTCCACAAAAATCTGCACCAAGTCAACTCTCAAAGCAGTCTCATAATTTTTTCTCTCAGAAGCATAAACAGGAGGCAAACACTTGGCTATTCTTCCACAAGTTTATAAATTAATAAATTTCTTAAAGCTACTGCTACATATTTTATTTATTCATGGAAAACTGGTTAAGAACTGGCACTATATTAGTGCCACTAACTATTCTGATGCACATGTCCAGTAAAGTATAGTCCAACATGTAACATTGAATTAGGTAAAACTGAGCCATGTTTTATAATGGATACCAAGGGAAGAGATATATTTTAAGACTGGTTAACTTCAAATTGCTGTAGATAAGTGGTCCTCAGCATCAGTTAAACTACATAACTGCCAACGTTACACAAAACTGTTAAATACAAGTTAGCTGTATTTAATTTAGGATGAAAATCAGTTCAGCTGTAACTTTTGTCAGCTGCTTGTTATCATAGAACTGGTATAAAAATATGGATAATTTAATTTACCATTTTCTATAACATATCTTCAGCATTTGATGGATGAATACAGATTATTTTGTTCAATATGTAACTCCAAGCTTTCTACAACCAAAATCTGAATTCTGATTTTCATGGTTCTGAGTTGTCCAAGTCCTCTGTCTGCTAGAGTTTTTTCAGACCCCGAAGCAAAGCCATATTATAGGCACCAAATTTCAACACTGGCCTTTAAATGTACTGTCAATTTATATAGCAAATTGTAAAGATGAAATCAGAGTGAGTGCTAACTTGGGCTTTAAGGTTTCTATTTTCTTTCAGTCACCGATCTATTGTACTTGGTTGATTTACCTTGCATACCTTTCTGGAATAGGAAATACAAATGAATATTTGAGTATCACAGCATTAAATTTCTACTCTCTACCAATTTGCATGTACATTAGAGGCTACAAAACCAATTTCCCAAACTCATCTTCTGTGTTTTCATGGTACATGTCGTGCTATTTTGTGGGTAAAGTGCAACATTCCTCTTCCCCATCTTATTTTGCTTCAAGTGTCTGTATGCACTCGAGCAGAACTATCAGATTATGCTTTTGTACAAGATACAGTACCTAGCCCTTGTCTAAAATGGGGGATTTGGGGAAAACAATAAAAAGGTATCAGTAAGTTATTTACCAACTTACACAGCACACAATTCATGCCTATGATTTTTCAGATGACACCTAGCAGTCCCTACATACCAGCCTACTAGAATTACTTTGTACAGCACCATCTGCCTCTTTGGCTGACCCTCAAAAAGCTGGTCTTGCCTCTGCCTCTGTTCATTCATGACAAAATAACTGACCACTTGAGAGTAGACTTTTGGAAGAGCAAGCTGCCTTCCTTCTGCTTTTTAAACACTTCTTGTGTGTGCTATTTGAAACTAAGGGAACAGAAGCATTATGATCTTATTTCCTTAACAAGGTATGACTGGACATTTTCTATAACATAGTGCCTATGGTGGCGATTTGACCACATACATTCAATGATTTCTTAAAATATGGACCTAAAAATTCCATCTCTAAAGAAAGCTTATACTTGAAAACATTTCATTTTAATTTTACTTCATTTTGCTTTCACTTTTCTACTTTTTCCCCCACTGCCCTACTGGTTTACACAGTAAGTTTTGTTCACAGCAACAGGAAGAATTCATTCACGAACTTATTGTAAGTACTACAAATAAAAGTGAGACTACATTCTTATTAGAAAATTGTGTTATTTAAGGGAAAGAAAAGTACATATTGTTTAGACAGTTCTTTTATATACATGTCAGCCAAAAATATTTTGAAATATATTTCAGTTAACCATGTTACTCTACCCATTTTATTATTAAGCTCTGTCACAGAGCTATGCCCTCTTTCCATTAAATTTCTATCCTCTATCAGCCATTATACATGGAAAAAATTAGAGGGTCTCCTTTATAAAAGGAGACTAGATGTGCTAGAACCTGACACTACAATAATGTCTTTGCTTTTCTGTGAAAAAACTTGTAATCGGTGTAAAATACATTGTACCTCTATACTCTGTCATGAAATTTACTACTCCTTCCAGGAACAAACGGCCCAAATTTTTCAGGCTTGGTTAATACTAGATGCAAAAATGCCACTACAGTGATATTTACAATGATACAAAATTAGCTCTAGCCAATACCATGGCTACTACATCTAGAATGGTTACAGAAGCTGAGATTTTTGTGCCAAGCAGGACTATACTGCTCAAAACTTTTTTGTAGGTAAGGCATCAACACCTTTTTTTCATATAATCTATTTATTACTATCTGTTATGAAGATTCCCACTCTAAAACTCAATTTTAGAGTTCCGTAATACAATTCAATTTCATGCATCAAGGTAAAATACGTTTTAAATTTATTTTTACTCTATGATGTAACCTATGCATTCAAATATTAACATTAAACCCAAGAGTGCATTAAAATATATTTACCCATTATATGTTTCAGAGACACCTGCAAAAGGTTCATTCCCGCATTTAGCAAATAAAAACACTGTGTTTAACATTAGGGCCACTGAACAAGTGCTTATCATGAACTTGATTATGCCTTTACAACTCATTTTGAACTTGGAAACCAAGACACCACTTATGACTTGGCCTAGCGCTGCTGCTGGAACTAATGCAATTCCTAGAGGAAAACAAGACAGGAGCAGTTACATAAAAATGCAAGACATAGTTGTGAAGCAATTAAGAGTGACATTCTATGCTAAGAAAAAAATCAAAATAGTTACCTGTAAAATGAAGTCCATGTGATGCTGTTTTCAAACCATACTACCAGAACCTAAGTGCATGAGTAATTAATTCCACTGTTACATCACCTTTAGCCTTTCCAGAGGTTTAACTGGACAGTGTAATTTATAGTTGTCCAAAATCCAACTTCAACACAGCCAGACTAGATGACTTAAGAGCACTGTGGGGCAAAAATCTCTGAACACCAGTAAGTATCTCCATGAAAATAGAAAATACTCTTTCATTGCTTCAGTGGCTTTTTGACATGTCCATATTCTTTGTTACACATCTGTTATGAACTTTTAAATAATAGGATATAATCACTATTATGCATGAGACAGTACTAGATGCAATAAGACATCTTCTGAAATATTTAAAGAAGTCTAGATCAGTGGGTCAGTTTTGCTGTCATAGTCCATATAGTACACAATCATTTATCCTCTCTGCTCCCCAGAAAAATAACTGAGCATTTTTATATGGCCAATCTATAATACAACACAGATCTCAGCATAACTTACATAGACCTGAGACAGCTAACTTAAGAGACAGTTCAGGTATAGTAACAAAACTGCCCAGGCCACAAACAACCATAGTCAACAATAATTTGGTCATTAGTAATGCTTAGACTAACCAGCTCAGTTCAGGTATAGCCAGCTTTCAGCATTAGTGTAGGCATTTCTTAAAAGCTGTACATTTAATAAGCACTGTCAATATTTTCAACTCAAAGACATTCAGACAAGGTCTGTAGACAAAACAAGCAACACTCAGTTTTCCACTTCAGTCCTGGTTATTGGTTAACAATTGAGCACATATTCCAATGTATTTGTATGTAAAACTTGCAGATACTTTGTTTTGATGCAACAATACTATTTCATATAGCCCAGAGGAGTCAGTAACAGAAACTCTTTGCCAAACATTTCTGTTTAAGAAAGAGTAGCTCAACTAGCATATGCTTACATTGCAGCACTCTACAGCTAGGGAAGACACATTCTAGAAATATTAAGTCTGCATATTGCAAGCATCTGTTAGCATTACAGACATGTCTGCCTTGATCTGGTTACTATTTTCAAAATTAATTTTGTCAAAGTTAATCATGTGACCCTACTAAGTGCACCTCTTTCATCAGATTTTCACAGCTTTCTCCTGTTCTATTACTTCTGCCTATCAGATCATAAAGATGTAACAGTAAGCCAACTATAGAACCAGTTACGTAAGAGCTTTGTAACATATCCTCATGAGTCATTTTACTACAAATTCATTTAATGTCAGTGTGGAACTAAAGAAGCTAAAGGCAAAGTCAACTTATTTGTGATAAGCACTTCTTTTTTCTAGCTCCCCTTCACCTTGATTGTCTTAGTAGGGACTAAGATGTTTCAGTGAATTTTAAATAAGGAAAATTAAACCTTTTTCACCAAGGATAAGAAAGGAATAAACTATCATTTCATCAGCCCACAAAATCCTCACTCTACTTTGAATATGAGTGTCAAGTCTTCAGAACTTAAAAACAATAAGTAGAGCTATGCCCTTGATGAATTAAGTACTAGAGTACTAGGGCAGGCAAGAATAACAAAAATACTGTTCTGATCACTGCATTCCATCTAAGTATATTCACAAATATCTCACACAAAAAGAAGATACCCATGTAATCTTCCACCTGTAGTGTTAATGAAGTGTCCAACACAATATAATTAAGACTTAAAAATAAAAAGCCACATTACCTCCAAGAGCTGCTGAAAAACTTGTTGACTCTCCAAATTGATTTTCTATAAACTTTGGTAGAAATGTGGCAAATCCAGTGGCAACTAAAGCTTCTGTGGAACTGGCTATTATTAGACTCATAAGCACTGGATTCCTCAACAGTATCTATGGGGAGAAATTATCATAATGGTCTGGAAATTATTTCATTTTGGTACCAACTAAAGTAGAAGTCACTATATTTTAAAAGTGGATACTCTGAAATGGAACTTCAGTAGTATGCTTTTCTAACAGTCTCAAGTATCAACAAAATGAATGTGTATTAAATTATCACTAGCACTGAAGTCTCCCCTATCACAACATGGTAAGTCATTACCTTTCTAAAGACCTCTGAAAAAACATCTGAAAAACAATTTCGATTCCCGGAATATATTCAGTTTTAGCAAATTTAAGATTTTTCTTACCAGGAGAGCCATAGGAAAGTCTTTAAAACTTTGTCCAAAATTGTTGGTCTGAACCAATATCTGACTTCCATCATCATGAGTTTCAGAGATTTTTTCAGCCTGTATTTTTGCTGTTCCTACAAACGGTCATATTTATTGACAATGAAAACATTGAACATCTGAACTCTTAATGTCAAAAAGCTACAAAAATTGAAGCTTTTTTTTTTTTTAAAATCATCCTCACATTCTCCCATTTCTTATTCCATTGTTTCTTTTCCTCCATCATTTCTCCTTCAATATTAGTATAGTAGGTCCCTCTGGGTGCTCATGGAATTTCCACATGATTCTTAGTGGGTAACACAGCAGTTTTAAATATAGTCCTGGGTGCTTAGCTGCAAGCATCTTTCAAACTTTGACCACTGGTTTCCATGCTTAGGTATACATGTTGCGAGTCCTACTGTACCTCATTATATAGAATCATAAGAATGGTTTGGGTTGAAAAGGGACCTTTAAGATCATCTAGTCCCAACCCCCTGGCCATGGGCAAGACCACCACACAAAAGATCCTCCCTCTAGCTGATCAGCCTTGTTTTAAAGGCTGCATATGGGAGGGGGAAACCAAAAAATAGTACTTGTCCTCAGATTTTAGTCAAAGACAGTTAACAGTGAAACAAAATCAAAGATGAAACATTCAGTCCAGTAGTCTATAACCCATAAATATAAACAAATTTCTCTTCCAAAACAGCCAAGTATTGCTAAACCTTTACCTGGTAGATGCTTCGGAAAGCATGAAAAGGGTATTATAAGAAGACAAATTGCAAAAAAGCATGCAATAAATCCTATCCACCATGCTCCAAGCCAACGTGGGTCATCTTGATCCACCATTGTACTGGAAAAGTAATTCAGAAAAAGCAGGTTTACCTTTCTGCATTTCAGATTTCCATGAGCTGCAATATTTCCTTTTAATACTCAATTAACAGAAAGCCCTTTAATATTTCTATTTTCTTAGGGTCACATGTATTAAATTGTTTGCTTGTTTAAGCCACCTTCACTGGGCAATTATAAAAATATTGTATTCTACCAAATGTAGCTTTCCAACTCCTTAGTCAATGTAATTCCAATTTAAAGACTATTCTTTGGCCCTAATTTCAAGATCCTGAAACATTATTAATATACTAGAAAAGCTGGGTTTAGAAAGATTCCTCATAATCAATGAGTTACAGCAAAGCCAATGCAGATATTCAGAATGCCATTGCATTGATCTGAAGGCTCTAAAACTGAGGAAATAAAAGTGTAAATGAAGTTGTTGGTTTAGACAGTAGTACAGTTTATAACATTTTTTTTAATAGTGGTTTATTGCTCAACTGATAGATTTTCTAGCAAGCTTTTCCCTAGGAGTTAAGGAGCAATATCCTAACCGTCATATTCAAACTCATGGAAGCTTTTTCCACAAGAAATCAGTAAATGTAGCTTAAATTTAATGAACAGCTACACAAAAGAAGCAGCATTTTTTGCTATTGAGGTTTAAAACAGCTAATATTTAAATGTTAGAACTAACTATTTGCACTACAGAGAAACTTTCACACGCAGTGGAGTGAGTCATTACTCACTCTTGCTTGAAGCCTTTTTAAGGGCAACATGCTTCCAAGTTAATGAAGCTCTTGAAAATACAGTATTTTTTTTAAAAACTTTCTCCTCACAGGGAGAAAAGCTGAAGATTAAAAAAAAAATATTACGAAAAGAAAATAGGAAGCAATAAACTAATTTGTATCTTGCCTTTCTGGGATCTGAATATCAATATAAACCTTAAGCAGCTGCCCTCCTAGGACATAGCCAATAGCAGGACCCAGCAGAGACATGGCATAACCAATTCCTAGAAGAGAAAATATATCAAGTTCACCACAACTTATTTAATATTTTTTAAACCTTTATTTTATTAAAATCCTTAATTCAACTTCTGACCAAAAGGTTTCTGCAAGTCAACCTATTCTTCCACTGTCACTATTTCAATTACAGCATATAGAAGACAAACTCTATAATTATGCCTCAACAAGGAAATTTGCAGCTCTCAAATTAGAAGCTTCAACTCAGAGGTTCAGTAAAAGGCATTTAACTAACTGCACCTTTAAGCATTATTAGATTGCTTTTTGCCCATTTTGTGCCTACATTTAAAAGCTAGCTGGTGAAAAAAAAAAATGAAGTGAAATTATGAACATGGGTTGTTAACAGTATTGACTGGAATCTTTAAGAACCTGCTTATTTATATTTTTGAGTCTTAAGTTGTTTGCTAGATCTTCTAAGACCAGGAGACAGAGTTGCATTAAAATGTCTGACTGGAGTAATATCTGCCTTAAAATACAAAGCCAGGGCTCTTAACAGCTCCTGACAGTTCTTAAGAGAAAAAACCCAAACAAATGACAAAACAAACAAACAAGCCAGACCCACCGCCTCCCCCCCAAAAAACAACACAAAAACCTGCAAAGTTGCAGGTGTAACCATACCCTACAAAACAGGACAAGACTTTTTTGATGTCACAATTGTGTCCCTGGCCTACCAGACAGATTTCTGTCACAGTGTAGCACTCAACTGATAGCAGGAGCACTGTCTCTGCAGATTTAGGCTTACAATTAATAGCAACTAGATCCATCTTTAATTAGTGAACATGCATTCATACTGCTGATATTCTGTGTTGCTTCCCCAGCTGGATTTCTCATTTGTTTCTGAAATGCATGGATCACAGGTATTTAATTTCCCTCCAGTTAGTAAGAGAAAATAATGGGGGAGTCAGGAAGGTGAAAGGGATGCAAGAGGGGGAAGCAATGCAAAACGTGACACTCAAGTAAGTAAAAATAAATATTGAGTAGATATATCCCAGGTTTTCTCACATTCTGGAAATAATGACATGGTCATAGGAACTTTGTCAGTTAAGTTCACATTCATCCTACAGAACTTCAAAGTGAGCTTAGAAAGTACCTATTTACTCCCAAACACTCAATTTAAATACTATTTGGAATTGTTTAACTTCAGTGGCTTTAGTTGTAGATATCCCAGTTCAGCAAGAGCAGAACAGACCTCATGAAAGTGCACAGTTTCAAAGAGAAAACCACCAACATATGAGTTGCAGGCTTATTGCAAAAGATGCTAGCAGCTGTTTACAATTTTAGGGGTGGGTTCTGGGTTTGTCTTGGTTTCATTCTGTAGATTGTTCTTTTGAGTTTTGGTTTTTTGCTGCCTTGCATAACCCTTCTCGTATTAGGTAAAGCAACACAATATACTTTACACATTGCATGAAAGCAAGAAAAAGAATCAAGGCTTAGTTACCTACCCACTCACTTGCATTCTAGTTTTGTTATATTAGGCAGAATTCACTGCTCTTCTGTTCTCAACTCAGTTGCCTGAAGATGGTGCATGCATTATTTTATTGTACTGGTCTTTTTTTCTAAGTATGAGCACTGACACCATTCTCCTGACTTGTTCCCCCAGTCATGCAGCAACCCTAATTCTGCCCTATTTATTTCATTGCTTTCAGGAGAGGAAGAAAAAGTATGATATTACCACTCTCAAAATAAACAAATAGCAAAAATAAAAATTGTCTTGGTTGTCTAAGATTTATCATATGCAACGGTCCCATTTGTTGGCATCAAATGAAGTAGCTTGCCAGGAACAAAGTGTACAAAAACTGTATGCAAATAGATAATTATTTCAATTTTGCCCCTTAAAATATTGATTTAGTCTAGCAAACAGTCCTAGAATTTGAGATGCTTAGAATTCCTCCTGCAAATTACTAGTATAGCTATTATGTTTTTAATTAGCTGATATATAAGATGGGAGAAATTAATATCTCTATACCCATAGAAAAGAGACTAAGACTGCAATGAACTAGGCAATAAAAAGGCACATAACCTAGAGAACAGTAATGGAAAAAGATTAAAAACCATTGCTAAGAATTAGTATTCCTTAGCTTTTAAACAGCCCCAGTAAAGCAATCCCTGTTCTCCCAGTACATCCAAGTACCCAATTTGTATGTGCCAAGATATTAGAAGATACATAAATAAAATTATTAAATGATACCATATGATCTAGCTACTCACCTTCTTGATACACTGTATTTTTCAACACCTGTGACTAAAAGGTAAGTTTTTGCTACCACTTATTCTGTTGTTAATAAAGAGGCTACATTAACCATTTAACCATTTTCATTTATTGACATGAAAAACTGACAGAAGGGGTGCTCGAAGTAGCTTTACTTTCCTCTACAAAATAAAAATTTAACAGACTTGGTACTTAGAGCAGACTAATACCTAAATTGCACAGTAATTGATGTAGAAACACTTTATGCATATAAGTAATAATTACAAGATTGTTTAATTAGAGGAATTTATAAAAGCATTTGGAAGGCATTGTAGTCTACAATCTCCCCAGATAATGTGTTACAAACAGTTTTAAAGTTACCTATATAGAGGGAAGACTTGTGTTTTGGGACACTATCATCAATAAAAGCTGTTCCCAAAGTATACAGAGGAGTTCCTCCAACTCCCAGCAGCAGCTGTCCCAGGATAAAGACATACAGATAGTTGTGAAGGGAAGAGTTTGTGCTGGCACTGCAGGTGGCATTAGCAAAGCTGGTTTCTGCAGTTTGACACATGTCTGAAAAACAGAGACAGCAAGATTTTACAATTCTGTTGCCTAACTCATCACAGTCCAACTTGAAGTATCTGTACTGAAAGCTAAACTACAAAAGAAGGCTGTTATGTCAGGCTCCCATTTTAATTTTCACACTTATTAATATATCAAATATGGCAGTGGCAAGCTTTCTGTGATATCATAACGTCCAAAAGAAATACTATCAGGACTTGGGTTTTGTTTCCTCTCCAGGAAGGTAAAATAAATAAAATAGCGTTTTTAAAATATTTTGGCTTGTCGAAAGTATTATTGACCAGATGTATGAAAAAAAGCAAACAACCAACCACCTGTCAAATGGTCATTCCATAGGTTATGAATACTCCTATGTAACAGATACTTCATTTTGGTTTTGTACCTTATAACAATTCTGAGGATCAGAATAACAATTATATATTATATATACTTACAACAATTTACACTCAAGCGCCAGAGCAGCCTGAACAACCTGAGGAAAGCTGGGCCTGCTGGTAAGTATAGTCAGTCATTAGCAAAGATAAACCTCCCTTTACATTCACTCTTTTGAGATTTGTTTGCCTCGGAAAAAGGGAAAAATCTTAAAAACCTATGCCACTATCTCTCACAGAATTCACACTGCCACGTCTCCAAAAAGATAAGTTAATGTAAAGCCTGTGTACTTGCGCACACACACAAAGAGGAAAGTAACGGTACAGCAGCATAAGGTTGTGTCTGCTCCTGTAATATTTGGCACAAGGAAGGAAGAGAAAAGAGAAAAGTGAAGAAAGGGAATATGTGTTGTCTTCTCCTTTCTCTTGCTCTCATTGCACTTTCGGTAAGAGTACCAAGTGACAAGATACAGGAGCATGGCTCTTCCCATGTTTTTCCACGTAAGAGCATGAAACCCTAAGAAACAGGATAAACCCACCAGTTTGGTGGTAATGAGCACCACTGAACAAATATACGAAAATGTCCTCCAGATCAGATAAGCAGACTGATTAATTCACACTACGTCACTACAAAATTATTACGGCCTTTATTTTCCTTACATCTGAGAACACTTTTTACCCAAGCAAAGAAAGGGCAAGCTCAATCCACACTCTGGGCTCACAAAATAAAGCATAAGGAAGTGCTGGCCACATAGCAGATACTTAAAGAAAACTGTCTACACTGGTGTTATAAATACATCCATGGGTTTTATCATTACTTCCTGTAGCACACAATAGGTGATACAGTGCTCTTGCACATAAACAGGCCAACATACAGGATAAGAAAACCTCATTTCAAAAAGGAAGAGTCTTTGAAGTTTTCCTTCCTTTCAACTTACAAAGTATCCTGGATACATCTGTCCCAATGGTTGACTGTCTTCACAATGAAGTTATTTTCCTCGTGTCAATTGAAAAAACTAAAGTTCACGTTTGCTGTGACAGACATATTGAAACATGTTTAAATTTGCAAAATAAAATTCCAGATGGAAGTTTAAAGGTACACTGCTTATAGTATCTGCAGTTTTCACAGTCCTCTGTGCCATCTCTGATTAATCAAATTAGTCTGATTCTGTTAGGGATGTACCAGCAGGGGGTGCCCCTGACTGCACATATCAGAGCCAGCTGAGGCACCAATGGCCCATGCAACCTGGAAAAGTTACCAGAACAAACAGCTGATGGTGCCTGGGGTACAAATTTGAGTCTAAAGCCTTTCTGGAGAATAGAAAACACATTTTACAGTGGCTAAAAAAAAAACTGATAATAGGCAGACTATTGGTTAGCAACCCTTTCAATATGAAATGGATTAAACTGTTTCTAGGAAGTGGTATTATAAATAAGTGATCAAATAGATTTTTAGAGTAGGATATGTATATACCCAGAATAAAAGTAAATTATTATCTTAAGATAAAGCAGTAAGTTCCAGGAACTTATTCCAGACTTATGCTGGAGGCTAGATGTATTTCAGACTAGACAATTAACCTGGCAGTCATATTAAATGTTGCTTTGAACTGTACTTTAAAGTTATCCTGCATGTAAAACTCATTGTACTGACATAACAGAGAAACATTAATCATCAAGTAACCAACTAATAACAAGAGCTGTTCACAAATAAATTAAGTGGTAGATTTTAATAAAAAGCATCAAATATAAGCTTAATAAAAAATATTAAGATCTCTATAAGCTACTCATACAAACAATCAAAAAGGAAGGCTTTTGGGGTGTGCTGCTATTAAATTCTGCAGCTAATTATATAATTAAAATGCTTCATCAACCGCAGAACTAGCTAAACCAGACATCCCATAATCCGGTACTGTGGTTTACTTGACAGTAACAGGATGCTGTTGCACTGCACCTGGAGACTTATGTTGACTGCCATGGTGCAGACATTCCCTGCACTCTTAGTGTTTTGTTTAAGTCAGCTTAAGATCTTAAATGTGCTCACCAGAGCCACAGCATAGGCACCTGCATTACAACAGTCAAAAGAGCAGGAATGCTGACAGCACTGTGAAGAAGAAAACACATTCCAATTCAAAAATTCCCCACCGCTTTTAGATTTCAAAAGTCCATGTAGAACATGTCACTAACAAAGCTATCAACATCTACAGCCATCTTCAATAATGGATATTGGATACACAGTCACAAGTTCTATGGGATTTCAACTAGTATTGCTTGAAAGGGGAAAGATCAGTTGCAATAGTTGGTATCTGCTTTCCCACATTCAGGATCTTATTTCAACTGAAATAAAATCAGGTTTAAACTTTTATATATTAAATTCAGCTTCCTTTTCATACTACAGTGAAGTAGGAACATCAATACTGAAACCAAAATTGTAGGGAAATGGGACTGTAAGAGAGCCAGGAGCAAGTAAACTGCTGCCTCTCTGCTATCAGGTAACAATTACCTGCTCATAGCCCCCAGACACTAAGGAGTGTTTTCTTTTGACCTTATTCAGTTAAAATTTCAGCTAATTTCTATTTCAGATCCTCATTTATTAGACAGGGAAGAATATCTTGCCAAATTTTAACTAACATCTGAACAGCTCATAGAAGTGGATGAAGTGATTAACACTAGAGAATTTAATTTGAGAATCAACAACCTTTCATCAGGTTGCTTAACCACGACTGATTTCTTTCAGTAAACACTCTAATATGCTTAGTCATTGAAGGCAAAATTTTGATTAAACACTGCAATAACTATTACAATCCTAAAAGATTAAGTCATTCTGCTTTAAACATATCTGAACATTTCTGTATTAGTTATAGGTGTGCCACTAAATTGAAATATGAATAGTTGGCAATAACCACACTGCGTTGAAGTCTTCTCTTATGAGAAAAGTTTAAGAACTGAGAGATAGCTACACCCATTATATAAGTACTGCTTTGTTCAGTACAGTTCAATACTGCTTGTTTCCTCTTTATTTCATATAAATCAACAAGTTAAAATCAACATATTTTAAAAGAACTTAGAGAAACTTGTTAATGAATTAATCAAGATGCCTTTAACAGTTCAAAACCACAAAGAAATGAAAGTAGTCACCTTTTAACAGGATGGTAAGTCTAACAGCTTTAACATTTATTCTACATTGCTGACCTACCTTGATTCCTAGTCACAAAGAGATGCCAGATAATTTTTTCTTTGAAGTGAACGTTAATTGCATTCATCAACGCAAGAAAGAAAAGCATTTTATTCAAATGTTGCTTACAAGCAAGAACTGACGTTGACACTCAAGTTGCTCCTGGAAAAATAAAATTCACTGTGCAGAGAGACAGCTCTTGAACATAACAGATTTCACAAAATCATTTTATTTTCAATGTTACAGATAACACCCTATTTTAGGACTTTGACAGAGATTAACTGCATTGTACCAAATTAAGAATTGCACCAAGTTACTACAGAGATTTTAATTTTTGAGAGTAATTTTAAAAACATTACAGTAAGCTTACCTTCAAGTTTACCTCCATATTGGTATTTTCCACTAGTGAAGTGTGGTAAGGAAAATACAAGTGAGCCCAGTCCTAGCATAAATGCTGAGAAAGCAAGCCATCGTGGTTTGTGCCCTCTTTCTCCAGAGTAAGATACAAACAGTGACAATACACAAAAAGCAATGTCATAGCTTGCAGAGATTAAGCCAGTGAGAGAACTGTTCAATTCATAACGCTTCTCAATTGTTGAAATACTAATGTTAATCAGGCCATTTACCACAAGACCTACAAAAATAAAATAAAAGGCAGTAATTAGTCAATGATACTTTAATTCAATAGAGTTGCAGAGGTAAACTTACCACTGTTTGATGAAAAGGTTAAAATTAATATATATTTATACAAGGCTCCTTTATAAGGTATTTAGGAGCTGTAAAATACAGGTATATAGTAGACTGACACTGTGCCAGCTTCAGCCAGCCAAGTTGCACAGGATCTTTGGATTTGTCTGAAGCAGAGATTTCAAACAGAATGAATTATGGTGTCATAAGATACTTTAAAAATTAAAGGGAATGTAGTCAAGGCTATAACTTGCAAGAGAATACAAGCTATGACTGAAGCAAATTCAGGACACAGTTTTCAAATTATTGCCAAATAACCAACTCCCTGCCACCATAAAGGGAAGTTAAAAGGAGGCTTTTTGAGAGACATGCTTCCCCTATAATATGAAAAAAGTGTAAAGTCATTTAAAAATTCTTTGCAACTGTTTCAGAGCTACTGAGGTGATTTACTTCAACTGAGCAAAAATATTTGTCCCCTGAATCTTTAACCTCCCTGAAGTGAAAGTATCAAAAACCTGGAAATAAAGCATTGCACAAGCTGCCCTACTGAAGCACAGATGAACTGCAAAAAAATTATCCAGTAGAAGTAAGCTACAATTCCCAGTGCATGCTTAAATACTATACATTTTTACAAAAGTATTGTTTGTAGACTCTAACTTGATTCTTCCACCCTGCTTCACATTCTGTTTCTATGAGAAATACCAGGTATTTAAGCTTTCAGGAGCTTGCTTTTAGCAGTCCCAGAATAGGATTCTATTACAAGATAGATAGCTGTACTTGTAACAGTGTCAGATAACTTAATCATAGTTTTATTAAGTTGTGACCATAATAAAATATATACCTGAAAAAAACAGTTAGGAAGCCTTAGAGTTGCAGTTGCAAATACGTTTGAGTTCTGTAACCTTACAGATGACTGATGAGCAGCTCTCCTGACACAGGCCCTACACTTACTCTAAAATTTTAACATGATTCTCTGCTGTCATTCGAAGAAGAGAACACACCACTAGTGACAGAAATGGATTTAAGTTAGTTTTCAACCAGCATTGCACCATCCATAAGTACAACAACTTGAGCCAAACTTCAACATTCCTTAGAGCACTCTAATGTATTAAAAAAAATTCCTCCAAATCAACCAGCTGTTTTCTGATGGTCAAACTTCAGCTTTCTATATGGAAGCAACTCTTGGCACAATCTTAGTTCCAATACGCTACTATGGCCTTTTTATTAAGGCTGACAATTTCACCTGTCAGTTTAGTCATCACACTTAAATTCATATGGGATTAACATAAGTAATCAGGAGTCCTTCCACGGCCATTAGTTACACATTTGGCAACTTTATTTTCCTCTTAAGGAGCATTAACCAAAGAACAAGACTATCATGAAGGAATGAACAAACTTTTCCCATCTGCCAGAATGTCAAACATTTACTAAGGCTTTAAAACACTCATATGAAGGTGTGCTACACAGCAGGCGGATTACAGAGCTAGAAGGCATTTCTTTTACCTGTAGTTAAAGTTACTACGTTTCATTTGCATCCTAAAAGCCGTAAAACCTTGCGGTTAATTATATTGGATAATTAGATTTCATCTGTAAAAATGCAGATGTGATGAATGGCAGCCTAACTTCTCTGATTACACTGTCTACTGATTAATTACTAAAGTCTTCTGGAAAGACAGAACCTGGCTGATACTAACTAGATCTGAAAAACAAGTTCTGTAAGGACATCCCAACACTTAAAATTGTAGTATGGAAATTAGGTTTTAACTATTCTCAACCAAAACCTTGCTGTCTTGCCACATCTATTAGCGATTTAAGTACAGTGTCTACTGACCCATACAATCCAGATTAATTATAAACCAACTTTATTTGCTATCACAAGCACAAGAGTATTTTTTTCTTCTTCCATTCAACCAAAATGTGTGTTTTATAGTTGTTACAAGCATGGTGGCTGTAACAACAGGCACATAAAATAACAAAAAGTCCTTGGTAAATATACCAATTCTAATGGGCCTATAAAACATTAGTGCTAGATTTTAGGTAGATTAGATGGGACCAGCCTCAAACAGTGGTTCCATTGTTTTATTCACTAAAAATTATTAATGACATGAGAAATAAACAGTCCTTCTTGTACTCAAAATAGTGAGAAAACCTCTACCTTTTTTTCTACTACAGCTGTGAACTGCTGCATACCCAGTTACTGTATCACCAGATGCATTTATACATTTAAGCAACTCTAAGTGCCATACAGAAAGCAGGTATTAGTCATGTAAAAACATTCTAGGCAAAGAAGTGTTTTCTATTCTGGAAATACAGGTTTCACATATACTTGAAAGAGAAACAGCCAGAAATTAAGAGTTAAGTTCCACCTGAAATATTCTGAGAAGCTGAAATACAGCATATCAGGTGCTAATGATAACAATCTCTTTTCTAGAGCAGCTAGAAAATAATCTGACAAATACACACTTTCAGTTAGATTCACAACATACCAGGTCACTGCAGATAATCATCCACTATGCTCACTTGTAAAAAGTCTAGTATAACAACTTACATTCATTAGAAGTGTGTTACAGATTATTATCTTTTCTAGAGGTACATTACCAAGTTTAGTAGATATATCTTATCTTCCTCAGTGATGGTTTCTGTAATTTGGAGGGTAAATCAATGATGAGACCAAAACTAAAATACAGTATTAGCTCACATAACCACAAAATCCCAGTTGTATTCTGTATGCTTTTATCTAAGCTCTGAAGCTGCAAGACCTAAATATTTTCAAAGTTTCACACACAAACCGGAATTTCTTGCTGATGACCCTTGCTTTTCCTTCATCTCAGAAAGAAATGCAACCTGAGGTGTTAGCACACAGTTTCCATTATGTTCCAACCAAAGGAAAAGTTCTTGTCAGAAAATCCAGGTAACACATCAAGAATGCTACAAGACCTGGAATAGCCACGCCTACACCAACTTTCAAAACAAATGTCTTAAATTTCCTTTAAGGCCCTATACCTGAACTAGATTAGTTAAGTGCCTGGCATATGAATATAGTTAGATAACAGAAGCAAGAGCTGGATGAGTAACACAACCAACACCCATAACCTCCTAAGGGGACAGAGATCCTTACAATACAACTTGTTTTTATGATTAGGACTACAAGAATATAAACACAATTTTAAATTACACTGAGGTTGTTATTCAGCTCAACAGTCAGATCAGAACAGAAGGACTGATTTTAAGAAATTTAGAAGTGTTAGAAATATTCAAGACACTTTGTTTAGCTTAGCACAATCTTTTCAGTGTCATATTCAGGGCATTTTAAATTGCCTATCCATATACTTAAGCCACTCAAAAAAAATTTCTATGTGTATTCAAAAGTCTTCTACTACTCAGCTACCATTGAAACCTACTATGTAAGAAGTTCTTCCACAACTCCGTTTCTTTTCATTTATAGAGAAAATAAATTTGGCAGGACAACTGCAACAGTAATCAGCTTCTGATCCTACCAGCTGTAGCATGGCCTTTCAAATCCAAGCAAGAAACAACAGGCTCATTCCAAAACTCTCTAAATACTTATTTTTTAACACTAAACCTATATGCTAAGAAAATATCAGAATCAAAAGGGGCTGAAATCAGAAAAATTCACAGAAACACATACCAAGACACTTGCATGAACCACCAGTTCATGCAAGGACTTTCCAGGCATCAAAAGTAGTATTAAAATCCCCCTAGGTTTTAGGCAGGGCCTCCCTGTCTCTTCTCATACAATCCCAGTTGTCTCAGTATGGTTCCAGGTGCAATGGAGTCATCCATACCCTGCATTTCTTTGGTGTAGGCTGCTTGCTCCTGTAACACCAAATATCCAACATTCTCCTCTACCCCTCTACAGAAATCTTTTTATGAGCAACAACAATGAGCTTTAAAGGATCATAATTGTTAAGGAGACACCCTTTCTTTTCTAGCTAGTCTAATATAGTTGAAAGGTTATGAATATTACTTCAATTATTCTTTTTGGCAGACAAATACCCAAGCTTTACAAACCTCAAGTTTGTGTATTTCTTACACTAATTCGTCTTCTCCCCTCAGTCAATATTCTTACTTTCTAAACCAATGGCTTGTAAAGGCCCTAACAAATCTTATTACAGAAAACCAAAAATACAGATAGGAATCTGTGAGGCTGAACAACAGGAATTTAGGGCAAGCTAAACTTCAGGTTACTCCCAAGGTAAATTTAAACCATTAGTTAAGTTTTTGGAAGATGGCTGCACTGAGACTCACAGAATAAAATCACTTTTTTGTTGTTTTCAAGATTACCCAAAGTCCCACCCAACCAGGCCAGGATACTCTTTTAATTAGCAAGCAGGTAAGGAGGCGGTAGGATACTACAATTTTGTCTACTGGTTTATATTGATGTTTTATTTCCTGGCTTGTAAGTCTCTGCTTGTGTGCACATGAAGCACTATTTCCCCATGATCTGGGGGGATGCAGCATTAACAAGAGCATGAAGCAAAGAGCTGGTAGGACCGTGGACTCAGCAGTGGTCAATAAAGTACGTGAGTAAAGGAGAAACATAGTTAAGTACAAAGAGTAACACTCTATGAACAACTTCCCTATCAAGGGCACAGTTGTACTTTCTTCCCCTATTCAAGCCATTACGGTCGCTGTTCAGCAACAGCACTAGAGGAACCCTGTTTCTCCGTACCCACCACCCACAACATCACCACTCCTTCCCTGCCTTCTCCAGCCCAGGCTCCCGCCCGGTGCCCCCGAGCCCCGGGACGGGGCTCAGCGTGTGTCCTGGGCAGCAGGGACACGTTACCTTGGAAAATGGCCAGCAGGCTGTAGGCAGCCAGGTACCCCTCGGAGTTGTTGCAGAACTGCAGAGCTCGGGGGGCAAAGGGACCCCAGCCGCAGGGCCCTTCCTCGGGGTCGGGGTCGGGGCCGGGGCCGGCGAAAGCCGCGGCGCCGACGCCTGCCCTTGCGGGGTCCGCGAGGGAGCGCCGGCCGAGGTTGGGGCTGGGCCCCTCGAAAGCCGGGTTTACGATGCCGCAGCCCTTCATGGCGCAAGAAGCCGCTGACACCCACCCCCAATGCTTTACTAAATACCCTGAGAGCGGACCGGCCCCAGCGGGCAGGTGGCGGTGCTTCGCGCCCCTCCCCGGCCCGCCCCGCTCCGGCCCAGCAGGGCCATCGCCCCTCGGCGCGGCCGCGCAGCCCCGCTAGAGCTCAGTGATTCACCGAACGTTGGGCGGCTCAACCGGCGCGTCGGTGTTATCCAACAACACTCGTTCTGAGGGAAAAAAAAGTTGTAAGAAAAAAAAATCACTTACCTGAGAAAAGTCATCAAGAAAGTTTCTTCTGAGTAAGGGAAAAAAAAAAAAAATCCGTTTAAGTGTTGCAAAAAGGGAAAGGTTGCAAAATGTACCAGATATGGTACTTTTCCACTTTAGGCAATATGAGCCGCCCACGACAAAAACTCTGGACATTTGCAGATACAATCCTTTTGAAATATTATTCTCTTCCTGTACCACAGAATTTTTCCATGTGCAGGAGTTCCCAGTCACTGAACACATTAACTCAGTTGCAGGCATCAATGATGAGAATTTGTCAAGTGCATAAGAAAGTCTGTTTGCATTTAGTATAAATTATTTTACTCATCTGCACAAGGACAATAGAGGGAGAGAGTCTGAGGATCAATTAGCTGTCATCACTGGTGCTCATCTCTGGGCAGTACAAGTTAGTCCTGAAAAGTGCTTCCCCTTTTAAGAGTACAAAACATTTCAGAGTCAAGAGAAAGAAGATTGAAGCCACAGACATTAGCAGTGACTTTGGTTTCATAGTGAAAGCCAATCTTGAATTCCCGACCACATGTTCTTAGAGAGGAGCACACATTTTCCAGTATTCATTAGCAGCACAGAAACTATATGGAGACATCCTTCTGTAGAAAGAAACCAAGTTAGACAAGAGAATATGTTTCTGTTTATTCAAAGAGATAAATTGAAAATGGAAAATCAGCTGCTATTGCTGCTTCTGCTGCATCTTGTAGGGACAGTGAATGGTGGCTAGAGCTAGAGGGCCATGGACTTCCCTGGGCCTTCTCCGTCCCATCCTCCTCCTTGGCCACTTCAGGGTCCCTCCAAGGTGCTGCCCTACCACCACAGTCAGCAGCAACCTTCTCAAGCCCACAGGAGCACAGAAAGCTGCTCTTCAGTGAAACATTCCTCTGCTGGTAATAACTGATAACACCAAACCCTGAAATTAATTATAATTCCAGGCTATAATCTGGAATGTTTTTTCCTCAAGTGGCTATCAAGATATATCCCAGTTAACAGCTTCATGAGAGGTCTAAGGATATGCATAAACCAGCTGGCACACCAGTCTGTTTCAGGAAGAACATAGTAGAGTCTTCGGTTTGTGTTTCCGCTTTTTGGATTTTTTATCCTCCTAATTACGATAAAGTAGGACATGCCATTTGAAATAACATCCTGATCTTTGCTAGGGTGCCTACATGCTTGTGTAGGAGGAAAACCCATGAAATTGGTAAATTATTGTACTGCTAATGAGACAGATCAGCTAGGTTTGTTGTTATCTTCATCTAGTTGTCACCCTGCCAACTGATGGTTTTGTTTTACCACCACAGGAAGGTGACAGAATGGAAGGAAAAAAGAGAAGTGAATGGAGTTCCATATGAGAAAAAGTGTGTTCAGATAAAGCCAATGTTTTTAAGAAGACTGGAGAGGAGGGTAGCATTGTGGTGTCCAGGGTAGGCCTAATCTGGGAATTAAACAGGGAATTGAATAATCCATTAAATTGGAGTGAACTCTTGCGAATTTATACCATGCTAGTCAAATACAGATTTTAGGAGAAAGCTACAGAACAGGGAGAGAGAGAGAGGGAGGGAATAAAATATGATGGTTTTTTTTGCACTGGTTATGTTCCCAAAAGCAATTCACAGAGAAATGCAGTAGATTTAACCAGTTTTTATAAACTGCTTTACTCTGAAACAACATGTAAAGCCATTCTAGAAGCGTTAAGTTCCTGGTATTTAAGACTGAGTACAAAGCCTACCTGAAAATGGCAAAATATAAGTGGTTTCTAGGAGAGTATCTAGAATGCTCAGATAAAAAATGGTAAAAGACTGTGAAATGAATAATCTGTTGACTAGACCAAGAATGCTCATGAAAAGGGCAAATATGACTGACAGTTTATGTGTGTATTGCAGTTAGAGGTACCTGCTAAAATTTCTTTACATGTAGTTATTCTCCATAGTGTACAACTTGTACTCTCAACTTTACATGAAATCACTTTTGAAGGATAAAATGTGCAGAAATATTACAGAGAAGTTTTCCCACAAAGAATTGAATGAAACAAGCTTGTTCAATCTAAAAAAGTGAAGTGCTTCATGAAATATGCAACCATAAGGAAAAAGACAAAATGCAACAGAAGATTTCGGAGCAATCGTGCAAACTGACTACAATTAATTTTCTCTTTGACATTAGAAGGCTTTTAATCTTCAGTAGAGATGGATTTTGGAACAATCTAATAATGGATTTACTGAATTCTAAAATTCCAAATGGAGCTTGAGAAAGTTATGACTAGTGTAAATACATGAGAACCAATTAACTAGGAAGTCCCTTTCTGATCCTAAGTGTAAAGCAAGAATGGGAAGCTGTATTCCAAGGGGAAAAAAAGGATGTTTAGTACAGAAGAATGTAATAAAATTAATTCTGGAATACCTTGCAGAGACACAAACAACTATTTTAAAGTAAACAATTGCTGAATTTGTGGAAGAATTTTAAATTGTAGGCCTTTCTAAATTCACAGGGTTGTGTTTGATCAGCTACCAGGTCTGCAGCCTCACAAGTCATTGTTGTCCAGTTGCATGTTACCATGGTGTGTCACATTTTGTGCAGTCATGGGAACACTAGATAATATGTGTGGTTTTGTTTAAGAAATAGAGTTGCATTATGAAGTCTGAGTTTTCTCTGAATTTCAAGTGACTGAATTTTTGCAATTAGATAAGGCAGATAGGGGGAAAATGCATATTCAAAATATTTTTTTTCAAGCATCTTAAAGCCATCCCCTCTCATATGAAGGCCAAGTGGAGCACAGACCCACTCTCACATTGCAAGAAGTTTATCTCCCAGAAACTTGGCAAAACATTTTGTCAGTGCAATACTCCCTTTTATTCTACCAGCTATAAAATAAGATCCAAAGCAGATTACCTGCGGTTCTTAGAAGACAATTTCCAGGCAGATTTTCAGTGTTGGCTGAATGTTTCAGACTTCAAATGCTTGCTTTATTTCTGATACCTTGTCACTGAAAATAGTCCTCCTCTTTGGATTATTTCATCTCTACTAGCTCTCTCCGCATAATATTCTATTTTTTGGGCTGGGTCAGAATTCAGGCAAAGGATACTATGAAAAACCAGTATTACTTTTTTTTTTTTTTTTTTTTTAATAAAAAATTCCCTTTTGCATTTTTTTTTTTTTTTTTTTCCTTTTTAAGAATATTGATTNTTTTAATGAAAAATCTCCTTTTGCATCTTCTTTTTAATTTTTTTCCCAGTTAAGAGAATTGATCTTGGATATTTATATACTTAGTGCTATTTAAAGATGCAACTAGCACTTTTACCAAGTGTATTTCCCTGTTTTGAAGAGGAATGTTGATAACCAGAAAGACTCAGAATAAAGTAGAAATTAACCTGCCTGATGGGCTCATAGAACCAGGAATTTCATATATTAGTTATCTTTTCTCTTTACTATCTTTGTTGTTTTATATTACTAGTAAAATCTTAATCCTGTTCCAGTCTTGAAGGTGTGTGTGTTCTGGAAACAATGTAAAACCAGCATTTTTATTACCTATGTGAAGTTTTCTACATATTTATGTAAGAATTATCTGCTTTGGTTTCCTTTTGAACATGCTTATCCCTTTGAAAGTAAAAAAAGCAAACCTGCAGCTATGTTCTCCTGTAGTATCTAACTAGCTGAAGATATCTCCAAATCCCATTGTGCCTCAGGGAAGTCATGTTCTTCTGTCACCACAGTACTGCTTCTTTAGAGTCTTGTATCTACTTAAATTATGGTAATGTAGCTTTTAGTTTGGACTGTACATAATTCTGACACCAATATGGGCCCAAAGAATCAATATCCACTTTCCCCCAATTTTGAATGTATGACAAAGGTTATATTTTCTTGAATAATTATCTTTTATGAGATGTTAGTAATGGATGTTCTATTTTTACCTTTATGCCATTTTAATTCTTGGGAAGTCCAACCACCGTGTCATGAAGTGAAATGCATTTAAGTGTATGTTTGTTTATTGCTTGGATAGTGATACTAAGAGGGTTAACGTGATATCCAGCAATACCTATCATTTTTCCCATAATTTATTAAGCTGCCTAATAAATATGCCTCAATGTGGAAAATTGAGGCTTCTCTTGAGGTTTCTTCTGTTTTGTGTCAATGCCGTAATCTTTTACTTTCAGCCAAACCTCACCTGTTTTCTATGACTTTCATGTTGTTTGACCTGTAAACATACTTGGAACTAATACCATTACCAAAGTAAGTGATTTTTCACGTAGTAAGTTCCACATATTCTTTTTCTGCCCTTGGAATCTAATGAGTAGATCAATAGAGAAGAACTAAGTATCTAATTTCTTTTCAAAAACACTAGTTTCAGTGTTTTCTGAAACTGAGAAGTCTCTTCTATTTTCTTTCTGCCAGGTTCACAGATTGAACAAAATTAAATTAAATTGGATCTGCCTCATTGTTTGTTTCATCAGCACATAGATGGCCTACATTAGCAGGAAGCTGGTAATGCTCTGTGATGCACAGTAAATTCTGTATATACAGAGCAGGAACATTCACAAAAATTTTGCTCTCTTATATACTATGCTTACAATGATGGCAATTTGTTTTTCCTCAGAAGTGAATGTCATCTATTTATAATATTCATATTGCATTCATAGTCCAGTGAAGGCCTACTGCAATGTTGAAGGGATCGGAGAATCCCTCTTACGTAGAAAGGCTGAAAGAGACAGGACCCTTCAGCCAGGAGAAGAGCAGGTTCTGGACAGGGCCTGAAGGGAGGAGGTAGAGAAATGTAGAGAAAATGTAGAGAAATCAGAGCCAAACTCTTCAAGGGTTCCGAGTGACAGGATCAAAGGCAATGGGCACAAACTGAAACATGGGAGGTACAGTCGTAACATCAGGAAATGCTTGACCATTCTGAGGGGGCTCAAGCACCGCTGCAGGATTCCCAGAGAGGTTGTGGAATTTCTATCTTACACATGTTAAAATGATGACCAGATATGGTCTTGAGCACCTGGCTGTAGGTGGTGCTTGAGCAGGCTGTTAGACCAGATTTGTTCCAGAGGCCCCTGCCACCTTTGACCACTCTGTGATTCTGTGCACTGTTGCATAAACAGAACTTTTCTTCTGTTTTCAGCAGCAGAAAAAGTGCTTATTTTGGTTTGGCATGGAATAATGCTCTTCTGTCAGAGCTCTAGTTACTAGCTTAGCAGTAGTCTAGTTGACTTTTCCTCTTTCTTAACTAGGAACACTGCTGTGAATGTGCGTGTAGAAAGAGAATTTATCAATCTCTCAATTTGGGCTTTTAAAAAATATCCCTGACAGAAATGTGTATGATAAGAAACTTGCTAGTATCTTAGAGATGCCACCAAAAAAGGAATCCAGTTAGTACTAAGGCTATACAGTCCATATAGTTAATGTTTAAAAAATAAATTACAAAATCAATAGTATCTAAGATTTGAGTTTTATTGCAATACATGATGTCTGTGGTCTTAAAAACTCAGATGTGATATTTTTCCCTGAATCTCAGATTTTCTAAGAAATTGATGTTTACTGTTTTGGAAAATCCATTCTTTTTTAAGGGATGGATCAAGATTATGTGGGGGTTGTAGCAGTTTTGCAAATTATAAGCACACACTGTATGAAAACTTCTTACTAGTTAGACATTTCTGTCTAGATGTCAGGTATATATCCAAATAAATATATAAATTCTGAATTTGTTGCTTTGCTTTTCAGAATGTCAAATATTTTCAACTGTTCTTGCCTTTTACAGGAAAATTTTAACATTAAGTGTAATAAAACTGAAATTACGAAATTCTGCCCTATGATTTTTTTTACACAGCATAAACTTGCCTGGGTTTTTTCAGGGATTTTCCCTTTCTCTAAATATATAAAGCTTCTGTTTGTTTTGGAGATTTTAGTATGATTTCATTGACTGATTCATCCTGCTGGCCAAAAATGTCACCATGAGTGAGTCTTGGATGGATTTATTTTTAAGTGTGCTAGGTCATGATAATTGTATATGTGAAATAGAAAAGTTGGACAGTATTAATATATATTACAAAATAGAAAATTTGTGCATGAAAATTATTAAGTTGATGAACTCCCTGGAATTTCTCTATTTAAAAAAATTATTAACAAATTAAGCCTTCAAAAGTCTCCTTGAACAGAAAATATTCTACAAATTAGGCTTTGCAGTTATTAATTACCTTTTTCATTTCTTCTAACACAGAAAACAACAAAATACTGAAATTAACATTAAAATCAAATATATAAATTAAAAGCTGCAACTAAAAATAAGAAATTGACAGTTCAAAGTCAAGTGAACAATTGCACTGGAGTTTAAAATAACTTATCTGCAAAATAAGCAATTAACCTGCTCAGCAGTACACTGAATATTAGGTTCATCAGGCAGATTTAATCTATGGAATATATTGAACAGGTGTAAGAGAAAAAAACCCTCAAAGCCTTGTGTGTTAGCTCATAACAAAGGCAGTACCCGAACTATGAAGTTAAACTGTGACAGAACTCTTTTAATTTTTTTTGCAAAGATGCCCAAATGACTCATTTGACTGGAAAAGGGTGTTCTTCTTTATTAGATGCTTTATTTTCAAGTATCTGTTTAAATGTCCATAGCACAATAATAAAAGTAGCATTTAATTTATACATACAATCATATAATAGGTGTTGTTCGCAAGAAACCATAATAATACCTTTCCATTTCTTAATTCCTGATTGAGGTATTGTATATACTAGTTTTTAAAATTTGCTTCATGTACATTGTACTTTTGTACTAGATTTTTGTTTGGACTTTTATAGTGAGTAGTACAATGGAATAACAAGATTTCTGTTTCATGTCATATAATCAAAATATCCTGATCATAGCTCCCTATTTTACTGAAGATTACCTGGTTGGGAAGCTGAAGCTCTGAGAAAACAGATGTAAGCCAAACTGATGGCCTCCCATCAAATAAATCAAATTCACAATTTTGAATCATGTACTGTTACTAAAGTATGTGTTGTTAAAGAAGCCTTGCAGAAAGAAAAGGGCTGCATTAAAGCACCAGATTTAATAACCCAAAACCTTACATCAAATCTGTTTAACAGCCTAAACACAGTAACAAAGTAGCAATAGGATGAAAAAGGACCAGAGGATTTCCCACTAAATGCAACAGGACAGTATGTAACACATGCACCAGAAGTGGCAGGGGACATGCCTGCAATAGCATGGCATGGGAAGATTTTGACACATCTATAGACACTTCTTGCTATCACCAAGTTATGGGATCCAAGTTAGAGTAGCTTCTTTAAATTCCCAGTAGTTTGTTAAGCACAAATTTCTTCTGGGTGAAACAACACACTGACCCAGCCATCTAATCAAGGAATTATTGATAGTCCAATTACCATGCTTTTAACATTTATACTCTAAGTTGTATATAGCTAAAATGGAATGCAGAAACCTCCTGTGTTCAGCCCTTCCTTTGGTTTTCTATTCATACTTCCACAAATCCTCTGAGTCTCGAGGCTGATGGCTTCAGTTTGGGTTGTGGGGGAGAGGCTGCTATCATCTTTTCACCTATGCAGCTTGGGAAAGGATACTGTAAAGGCAGGCAGGAGAACAGACAGCCTATGAACCTATCTGCTACTAGTCATCACCTCTCTAAAGCTAAGGATCAGCTGAAGAGTGGGTTAGCAGCCTGTTTCTGGCTTAAGTCAAATTTCCTTATAAACACTCTCAATTCTGCAGGTGGTAATTTCAGCACTGGCACATTGATGTTGCAGAGCAGAAAGGCCTTACAAAATCAAAGCCTTGTTACCCTTGTAAAATCCTTGCTCACTTCTGTTCCTTTGGCTAACTAGAAAAGCATTCTGGGAATGACTCAGCTTAACTAGAAGCAAAAAACAAGTTACAAAATTGTAAAACAATTATTAAAACCAATAAGTGCTCACACTGTGGGGCTGGTGGTTGGTTACATCTGATGCCTGTTCCTGTCGTGATCTATGGGGATTGGTAAAGCACACTTGTGCTTCACAAGTATGTAAACTCATAACTAGCTAACAGTTTAAGAACCCTGGATTTTTGCATTAAAGTATCTTTGCCATATCATCATGGAGATTGTGTGTTTAATGCCACAGATTGACACTGTGAAATTTCAGGAGGCCTGGAGAGGCAAAAATCACATCCAGAGTCACAGACAGTTTTGAAGGAATCAATGACTCTGTAAGAGGTAGCAGTTGTTTGAGAGAGTTGTTTGTAGCATAACCCTTAACCTGAGGTCAGGGAGCAACAAGGGCCAGTGGCTGTGCCAGGGACTGGGAGCCAAGAGTGAAGGACAATAGCACGGCCAGGAGGGGAGGGCAGGGCAGGGGCTCCCCTGTCCTCCCCTGAAGCCCCAGGCTGCCGGCAGAGGGAGAGAGGTGTGGGTGCACACCCCATGTGAGGCTCTTCACAGCCTCAGACCCAAAGTGCATTAGGGTGTGTCACCAGACGAAAGTCAAAATCTCAGGAGTAATTGTGGGTATTTTAAAAGTGGCAGAACAACCCATCGTGTTTTCCACTTGGCATCAGAAACACAGGGTGGACTTTTGCAACCTGTCATAAGAAAAAGGGTATTGAAGGTAATAGAAGTTGTTAAAGAGGACAAGTTAATGAGCAGTGGTTGAGGGTTGGAGACAGTACAGATCCATCACTGTTAGAGTTGTGAACGTGATGGAAATATGTTCATGACTGGTTTGGTAAGGCAGCAGCACTTGCTGCTCCACAGTTTCTGGGAACCCAGGCACTGAAGGCATCAATACCACAGGCAGGGGGACCTGGATGTGATGCAGCCCCCAGGGGAAGTGAGAACAGCTCCTCACCAAAGTTCTCCCAGCTCCTGCTCATGCAGCTCAGCTCCTTGATCCCTGATCCAGGGCAGCACAGCTGCACCATGTCAGAGCTTGTGTGAGCACAGCCATGGAAACATGAAGGGAGGAAAAAGTCTGCAGCACTGGAGACCCCTGATTGACCTGATTAAGGAAGAACTCACGTTATGAATATTTGTTCTAATTTTCTCAAACTACATCACATCAAATAGCATCAGTTGTGCATCTCTCTGTTATTTCTTTAATTACTATTATGTGTTTTTCTTCTTTTGTTCCACACCCTTATTTAGATGGAAATGGCAGACAGCTGGGGACACACACAGTTTTTTAGCTGTGTCAATATCCTATTATTTTACCTCCAACTAGAAGCTATTAGTAATCTTATTTGAGCCTTAGTCTTTTTTTTGTTCCAAGCATGCAACTCATATCCATGCAGATGCAGAAGGCTTATGTCATAGAAGGCTTAAGTTGTTCTCAAAATTCATTCTGACCTTAAAAATTTTTAAGAATACTAGATTCCAACCAAAAAGAAAGTGTGAAATTGATTCCACTTAGAATATATTCTCTTTGGAAAATGCTAATAATCTGAGGAAAATTTTAAGAAGGAATTGAACAGATTCTAAAGCATTCTAAATAAATGAAGACCAGCAAGTAATCCAGGATATAGATATTGGAACCCAAGTGGAAGAGAAAGAAAAACTGAGGTTGTTAAAATAGAACAGCACAAAGTGCTTTATAGAAACAAGAAATCAGCGTTTTTTGGGAAAACCTTGTGCTGTCTTAACTTCTCATTGCTAAGATGCTACAGCATTTATGTCAGCTACTGATGTTAGTGGTTCAATTACAAGTTATGATAACACATGCCCCATCTGACATTTCAGGGCAAAATTACAAATATTGATTCTCCATTCAAGTATGCCAGAAGAAGGTATCCCACTGGCTGGTGTCATTTTAAAAGACTGAAGTAAAATAATCAGAATGAAAACTTGACACTTTCAAAGCTGACGGCATCCTGATATTTACATCACTGAGAATGATTTTTTTTTCTCTTGACTATAACCATTTCATACATTTTATACATATAATAACAGCCCTGGCATAAATGGGATACCTGTGTGAGTAGGAACACTACAATATGTATTCGTCATCAAAAATGTATGAACTCTTCAATAACTGCAATATTCTTCCATAAATGTAGATGAAACTGATTAGGAAATATTTTTTAGAGGATGTAAAGGGTCAGTTTCCACTGATACTGATAAAATACCATGTGCCTCTAGTAGGAGATGATGAGAGTGAGGAATAAATTCATTATGAGGAATCAGAGAAGTTGGTCATTTTCACATTTAATCGTTTAAACCATAATCTTTAACGTAAATTTTCAACACTAAATCCACAAATGCCATGAATGCTGGAAGTGTTCATGAGACAATATGAACTAAATATATTGGCAGTTGTGAAAAAAACTTCTACCCAATCAGTCACTCCATGTGTTTACTACTAACATTTAATCTGAATAAGATTTGGAGGCAGTGATCACCCATGCATCATGCTGTATGCCAAAGTCATTCCACAGAGACTCAGGCTCTGTTTCAGAACCAGATTAAGCATTGCAAAATTCTGGTTTTAACCTTCAGAAATAAACTGATCAATGAAATCTGTAAAACACGGGGTCTCTTTCAGAACCAGATTAAGCATTCCAAAATTCTGGCCTTGACCTTCCGAAATAATCTGATCTGTTGATTATGTGAGACACGGGTCTGCTGTAAATAAGTAGAGAGGCTGAAGAAGCAGACAGGAGGAAATATACTGTTTTAAACGAAGGGGTTATTTATATCCTGTCACATATTTGTAGTTCTCTTAACCTTCTCAATTTATCCTTAATGTTGAAGACACGTCTAGCCACCTTCATCCATTAAATACTTTAATATGTCTAAAAATATATGTTATTGACATAATTCACATAATATTTTCCTGTATCATATTTCAAATTCTCTTTAATTCACTTTTAGTTAATTTCTTAAGTAAAAATTATAAGACCAGTTTTATTTCAAATCTACATATCTTTAAGTTTGGACTCCATGTTGTAAATATTAACTCCAAATGTTGTAGCAATGGGCTTTTATCTTCAATTAATAAATACATCAATACAATTTTGATATTTATAAAATGTTTGTAAGTGTGAGAAAGCAATCTGCTGTTTTTCCAAAATCTCTTTTTTGTTAAAATAATAATTAAAACTAGATTCATATTAATATTTACAGAATATTTAAAGAAATATAACATAGTAGAATGTCTCAAGCTGCCAATTTTCTATCTTTCTGAAACAGATAATAGCTGGAGAATTTTCTAAGTTTCTGTTCCAAGTATTACAACTGTTGTATGTCCAACTATTTGAGATAGAAGAGCTGATAAAAATAATGTGATTCACATCAAGTGAAAAAACTAAAGAAACAGGCTGATTCTGTGAAACAGAAGTGACTGCATAAGGTCTCAAGTGTACAAAGTTAAATGAAATTTCACCTGGCCTTTTACTTGGAAATTCCAGAAGAAGGCTCCAAATTCAACTGCTGAGAAAGAAAACCAACAAAACATTTTGCCAAGGTTCATTGTCATTTCCATTTTCTCTGTGATAGGATGAATTCACATTTCCAAGTAACTTGTTGATTTCAGTACTATTTTCTTTAGCTTTAGTGTTTACAAACATTGGTACACTCTGGAAATTCCTAACTTGCTGCTACTTCTTTGGTCTTCATCTGCTTGCAAACCAGTACTTGATTAACCAGTTTAAATCAAGTTAGGCCTCAACCTGTTTGTTAATGCATTTAGGAAAATGTTTATCTATTTCATGAGACAAATGCCTTAGAATCTAGGTTTCTCTTTTTCTAATTTTATTTGGGATTTTATGTTTTCAATAACAAAATTGATAGTGTGTGTTTGCCTTACAAAAGGAAGAAAGGAGCTCAGTGAATAAGATGCCTTTCAGTTATCAATTAGAATGTAATTTCTAGTTTTTCAGGCCTAAGAACACCTAATGGCTAAAGGTGAATAGTGCATTCCATAATAGCAATGGTTCTTAGTCCATGGTTTCATCACAAATTGAAAGCACAGGCATCAGGTCTAATCTGTGCTATGAGTCAGTAGGTCTTAGATCAATACCCATGTTTGAGACAGCTGTAAAACAACTGCCCGGTTATACTCGCAGTGCTGTCTTAAGAACTTATCTGTACCCCAGAAATCTGAGTGATATGACGGACAGGAGAAGCTGGCTTTTTCAGTGCATATCTCTAGAGAAGACAATTTCACCACCACTTCAAAAATTTGCTGCAACAAGAAGGAATAGCAACCAAGATTATGTTGTCTAGTCCATGCCAGTGACAGCAGTTTGGGAGGTTATATTCTAATGTACACACTAAGGAAAGGTGTGAGCACGTTGCGATATCATGGCACTGTGGGAGGACAGAGTTTGTTTGTTAGCCATATTAGTGTAGGAATTACATAAAAAGTTGGTTATAAAATAAATTTTAAAATGCTATTAATGGTATTAGAACTTACCTGTAGTTAAACATTTAAAAAAAGGAATGTAACAAACAATGGATGTGAGAAAATTTATGTATCTGTGGTCAAATAACTGAAGAGGAAACTGCATAATGCATTGTCATGGAATCACAGAATCAGAGACTGGTTAAGAGTAGAAGAGACCTTAATGATCTTCTCATTCCAACTGCCCCACCAAGGGCAAGGACACCTTTCACTAGACCAGGTTGCTCAAAGCTCCATCCTGGCCTTGAACACTTCCAGGGATGGGGCTTCCACACCTTCTCTGGGCAACCTGTGCCAGGGCCTAGCCACCCTCACAGGGAAGAATTTCTTCCTAATATCTGATCTAAACCTAATCTACCTCTATTTCAGTAAACCATTCCCCCTTGTCCTGTCACTACATGCTCCTGTAAAAAGTCTCTCTCCATCTTTCTTGAGGGCTCCCTTCAGGTACTGGAAGTCTGCAATTAGGTCCCTCAGAAGCCTTCTTTTCTCCAAGTTGAACAATCCAAATTCTGCCAACCTTTCCTCATAGCAGAGGTACTCCATCCGTCTGATAATCTGGTTGCCTCCTCTGGACTCGCTCCAGCAGCTCCAAGTCCTTCCTGTGCTGGGACCCCAGAGCTGGAGGCAGCTCTGCAGGTGGGGTCTGCAGGTAGGGCAGAGAGGCAGAATCCCCTCCCTCCCCTGCTGCCCACAGGGCTTTGGATGCAGCCATATTAAAAAAATCCTTTTATTGGGACATAAAGGAATGACCTTTATTCTTTCTCAGTGTTTAGAACAATCTGCACAGTGGCTAGAAGTTCCATCAATGTTCATGACTTCTGCTTCAGGAAGCATTTCTGCTCATCTTCTGAACAAGAGAGGCTGCTGGACAGAGTGATAATCTGTTTTATGGTAATTCTTTCATCTCTATGTTTCATAATTGGTGGCTCCCATTAAATCAGTCATTTATTTTTCTTGTCATAATTGTATCTTACCT
The DNA here is from genome assembly GCA_013400915.1 of Pardalotus punctatus. Lineage (NCBI taxonomy): Eukaryota > Metazoa > Chordata > Aves > Passeriformes > Pardalotidae > Pardalotus > Pardalotus punctatus. The sequence continues at coordinate 65,703 of VZTX01020374.1, forward strand.
TGATGCTAAAAGTTCTGAGTTATTTGTTGATTTGGGGTTTGTTTTGGTTTTTTTGGGGTTTTTTTGTGAGGGATGTGAATTATATTTCAACTGGCTATAAGAATGCCACTTTAAGAGTTATTATTTCTGGAATTTGAGATCAGTAGTATGACTGAAACCTCTTGCCTTCAAAATTCCTATATTCATCTTGTTTGAATGAAACTAGTAGGTCCTCATCCTCAGCTGCATTTTGAGAGAGCTAAGAGGAACTCTTTCTCAAGAAAGACAAAGGAATTCCTTGACAAGAAAGAATGTTTTTCTTCTAAACTATGTCTTTCTAGCATTATCTCTTTCTGGCAATATCTCATTCGTAAGGCTAACTGTCCCTCTGTGACAGGATTCATGCTGCAGAAAAAGCAGTCATCCACTGTCAGTGATACTTCTCAAAGTGGGTGACCTGATTTGCTACTGCAAACACAGAGAAGAAACTGTGAGACTCTGAGTCACCTCTGCTGCAGTATATTTTGCAATTATTTATGTATACTTAACTAGCCCATATGTTTGCCCAGGGTTGGGCCATTACCATAAATAAACTATTGCACTGTCTGTTTAGGCACTGCATGAATATTTTAAAAGCTGTGTTTGTGCCTGTTAACAGGTATGGAAAAGCAGAGTCCAGTTCTTTAGCTGTCATTGCAAGGAGCTCTTAGAGCTTAGACCAGTGATACATCAGCCAGGGACTCATTGAGCAAGTCCATAACACCTCTCTCCTTCTAGCCTCTCCTGCCTTTCCTTTCTTCCAGAGCTTGGCAGAATCTTGATCTCTGAAAATGCAATAAGGCAATGTTTCTTTAACAGCTGATAAATGTGTAAATGCAGGAAAAGAAGAGTTAATCAGCACACACTGTCCATGACTACTTTTTCAAAACAAACTCCTCAAAAGGCAGGCTGGCTGCAGGTTTTGCTGCCAAGAAGGAAGCTGAGATGTCAGGCATGACAAATATTTTATGAGCACCAAGTCCTCCCATCAGCATCATGACCCACATCTGCCTACTGGCCTGACTCTTTAAGGCTTTTCATCTCTCCTCTGCCTGTTCCCTGACTCTGTACTCCTCTAATTTTTGCATCAGGAAAGCTTTGAGCTGGATCTTGTTAACGCTTGCTAACACTTACAGAAATGTTGATTGTATTCCTTCTGTTGGATTCTCTTTTTAATGCGTACAAGCAATAAAGTTGGTAAAATATTGTAGAAAATATACGTTATATTGTTACTTGAATAAAAACGACTTTTTTTACCAATACTAAAAAAGAGTCATTACACACTTGTACAAAGTCTTCAAGAGTGTTTTTTAAATGCTATTCATGCCTGTGTCTTTGGATTTCCTAAATTATGAATAGTGCTGCACTTAGCCTTATTTCTTCCTTTACACCAGTATTGGGTCACAAGGAATATATTTTAGTCACAAGGAAGTAACTTTCTCCTATTTCAACACCCTATGTCTGCTGTCAGAAATCTCTTCAGGTTTCACTTGGCTTGAAAATGGAGTTGAGACTGAGTTGTGTTCCAAATTAGTCAATGCAATTTCACAAGAGTTCCTTGGGCAGATGCCAGAAGTGGAGAATGTAAATATGAAAAGATCAATGCCACTGCTTGAAACACTGTTTTAGAACTAAGTTTGTGACCAGTTAAAAAAATCCTGAATGTTTAAAGGCAGTAAACCATAGTAAAGCAAGGGTAAATGGAGTATATCAATGTCACTATCTTAATTTATATAGTTTGACACTGGTTAATGGCATCTTCAAGACAGATAATAAGCTGACAAGATAGGAGAAACTTAGTGTAGGTGTATAATTTACATATTTAATGTAGTATTTTAGAAAGAATTGGTGTTGCTGGACTGGTTACTACATCATTTGTTGGTGAGTCTAAGTATACTTGCTTATACTCTGAATTAAAAAACACCACAGTTATACTTTGTTGGTATTACCAAGAATTCATCATTAGCAAAGACAAGGCTCTAAGCAAACACACATGGAAGTCTGAGTTTGGCTAAATTTCTGGAATAATTTCCTCTTTGGCTCCTAAGGCAGATCAGTTAGAGCTCACATTCGGTCTTCCTGGTGTGCTTTAGGCATTATGTTTACTTAACAGAATTGAAAGATTATCTATAGAAATAGCATCTTTGGGGAAGATTCCTCTTCAATTTGAAAGTTCCCAGGGCAGGCATTACAATGAGACCAGCAATAGTTTTCTCCTCAGTACTCAGGCAATGTATTTATTATAACACTTTTCTGTTGCTCCATGGCAAATGAAACTTGTGGAAAGTTTTGTTCAGAAGTTTGAGACAAACTGTTCAGCAAAACAAATATTTTAGATTTATTATTGCCATTATTTCATTTGATATTTTGCAATTTGAATGACAATCTATTATTGTAATTGTTTTAATTGGCAGGTGTTACTTTGCTACTACCATATATTTTGCAAATATATGAACATCTGATTTCAGGTGGCCTAGTGGCAAGGGAAAACTTACCTTTTTATATTGACATTTGCATGAATGGAAATTAATTTTGTGAGTATAATAGTGTCTGTTCACAAGCAGAATTTCTACACTCAATCATTCCAGTAACAAATGAGGAAGAGTATGAAAATGGAAAACAAATACTAGATGTTGCCCAAATTGCACAACCTGAAGTCTCCCACCCAGCTGTTACATTTTCTTACCAGTCTTTTAGCAAAATAAGATATTAATGTTTTGTTAAGCAATAAGTCATTGAGAAGCCTTTATTGACATCATAAATTGCTTCTTGTTGCTTGCAATTTTAGAACAGAAACCATTTAATTCATTGGAAGACAAGTTACTTTTGGGATAAAAGGAAACTGTAAATAATGTATTGCTAAATTGCTTGCATTCTAAACAGTATTTCAGCCCAGAACTAGGCAACTATATTCTTGCACTTCATTTTGTTTTTCTCCAACACCACCCTCCTGTATGTCTGCATTGCATTGACAAAAGAAAATTCTCTATCTTTTCTATAAAATCCTCTCTGCTCCCATTCCAAGTTATGGTGTCATGCTCACTTTCATCCAAAACTGTGAGGAAAGAGTCATTTATTCATCTATCATTATGTTAATGTGTCTATTGACTCTGGGCATAAGGAACTGTTGTTAACAAGATAATTTTCTGGCCTGCCAGATTGTCATCTTTATTTGAACAGCTACACTTGATTCTTCTTCTCTTCCCCACCAAATGGAAAAAATATTCCTTTTCAAAATAATTAATATTTTAAAAGTAGATAAATTCTGTATATTCCTCCTGTCTTACAAAAATTAGGACATTAGTAAATTTTGTAATCAGTATCTGAAGGTTCTAAAAAAATGTCTATTTATTTTTCTCAGGCCTCACCTAACCATTAGAATTCAGTAATAGAGTAAAAAAAAAAAAAAAAAAAGGAGGCTGGAATAATCTGCTTAAAGAGATACAGAGAATTCTGCTTGCATTCCATATGTCTAGATTTAAGATCTCAGAAGAAGAAAGTATCATAGTTTGAATATTGGTGAGCTAATAAAGAATGTACCAAGTAAAATACATTGTAAATACTAGATTTATATTTACAATATTCATTCTTGGAAAACAACAAAAATTGAATTGCTAAGACTACTAATTGTTGGGTGAAAAAAGGAATGTCTATTGTTAACATGAATTTGATTATTTTAGCACTGAAGTGAGAAATACAGGATCCCATATATTTACATATGCATTCATGTTAATTCTGCTCTTCCTTTTATGTGAATGAAATCCTGCAAACCGAAGCAGAAAAATGGTACCACAGATACCACTAGAATGTACTAAAACCAGGGCAATTTCTAAAATAATATTATGGTGAATATTTCAGAATATACACCTTGCAGTGTATATTCTGAAATAGACACTTATGACTCCTGTATATTCTGAAATATACACTTACTCTTTATGACTCCCAAAGAAATAAATATTTTCGGTTTTACAGTGAAATAACAATTTTTCAAGATTTAAGATAAAATTAAAGAGAGCAGTGAATCATCAAGTACAAGATGATGGGCACATTACTGAAGAAGGTGCAGCTACAATGATCTGTTGTAGGAATCCAGTTCTTAGAGGGAGTAATAACTGAAACTCTAAGAATCACCCATTCCTTTGGAACATGACTGCATTATAAAGACATAGACATTAATGCTAGGAATAAATTCTAAGTGCTACATTCAGACAATGCAAATATAATATTGGCAAGGTCTGTGTACATTGCAGTTTCACCTTCTGCAGAGTTCAGGAACTAATCTCTTGCCTTGCAAAGGTCAGCATACAGGAGGGTGGTATCACAAGCAGAAAAACTACCTCTTCCTTTTTCTAGTCATCTTTCCCACCTGCCTGTCTACTTGAAATCTTCCATTTTATTCATTTGATGATAATGTGATGAAGTCAGGCTAAAGATCTCTAGTCTCACATTTACTCTAGTTTCCCGCCTGGGTGCCTTGATATGTGTAAGGAAGTAAAGACTGATACCACACTCATTTACATCTATGCGTTGGCTATTTAGTACTCATGAGATTTCAGTGCCTTAGCTAATCCTGGGAGAATATCCTCCTTGTCTGAGAGCACTGACAAAGAATATTAATAGGCAGTTACACCTTCAGTATTCCACAAGGCTCCATCTTGTTGTTCTTATTATATAGACACATTAACTTGTTAAAGGCCACTTGGACAGACATTTTGATACTCTTGGGTGATAATGTTCAGCTCTACATCATTAAATATCAGCTATTTCCCCTCAGCATAGTCTAGCAAAACTAGTGCTTGTAGCTATCAGTCCAGACAGGTAGTGGTAAGTGAGCTGAATCACCAGCAGAAGCAGCACCCTCTTTACTGAGGAAGAATACACACAAGTTGTTTTTTATGTGTGAATATGGGTCTTGTCACATAGAAAAATTATTTGCAGATACCTGCTACAGAGAGGAATATATGATGAAAAAAGATGCTTTTTTTGCCTTACTTTTGGAAAAAAATTTTTCTGAAGCTGTCAATGTCATCATTATCTAAGGTAAAAATTAAAGACCCAAATGATACCTGCAACATTCTGGAATATGTTAGTAAGAACAATTTTCTTCTTTTATTATATGATTGTTAACATCAGTTGTTCTGGATTAATCTTTAAAACAGAGTTAGTAACAACCAGTGCTTTGGCCATTTTTTAACAGTGAACAGCAACAAGGATTTCTATCTTTTTCCACTCTGCACTCCCCTCATTCAATGAGCAGGCTGGGAATGGGCAAGAGACCATGAGGGGACACAGCCAGGATAGCTGATGCCAGCTGGCCAAAAAGATACCCAATACTCCATTAATGTCAGGCTCAGCAATGAGCACTGGAGGTAGAAGAAAGAAGGGAATGGTTTTGGCTTCCATCACTCAAACAGTGGCAATGAGCACCTGTCTGCTTGTGGAACGTGGTGAGGGATTACCATTCTGTCACTCCTTTTTTTGTCTTTCTCTTCCTTTCACCTGTCAAATAATTTTTATCTTGATCCATCAAATTTTCTTGCTTTTGTTCTTCCTATTCCTTTACCTGTCGCACTAGGCAAGAGAAGGAATGAGTGAGTAGCTGTGTGGGTACCTGTATTCTGGCTGAAGTTAAACCACCACGTCAAGAAAAAATCTGGAAGATTTTGGTGAATTAAAAAGAACAGGTCACATTACATCTCTTGAATTGCTTTTAGCAGTTAGTCTTTCCTCTTTGCTTTAGTTTCAATCCAGATTTCTTTCAGATTTTACTGAAGAGAAAATGAAAAATCCCTAATAGAAATCTGCTTTTTAGGACAAAATCAGTTTAAAGATATCTAGCAAAAATGAGTATTTTTTACAACAACAACAAAAAAATAGTTAATCACACCTTGATATTTCTGTTAGGAGGGTTTTGTTAGAAAAACTTAGCTAGTTGTCAATTCAGCACTGATTTTAATGGGATTTTTTTTTCACTTCGGAATTGCTTTTCATTCTATTAATTTTTCCTTTTTATACTATTAATATGGAGTCTCTTGGTATGCACAGGCTTAAAGTAGAAAACCAAAAAACAGCTTAAAATCATAACAAATACGAAAAGCTTTTATTAAATTGAATGTTTCTGTTTTGTACTGATAGTATATAATCCCTGCCAATTTCATATGTCTTACTGCTTTTTTTATGCTATAGACTATATTTTTACGAACATACACACTGTGCATGCACCTTTTCCAGGTTAAGTGATGGTGGCGCATCCACTGTGGTCAAAATTGGTTGATTTCACCCAAGTTTGAGAATGGAATTTGGACAACTGACATGACATCTCACACCAAGCAGTGTGAAGCAAACAAAATTCCCACCGAAGAGGAGTCAAATCCAGTCAAGGACTAGGGCAATGCCACGCACTCCCAGTGATGTGGCCCTGTATGACATGATGTATATGTCCTTTCAGACAGTCTTAGGCACACCCAAATGCAAGGGTGGGGTCTGAAGCAAGGCCACGTCCCCACCACTTGACGCCACTGGGCTGCAACTAGCATGGAGCAATCAGGTGGTGGTTGCAGGCAGGAAGTTCAGATGCACTCACATAGTCAGAACAATCAGCATGCACCCAGGGTCCACAGGATTGGAGTAACAGCCCTGCATACAGTTGCTTAGCTGACATATGTTTCACTCAGAACACAAAGGTCAACCAAGCTGGCCCTGGCCTGGCAATGGCATGTCTTGCTCCACGCGGAGTCCCAGAAGTCACGGCAGTGCTACCCCCCAAGCAACTGCTGACTTTACCCAGCTCTACTACTGCCGTGGGTCAAGAGCCGGGCAGCTCATGTCTCATGATTGGCCGGTCATGAGTCACATGAGCTTTGTTTCACAGCATGGACACAGCCCTCCAATACTACTGTGCGGGTGGTGAAGGCATGCAGTAGGGCAGGGGCATTCCAATTCCCCTGCACTGGGGCAGAAGGCTGATTTGGTTACCCTTCACAGGGTATTCAGTGGGACCGCATGGAGCTATGGCCTCTGCAGCTGAGCCCAGTTAGCCACAATGGTCCTGTCTTAAGAGAGTCATAGTTAGTCCCGCCATATATAAGAGTTCATAATACTCACAGAAACTCTATCTTAGAATATAGTAAAAATCACATTCTGCATAATCTACCAAGAAGGTTTGTGTCAACCACCCTCCTGCCTTCTAATTGCCTGCTTTTGTCGCACAAGGTACTGTGTGGACCAGGACACGAAGTGGATCAGTAATGAACATTACCCATTGTCTTTATTGAGTATAGAGCATGTTTGCAAGGTTAGAATGACAAAAAGGAGCACAGATGTAAAATGGGAGGGGAATGATCTTTTCCTATTGAATGCTAACAGATTATCACTTCCAGGATATTGAAGTTACTTGTTCTTCCATATAACATCTCACTGTCTGTACATGGAGAACAGATATGATCCTCTCTTCTTCTGAGGGAGTCTTACAGGGGAAAATGCCATTGTTCTGGCATCATCCAAAATTAATTGTTTCCTGACTTATGGTCAGCCAGCTACTACATTATTCCAGAATTTTAGTTTTGTTTTGAGTTTTGTTTAATACAATACCTTTAGATGTGTGTTACTTAATGCTTAATTTGTAAATATAACACACTTAATAGATTTCTGCTATTATCTAAATGTGGGAACTGCTAGCTTTGGGAAGGGCTAGCTTGTAGTGAGAACTGCTAGTCTGCCTTGGTTCACAGCCATTGAGCCATGAGGATTCTATCTCAAAACAAGCAAGAACCATAAACAAAAATAATAAGGTATTTGCAGTTGTTATTGCAGGATATTGTGCTAACTATAGGTAGCCAATGATATTGTGGGGTGGTGAATTGGGAGCCAATGGATACATGGCTCGAATGTTAGAAATAGTATAAAAGAGGCCTGTAGGAATAAAGAAAACTTCTTTCCTTTGACCCAAAGCCATTGCTGTGTGAGTCTGTATGTGTCGTTGTGGATGTACTGTCCAGAGAATTACCTCTTTCTCATGAATCCTGTGAGAAACATAAGATAAGCTGAATTCTTCTCACTCATTCTAATCTATGTTTTGGAACTGAGTGCTGTACAGGCTTCAACCAATCACCTTGGGGGGGTGGGTAAATACTATCCAATCACAATTAGTCATGTGGCATGTATATAAGAAATACTCATAACAATAAAGCTCTCTCACTCTCACTATTCATCTCCGTGTTCACTACGCCGCTTCTTACTGCTGCAACAGCGACATGTCATGTCCGTCTCAACAACAACATCTAAAAACCTCTAAGAAGTTTTCAGGTGTCCACAGATTGTTTTTGTACATAGAGAATATTTGCTATTTTAAATCTGATTTTTCTTCTATGCAACCTTCTCTAAGTACCAATGTCAGTAAAGCAAGGCTGACACCATTGGTCTTGAAATACCAGTATTCTTTGGTAAAATTTAAAGGTGTACCCCACAATTAGAAGAACTTTTTCAGAGGTTTTCCAGATGTGTAACCCTGAACCCTGACATAGCAGACATAAGGAAATAATGAAACTGGTCTCTTGCAAACATACTTCTGGCAGACCACAAACTTCCTGCACCCTCTACCCCTTTAAGAGTAAAGTATCCCCTTTTCAATTCATGGGGAACAAATTCAGCATCATTAGAGTGAAACCTGGCAGTGCAAAGAAGACTCCATTTGTCGAAGCCAAAGAGAGCTTAGAGAGCCTCTGCTTGCTCCTGCTAACAAGCAGGTTTAGTTATGAGTAGGAAAGGAAGGAAGTTTTGTTAATTTGTATATGGACACTCCTCTCTAAACTGAAGGTTCCTTTCTCAGCACCTAAAATACTGGGAAAAAAATTGGTCATTCTCAAAGACAATGTATTTCAGATTTATTCTAACTTTCTGGATATACTCTGTGATCTCTTTGGTTTTAACTACATGTAACAGAGCTAGAACCTAGACTTTCTAGTACACAGGATGTGGAATAATCTTACATACTGGAAAAAGTGATTTGGGAAAAAAAAAGGGATAACATTTCCAAGCAGCTACAAATCCTGTAGTGCCAAATTTACTGGCCTGTGTGTAGACTGAAATTGGCAACTGCACAAATGCAGAGTGTAAGCCAATCATGTGGGTAAGATTTTCCTAGAACACCATGTGAGTTTAAAGTGGTTTGCAAAGCTGACCACATGAGTCACGTAGTACAATTTAGGAAAAAAAAAAAAGAACACCAGTTCAACAGAAATAAGCAGAAGATTTGAGAATAATAAAAGGTGTTTTCCTTCTATATTGCAGCAATGAGGTATCTGTGCATTCACAGGATATTTTTGCACCATGCTTCAGGGTACATATGGATCAATAAGGATGAGAGAGACAGAGATGTTCAAATTCCAAGACAGTATGATCTACATGGGAAGCTTGAGCAGCTGCAGGAAAAGAAAAATGAAGGGGTATCAAATTTGTAAAGGCTTTTATTGAAAGGAAATGGAAAAACTGTTCTATATGTCCATATTCTACAAAGCTGAATAGCACATTTGATGCAGGGAAGATTTGGGTTAAGCAGTGGGATTAATGGGTCAGCAATGATAACTGTAAGGAACCAGAACAGATTTCTTGGTACTGCTGTAGTGTTTCCATCACTGGAGGTCCTTATGACTAAGTTAAACAAAACTTAGACACATTGAAAGTATAATTAACATGATTTTGAACACAGATCAGGTGACATGTGACTCAAGGTGAGTACCAGGTTTTATGATTCTGTGAAAGGATGACTAATTTGTAAAGAAAAATGTTGTTTGGAACTAAAAATTGAAGGGTTTTACAAAGAAACTTTCAGAACAAATAAACCTCAAATCTTCATAATTATTCCTGTTTTTTCCTTCAACCTCTTGCTACACTGATTATCATTTCATTACTATTTTCAACCCTTTTAGGCATGGGATTTTTCTTTTCAGCATAGCCAAAGATGGCAAAACTATTCAGTACGACTGCATCTTTGATCCTGAATTTGAAAGAACTACTGACAAATATATTCTGTCTTTCCTTCCTCATGGTGACTGTAGTACCGTGAAGCAGATATTCTAGCCATTAAATTTTCATTATTCATTTTCCATTTACACAATTTAGATATTGGGCCTAACATGTAAATTTAGAGTAGAATATTCATATTCTAGGAACAAAAGGAATACTGTGTGTTTAGACCCATTTCAGCAGTCTAATGGTCTATCAGAACCTGCTTTAAAATTCCTGGAAGTAAGATGGGATAATTCAGTATGTTTTGAAGTGTAGAGACCTGACTAGAAAATTGCCTATTGACATTCTCCATATTATAATGATACATAACCATCTATGTAGGAAGCATTTGCACAGTTCACTGAAAACAAAGACTTGAAATATTCTTTGAATTAGCTGTTGTGTATTTCATGGAATTTCAGATCATATGTTCAGAGTGTGCTCCTTATTTTTGCAGAGAATGAAATCCAAGAGGAGCAGTGATTTTCACAAAGATGGAGTGGTCCATGGAATTACAGAAAGAAGAGGTCTTGTGCCTTTTGGAGCCTTGTGAAAGACATAAAGTGTGTTGATCTTGGCAGGAAATTAAGCTCTGACTGGAGGGAATATGAAAATGTCATCCCCTCTGCCCCTGCCATGTACCCTTGGCTGAATTAATGTTTCCATTGATTTTCTTTGGGAAGTTACTGGTATTAACAAAATATTGATAGGGCTCAGATGGACTATATATTACCCCATCTCACAACATTCCTTCAAGACTTTGCAAAAGAAAGACCATAATGAAGAGCTTGTCTGTTCTACTACTACTCTGGAATAGCAGGGCATATTTTAAAGGGATTTCCTGGAAACAGCTAGGGGATGACTTGATATTGAAACTGGATTAAAGGACAGACAAGATTAAAAAGGATGGAAATATATATACAAAGAGTATCACAAGTCTGCCCCCAGAAAAGCCAGGCTTTGTGTACTCTTCTTGCAACTATTCCATAGGTAATCCTCCATATGATATTCTCCCATAAATTTAGTATGGAAAAAAACAGTCTAGTCTTGGAAAAGATATCTCTGAGTCCCATAGTCTCCCAGACACTCCTTAAAGAAAATATACATTATTGGACTACCTATTCTTTTGCCAGGTACCTTATTATTGCAGGAACATAACCAAAATGATAGCAAATAAAGGCACTAGGGTGGAATTTTGACAATGTGATGACACAATGGGATTTATACTCCATTTTGGGATGTCTGTGAATCACAGATGGAAGGCAAATTTCATAACATACTAGAAATGTTTCAAATCAGTTCATTGTGGCAATTACATAACACTGCAAATTGCAGTGGTCAAACCATGCTGTAGATGAGATGGCCAATCTGACATGAAACTTTCTAAGGAAAAAAATTACCAACTTCAGCCTGATATGAAATTGGAAGTCAGAGACCACTAGAAACTCTATTTAATATCAGACAAGCAGTTCCACTGAGTATTAAACCTGTGTCTCTCCAAGCTTTGTGTTATCACAGCGATGCCAACACCAAGCAGAGCCTTTCCATAATTTTTCTATTAATTTTAGATTGTCAAAGACTAAACTTAGCTTCTTAAAATTAATTGTTTTCTTTATATTTCCTGATTTAATTTGATCATAATACATATTACAGGTTGTTCTTTTTCAGAAGATTTCTTAAATTGTGGTCTTAAACCAACATTTTTCAACTGTAGGACTGAGTTAGACTTCAAGCTGTAACAAAATGGCATGCATATGGTGGTGGAGAAAAGGCAAGAAAAGAAGGTGCACTAAAAAGTTTGGTGCACAACTACACAAGATGTGACAAAGACTGTAGTTTGCTTCCTTTTGCATTTCCTTCAGGTGCCACAAGATGGCATCAATTAGTTTTTAATGGCCAGACACTCTCGGCTACAGAATATAAAGACGCGCCTTGTACAATAAAGTCAGCTTTTCCTGCACCCAGTGAAGTCCACAAATCAATCACCGACAGCTAAACATTTAAAGGAAACTGTGGAGCAGAAGGTATTGTCATAACATACCATCCCACACCACAGAAAGTTCATCACAATTTTCAAAAAGTGGCTTCAACTAAGGAGTTTGAATTCGGTTCCAGATTTTCTAAAGCTATACATTTGGACAGTAATTTTACATTTAAAAAAAAGGTTTCTCTGGTTTATCTTCACTGTATATTTCCTTTACAATTTTTTTCAATGGGTCTTTCTTAGACTCCCAAAGATAAGGAGCAATAGATATAAAGGAAGGCTTTTGAGAGTAACATCTGTCACAAAGGTCATTTCTCTGAAGGGTATATTAGGAAAGCAGAAATCTTGCCTTAAGCATCTAAGTAAGAAATAGCAAGGAAACTGTTACAAGTTGAGGAAGAAGGAAGGAAATGCAAAGAAAGAAAGGAGAAGTGAAAGGAGTCTTGGAGCAACAGAAACTGTTTCAGTTGATGTAAATAACTGTATTGAAATTGCAGATTATCCAAGCCTCAGACTTGGGATTTCCCCCTCATAATACTCAAATTGTACCTTCCAAACTTCTCCAGAATGTTACCGGGGGACTGACCATCCATGGCAGGTCTTTACTCAGCCTACAAAGATATAACCGAGATGGAGAAACTCTAATCTGTAATTGAGAAGTAAGATGCATAATCATTACTCACATTCTAAAAGGTAATAATTAGGGAAGTTCTTTAGAAATATCTTTATAAACTTTAAAGAGCAGATTTTTGGGGGATGGGAAGGATTGTTATTGCTAATAAATCAGGTACCTGAAAGCAGACATACGATGCCTGTTTTCAGAACAGTCTATACCATCTCCTTTAATATCCTTTACAACTGCTAGAGCTTTTACAATGACATCATATTGGGATGCTCTGCTTCTCTTCTCCTTATCTGTGTGGGATAGTGACTGTGACCTTTTTGTCCTATCAACTGCATTAATGAAAACTGAACATATCCCATACAATAGCCAGTATTTCTTTGGTGGTATAGAAGTGAATGGAGACTTGGACTGATAACAATTATCAGAGAGCTCTTAATTGTCTTACATCTTCTTAGAGAAAATGAGGAATTACCAAGAATTGCACCATGTCTTTTAGATGTTTTCACTGTTTATAGGTATAATTTTTCAGCTTTATTATCATCATTATTATCGTTGTTGCTGTAATTGTTGTGGTTATTGTTGTTATTGCTAAAAATATAAATACCTTCTTTTAATCTCAGGTTAAGCTTCAGACAGCATTAACGACTGCAAGCGGCTCCAGTTTGAGAAGCCTGTAGTTCTGAAATCCAGCACCACCCCTTGCATTGGATGTTACAGATTAAACACAGGAGAGACTTCAAGTAACAGGTCTATCTGCTGCACAGTATCTCAGTAGAAGGCCTCAAAACCAGCATCCTGGATAAGAGGATAAAATAGCTCATGCTGCAAAAAGGAATATTTGTGGCTGATTCTCTGGGTATCTACTGAGGAAAAAAAGGCTCAGGATTAGAAGCAGGAGAAAAGAACAAAACCCAGGAGGAGACTGACAGAAGATTCCAAAGGCTTCTGACACCAGTGACTAACATAACTATGTCATTTTCAGTTGAACTAATGGACATATCTTCTATATTTAGACAACCTTATATACTAAATAAAAACACAGAATTGTATTTATTTACTGAGTATTCACTCTTACAAGTATCTCTGCATGAGTAAGCAAATGTATCTCTTAAAATTGTTTCTGTCTTTGCAAACATACAACTACAGCATTTCATCCCTAGAATTTATGTTTCTTTCAGCAAGTAACAAGTGAGAAACAGAAACAAAAGAAGAGATGGAAATTGATGCGTGATGATGTCCTGGATTCATCTGAGAGAGTTAATTTTTTCTTAGTAACTGGTCTTTAGTAGCTGTGTTTTGGATTTAGTATGAGAATAATGTTAATTACACACTGATGCTTTGGCTGTTGCTAGGTAGTCCTAACCATGAGTTAAGGACTTGTCAGTGTCTCATTCTCTGCCAGTAAGGATATGTTCATGAAGCCAGCAGGGAGGATGGCCATGACAGGTGACCCAAGCTGACCAAAGGGATATTCCTAGATCATAGAATGTCATGTCCAGTACAACCCCCTCAATGTTGGAGGTTGGGGATTTCTTCCCATTCAGTTGCTAGGGAACAATAACGACCCGGTACTCAAGAGAGAAAAGATGTAGCCGGGGTCTGGTGAGGGGAGGAGAGCACTGGCCGCCGGTAGCTTCACTTGCTTTCAGGGCATTGGAGGGGGACGGAAGAGCTGCTGTTTTCCTTTTGCTGTGACCACGGGAGCCCAGCTCTGCACCACTTTTTCTTCCTTGCTGGGTGAGCCTCCATTTGGGAAAGCACGGGGTTCCGACCCTCCACTGCAGCGTCTCCCCGGTTGCGTCCAGCAGCTGCTGCGGAGGAGTCCGGCTGTCGCTGCCCCATGCCCCGTCCCCGTCAGGACTCACTGCGGTTCCAAGCGACAGCTGCAGAGTTTCTGCCACCTTTTGCTGGCTATCCCGGGTGAACCAGCCCTGCTGTTCCAGCCTGCTGCTCCAAGCTCCCTGCTGCCCAGCCCATCCTTCTGCCCAGCCCGTCCTGTTGCTGCCCGGCCTGTCCGCCATTACCCACGTGAGACAGACCTGACCTCGCGCCACAGCGCCCCCTGCGGCTGCCCGGCCGGGAGCCCAACAGCGCCCCTGCCGGCTGTGACCGGAACTGCACCCAACGGGAAAGTGCTTGGCAGCCCAGGGACGTCCGCTACCGAGTTTTCTGGTTTTGTTTGTTGTGGCTACTATTGTTGTTGATTGTTTACCTCGCTATAGATACTAGTAAAGAACTGTTATTCCTTTTCGCATATATTTGCCTGAAAAACCTTGATTTCAAAGTTATAATAATTTGGAATTAAGGGGGGGGTCACATTCTCTGTTCTAAGAGAGGTTCTCACCTCCTTTAACAGACACCTGTCTTTCAAACCAAGACACCCGGGTACAAACTGGGGGAATTACCCAGGAGAGGGATCATGTAAGGACTTAAAGAGCACAGC
>VZTX01020383.1:0-16439 GCA_013400915.1 Pardalotus punctatus
TTTATTTTATTTTTTTAAAATTTCAACAGAAGAATTCAGATCCAAACTCTGGCTAGTTGCCTGTGTGAACAGCTCCCTGTTGGGAGGACTTTGTACCTGGAATTCCAACCCACTGGGGACTCCCACCCAAAGTCCAGCAAAACCCTCAAATGATTTTCCGTGTGCAGCTGAGGCCCCTGGTGCATGTTTCCTATCAGCCTTGGCTAGAGTGGCAGCATTTATTTCCTCCAAAAGATAAAAAAAAGGCAAATTTCAGAAGAGGCTGAGGAATCTCTCGAGCTGTTGTGCTGCGCCTGCACTGCTTTATCTGTTTCTAGAGGTTGCCCGAGTCACAAAAGAAGTTCCTGGCAGTACTCCAGGGTTCCTGGAGGGCATCCCAAGCTGCAAGAGAGAACTTGCAGCTCCTGCTTTGAAAAAAAACAAAGTTGGTGTTTATTTGACAGCGAGTTCAGTGTCCCTGTAAGTGCACCTCATTGGAATTCTTTGGTTTAGGGCAAAGTGCAGAAAAACACAGCGGAGGAACAAACCAGGGCAGCTTCCCCGGAGGGTCACTTGGACTCAGAGGAGAAATTTGCCAGATGAGACTTTGTGCTGCTGTTTGTGACCTCTAGAGCCCTCGGAAATAACAAGCAAATGAGGGTGCGATTGTTTGTTTTGGTAGTAAAATAGCTTTGCTTTCCTGTAGAGTGGTGGAAGCCACGTGTCCTGGTTTTATAAAACAGCCAATTTTAACCCCCCTGCCTCAAGATCTGACAAATAACCTTCCCCCCTGCAATTTCTACATATTTGGCCGTTTTCAGATGCTTTTTTAGCTTGGTTCCTGAGCAAAAATAGTGAGGGCTGAGGCAACGAAATGCAGATTTTGGCTTCTGAATGTAAATATTTTGTTTCATATCATGTGGAAAATTCTATTCCATTCTTACTGGGTGGAACAATTTGTGCTTCGTGTATAAAGAAGAGCATTTTAGACACTTGGAAATGTAGCCCTGGCTGATCTTGCTGTGCCTTCCCCCCCGATTTCCAGGATTCTCCAGGGTTTGGGTCAGCACACAGGACAGCAGCCCCTGGTTTCAGTTGAATATTCTCAAACCCCAACTGAATCACGAAGCCCAGAAAGTCAGAAGATGTTTTTCCTCTTTCCATCAGCCAGGTGCCACCCCTGGCAGTGTCCAAGGGCAGGTGGGACAGGCTGGGAGCACCCTGGGACAGGGGGAGGTGTTAAGGATGGGATTTAAGGTCCAGCTCCAGCCCCAAGGAAGGGCTGGGCGTTCCTGCCTGGCTGGGAAGTTCCAGGGGCAGGAATCCAGATCCTCACATTGCATCATTCCTTGGAAGTCACTCCTTCAACTGCAGTTGTAATGGTTTCTGTCAGATGATCTCTGGAGCTGAAAATAGAAGTGGCTGGACGTGACCTTGGACGTGCAACAGCTCTGGGATTTGGGGGAGCCACCTCACAGACAGCCTGGATATTTCCCTGCAATTCCATGCTGTTACCTGCTCCTAGAAGCTGAAATTTTCGGGGAGGAGATGCTAATTTTTGATACTTGAGTTAAATCCCGAGTTAGGCTTTCTCAGAGGATCTCACAGGGCAAACTTGGCGACTTTTGGGTGTTGTGCAAATGCCAGCCGTTGCTGCTCTCTCTGAGCACGTCAGACCCCGATTTTCTGTCGGGATTGTCTGATCACTGTCAGCTCCAGTGATGCCTAAACAGGTTCCTAAAACAGAGCCCAGACAAAATTAGGAGAATAAAAAGCAGATTTCTTTATTAACGGCCTTTAGGTGCATTCAGGGCAGGCATAGCCCACTCGAGAGGCTACACCCAAACTGGACCCCGAGGCACGAGTTTTTAATATTTTATAAGTTCTGTCTGTTAACACATCGAGCCTCAATCCTCCAATCCCACCTTCAGGTGATGATGTCGCCCACCCCAAGCCTGCTCCCCCAATTCACTGCTGGTTTCATCTTTTGGGGCTCTGAGGCAGCGCAGTGTCCTTGGGTTTTCCAGCTGAGAGGAATTGTTTTGTCTAAAACGCTGGGAACAGAGGTTTTTAGCACTTTTATGAAGCCTAGAACTGCACACCAGAGCTACAGATACATGAAGAATAGAAGCTAAAGATCCTTAAGGCATCACAGTGCAGGTGATGGCAGCACTGCTTTCAACTCATTCCTGTTCATGGTTCAGTGAAATGTTGATTTGAGGGGTGAGCTCAGTATTCCTGATGGGGCAGAACCTGAGGACATTTTGGTTCATGTTCTGCCTTCCCCCTGAGCTCCTGACAGCTCTCAGGCACATCCCTGCCCATGGGAGCATCACAGAGCCCGTTCCTTGCTCCGTGCTGGAGCTCAGAACGGGCTCTGGGGTCAGCTCTGTGTGCTGGGTGCAGCCCAACTGCACTGAAGGGTTTTCTGTGCTCCCAGGAAGGTGCTGCCAAATCATTCATGGAATCATGGAGTGGTTTGATGGCAAGGGAGCTTTAAAAGCCACCTTTTTTCATTATTGCTGGAGGTTTGGGGTATCCTGTTAAGGTTTTGGAGATTTTTTCCTAGTCAGGTGTGATGCAATGGAACCAAATTCTCAGGAGGCAAATGTACCAGGCCTCTCCTGGTGGCACTCGGTGAATCTCTGAATGGTGGTTTTGGTGTGAGCTGTCACGCTGGTCAGGGATTTTTGAACAGCTCAATTCAAACCCTTGCATTAAACAGAACAAGCTGAGTGCCCAAAAAGCCAGAAAATGGGCAGAAAATGCTGCTGGGTTCTGCTGGTGCCTGGCATGGGAGCAGGCTGGCCATAACCTGGGATTTCCTGCAGCCCTGTGCAGGAATGTGAGTGCCCGTGCAGGAGATGGGGTGGGAAAGACGGGGGAGGATGATAGAGCTGGGAGAAACAGCTAAAAACCAGTGAAAGACACACCATGAACCCTTTTTGGCTAGAGAAATGGAGTTGTAGCTACGTTTCGTGGATATAAGAGTTTTGTGACTCCTCAGGGGTCAGAGGATGGAGTTCCTGTCTGCTGGGTGATGTCTCAGTGGGCAGTGAGATGTTTGGATGGGTCCCGTTGCTGATCGCCACCGAATTTGTGCTGTGAACGCCTTGCTGACGGCTGCTCTGATTCGTTTTTTTTTCCTTTTTTTTTTTTTCCTTCCTTTTGAAATCACACTAATTCTGGTGGCAGTTTTGATTTATTTCGAACTTACCAGGTGTTACTTTGGAATCGCTGATGAAGTGTGGGCTGTGAACAGTTGGCTCATAATTCCTGCCTGCTCTGCTGGCTCAGCCGAGAGCCGTGCCTCGGAACGCACGAGCGCGGCAGAAATGCAAGGATGGGTGGGAAAATGGCCAGGAATGGTGGCAGGAGCTGGAGAGGTGAAGTGGCTTCGTGCTGTAGATGGAAAGGTGTTTTTAAAACCACTCTGCCCCGGTTCTGCCCCAGATTAGTTGAATTAAATTCAGTTAGACCCTGGGAGCGAAACGCCCGTTGTCAGGGCGATGCTGGGTTCTACAGCTGAACGATCTGCGTTCTTCATGGTCAATAATTCAGTCCCTGCTCCCTTATGTTACCCTCATCCCAAAACACACACTCAGAGTCACCCCTCACATGAGAATTTCTGGTTGGATCCAAAGAAATAGGATGGAGCTACCCAACAGCTTGGGTTGACGTTCTGTCTAAACTTCCGAGAGGCAACAGCTGATTTGTGATTTAAATTCTCGGTGAGTATTGGTGTTATTCGGTCGCTGAAGGTGCCGAGCTGACTCTGCTGTGTCCCTAGATCTACCAGAGGTGCTGGTTGGTGTTCAAAAAAGCGTCAAGCAAAGGGCCCAAGAGGCTGGAGAAGTTCTCAGATGAACGAGCTGCCTACTTCAGATGCTACCACAAGGTAAGGCACGAGGCTTTCTCCAACTTCTATTACTTGATGTAATATCGAGAATGAAATCTAAAGTCTACATGCATTGGTTGGCCTGAAAATGGAAACTTTTTGCTCTTAAGGTGCTAAACCCATTTGTGTGTGCCTTCATTCAGTGAAGCAGGGGCAGAGGAAATGTTCTTTTTAGCAAACGTCTTGCTAAGCAGGTGGAAAATGACTTTATTTTTAAAGCACCTGGCCTTTCCTCAGCCCTTTGAAATCCCATCTGAAATACCTGCTCATCATATTTACAGTAACAGCCATCCCAGGGAATTCAAAAAGCACTGAGGTTCTCATTTTACTGGGATTTTGCCTCTGTGGGAAGACAGGAGGCAGCTACAGACACGAAGGACAACAGGCATTGCTGTTTTTACAGCAATAATGGTGTGAAAAGCTCTGCTAAATTCACTGGTATTAAAAGAATGAAGATTTTCCCTCCTGTCACTTCCCTGGAATGATCTGCACATTTCATATCCACCTGAGAATTTCCGTGTGTCATTCTCCTGGGCATGGAGATGAAAATAAGAAACCTTTTAATTTATAATAATTGTCAGAAAAAAAACTGAGGATTAGGAATTATGTGCATAAATTCCCTGGAGCTTGAGGCTGCTCTGCACTTCCTCACTTTGACAGACATTTCGGAGGAAATCCTGAGGGAATCCTGCCCTGCTGTCCACATGCCACGGAATCTGTAATTCATTGGGCAGGAAACCTGTGGCTATTTCTAATAAGTCAGGCCCAGAAATAGTTCATTCAAATTTCTATTAGGCAGCTTTCAGAAGTAATGAATAGTGCTTTTTTTTCAGGTTTGATGTGTGTGAGGGCTGCGCAGTGTGTATAAGAATTTCCAGCTTTGTGTGAAACACTGCATTTGTATTACTGTGGCTCTGTCAATTATTGATGCAAATCTCTGTTTTTTTCCATTGTATTGGGTCCTGACAGGTGCCGTATATTTTTAACAAACCTCGTTGAGAGGGAGCTAATGAATATTAAATGGCATTTTCTGGGCAAAATGTGTTCACTTATAAAGAACACAAGTGGATAGAAATGAGTTGTTTTTTTTTTTAAATGAGCCTTGTAAATGTGTGAAATTCAAACGTGGTGAATGATGGAGCTTCTGAGAGTATTGAATATGAGCTGCTGGAAAAAGTGAACGTGGCCCTGCAGCTCTGTTGAATGCTGTAGCTGAATGATTCCTATAAAAAACAGAGTTAATTATTGATAAAAACACCCAACAAAGAATATGGCAGAGAATTCAACAATCACTCCTTGTCACCTGCTTTTCATTTATAATCTTGGTGGGGTTTTGGTGCTGGGCCCAGTCCCCGGGGCTGACACTGCAGCAGCTCCTTTCTTTCCCCAGCTGAATTTTGGGTCCCCAGCAGTGTCTTGGTGATGCTTCTGTGATTTTGGAGAGTCCAGCTCGTTTGAATTTGAATGTGTCCTTGTCTGCAGCTCTGCACCAGGGCCTCAGTTTGGACATCCTCACCACTGGAAGAGCAAAACAACATCAATAAGTACTTTTTTTTTCGGTATAATATTAACCTTTAAATCCTTCCTAATCTTGCTCTGTTTTTTAAAAGTGGAAAGGTCACAGTGTCCTAAAATACAGCTCCTGTGAGAACAGTCATCTGTAGCTTATGGAGCGAACTGGGAATTTGCATACACAAAGCAAATTGCCCACTTAATTCATTTGGTCCCACAAGGGAGAGAAAATAATCAGGATCCAGGCTACAACGCCGACACAGAGAGCTGCTGCTCAGGTGACGGTCTGATTTTTGCTTGTTACATGTAAATAAGGAGCCACAAATTGTCCTGTGCTTGAACAAAATACTGCTGGAGGAAGGAAGAAATTCTTCCTTCTTTTGACTTTGTGATGTGCCAGAAGAATCCTTAATATTCCAATAAAAAACCAACTAATTGCATCCTGCTGACAGGAAAACACCGGCTCCTCAAGGGGTTCTAAGTTTTAATCCATTGGTATTAATCTCGCCTTGAAACAGCAGAAGTAATTTAAACAGTCTTTTCTGTCTGCTTATGGAATAATCCATTTGGAAAATTGGATTGTGTAACTTGTAATTGTTTTCCAGGCAAAACTGTATCAATGGCAAATGCAATGTTTTGAGTCTGACCACTCTGCTAATAAGGAGCTGTTGAACATTTATTTTAGTGAATGTTATCACTTAGCTGGGAATGGGGGGTCGGTTTCTTTGAGAGAATTAAAGGAACTTTTCAGGGTGTTTTGGTGTCCCCACTAAAATTCCATCCACGGGAGCTTGGAGTGGAGAGGAGAGGAGAGGAGAGGAGAGGAGAGGAGAGGAGAGGAGAGGAGAGGAGAGGAGAGGAACTGGAGGGGCTTTAAGGCCCCTTCCAATCCAAACCACTCCATGATTTTATACAAAATTCAATCTATAATTTATACTTAGCAGGTTAGACATGTACAGGCAGATCCTATAAGCAGGAGTGAGCTGGAATTTCAGCAGCAGCATTTTCCATTAAATTCTCCCCTGGGCTTTCCTGGGAAATGTTTTATCTGTTCTCATCATGGGGGCGATTTTCAGTAAGCCAAGACAGAGCCATGAATCTTTAATTAAGATGAAAACCCAAGGTGCTTGAGAACCATTGAGTGTGGCAGTTGTGTGGGCAATAAATACAATCCCTGGTGTTCCATTCTGAAACTCTCCCCCTCTCTGAGAATTATGCACTAATTCAAACAATAGCTGGAATCTAAGGACCATTTTTAAGGAAACTAAAAATTTTTTTTGGCGTGGTTTTGATGGGAATGGGAGGGATGGAAGAATTTTGGCTGAGTGGATCTGTCAGCTGGGAAATGACTGATTGATTAATCCCTGGTCCTGGTTCAGAACTCTCGCACCACACTGCTCTGTGAGTATTTTGGTTTTTAATCTTATCAAACATATTTCAATTGTATGGATTGCCATCTTCATCCTAAAGAGGCTTGAAAGGAGAAAAGGAGGGGGAAGTATGTGAAGGGAGGTCTTTAAACCTTAAAAAATATAATTCTTCTTGTGCTTTCTCTGTTAATACTGTTTTATGTCTGATATTTGTGGTTTACCCCCCATTTTGGAATTAATTTGATAAAGGTACATTGCTCCCCGATCTCAGATAAATAAAACACACATGGATTAAACTAACCATGAAAACACTTGTTTTGCAAGAGCCTGGCAGGAGGAGAGCTATTTAAAAACCATAAAAAAAGGAGGAGGAAAGCAAACTCGAGGCTCAAATATTTGCAGGTGTTTGGTGCCTGCTGCTGACGAGGTGCCAGGAGCGTGGGGCGTGCGAATTCCAGGCGGATGTGCCAGACAGTTGGGACCATCTGCCGTGCCAGGAGCCCGGCGAGGCTGGGCAGGCAGCTGGGACGGGCAGGGCGTGGGGAAGCTCTCCCTGGGGCACACAGCCGGGTTTTATCCTGGTTTTCCAGAGGCTTTCCGCCCCGGCAGCGCGGGTGCGATGCGGAGCCCCGGCTGCGGGAATTGCTCCGGGATGAAATTTTTGGGGTGCCACAAGGAGCTTTTGCCGGAGCGGAGGAAATCCCTGAGCTCCCAAAGGTGAGGGCAGCCCCAGGTGCCAGCAGGGATCTGCAGGTGCAGGTGAACCCTCTGAGGGCCTGGGAAATGTCACCGGCTGCTTGTGGAGCGTGCTTCGCCAGCCTTCGGAACCGGCTGTGCCCGGGCTGGAGGGCGCGGGAGCTGAAATTTGGAATTCCAGCCCCTCCTCTGCGGGGAATCCCTCGTGCCCCTGAGACAGAGGGTCCCAGATTGTCCATCCATGGGTGGTGCTGAGCAGAACCTCAGCGTGGAGCTCTGGGATGGCACTGGGGCAGAGGGTGGTGCCGATGGTGAGGGAAGCAAGACACCAAACCAATGGGATTTATAAACAAGCTTCGGTTTATTTGTGTTACACAGCATCTTAATATTTTTACTACTAATTATGCCTACTAAGCACATTATTATTGGTTAATCACGCAAGTTATATTTGTATACCCCTCCCACATATAGTTCCCATTTTTCAAGGATCTTCCTCATTCTTTTAACCAGACTTTCGGTACTTTTCACAGAGCTTAGGGTCATGGTAACCCTCGGCTTAAGTCACGTACACTTCTGCCCTACACTTTGCTTTGCTCACACAAAACTTCCAGCAATTCATGGCCTTGCTCTCTGAGCCATTCTTCAACAGGGTGGGGCTGTGGCCCCCAGGACAGGCTCTGGGGCAGCTCCGTGCCCGCGGCCATCCGGAGATGCCGGAGAAGACTCGGAGGCCGTGCTCGGTGAAATGCCAGCGCACCGGAGCTCCCAAGCACTCAGTGCAGCACAGAATAAGCCAGGAGCTGCCAAATGGTTTGGCAAGCATTTCCCCAAATATAAATTCCCTGTTCCCCCCTCTAGTTTAGAGCAAAAACATGAACTCTAAAGGATTTGATGATCAGTGAAATTAATAACACAACAATTGACAGTGGCTCATTTGCGTGCTCTCTGTCTTCACCCTCTGCTCTCATGTTGGCTTAGGGAGAATTTTTACTTAGAAAGATGAATTAATCTCCCAGAAGAGCAGAACAAACCTCTGTGAATACTGCACTGGCAATGGATAAGAGATAAATAATGCTGGGGTAATCTGCAATGTCCCCTTCAAACCAGTGTGCTCGGAGGGAGCTCAGGAATAGAAAGCAAATGCAGGAGAAGGCATTTTCAAAGGAAAACAAATGTTTCTGTTCAGGACAATGAACTTTGGGATTTCAAGCATGAGCTGATTGTGGTGAAATCTCTACTGGAATCTCTTACTCTGATATTGCAAAGTATTTTACTGCAGTAAGTAACTGGCTTTTGAGAGGAATTTATGATAAGAAGGGAAAAATTATTGCTGTTCTCAGGTCCCAGTTGTGATGCTGTTATATTCCTGGTTTTTTCATATTTCTGGGCACCTTGTTTTGCACAAGTCCCCTGCTGGGAACTGGAAGTCCTGGAACTCCACGTGGGTGAATCCTTTAGATTTCCATCCCCACCTCCCTTTGGTTCTGCTGCACCAGCTTGTACTTTCCCACGTCCTTCACGTAAAAATTGCTCAGCCCGCAGAGAGCTCTGGTCCCACCTTTCTCTTGGCTAAAATCCCGTTGGGATGGTGATGCCACGAGGGGAGAGAAGTGGAGGCTGCACCTTCCAGGGGTTTCCCACGGAATGTCCGAGGTGATTCCTGCTTCTCCTCGGGAGCCATCGCAGAGGCTGGTGCTGTCTCACCTTTCCTCTCTCCTCCCCTTGCCCAGTCAATAATGGATGGAGATCTTCCCAAGCTCCTCATTACAATTCCAAATTGTGCTTTTCCAGGTCACGGAGCTCAATAGTGTGAAGAATATCTCCAGGCTGCCAAAGAGCACAAAGAAACACGCAGTGGGGATTTATTTCAGTGATGACACCTCCAAAACCTTTGCTTGTGAGTCAGGTGGGTAAAACTCATCCGAAAACTCTAGAGCATTAATGCTGAAATTAGAAATATACCTACACGCAGATTTTCTGGGCATTTCTGCAGAGCTTGAGGCGGATGAGTGGTGCAAGGTGCTGCAGATGGAGTGCCTGGGAACTCGAATTAATGACATTAGCCTTGGAGAGCCTGACTTGTTGGCATCTGGAGTAGAGAGGGAGCAGAGTGGTAGGTACATCCATATTGGCCTTTTGAATTTTTAATCATGTTATTTTCAAGTCTTTTAGACCGTGCATACGGATATTGGAATTAAAGAGGAGCAAAACTGTTTTTCCAAGCCCTCCTTCCTGTTTTGGCGGGGATGGTTTTGGTTGTTTGGGGGTTTATTTTTGGCTCTTGTTTTTCGTTGCTGCCAGAGATAATAAATAAGTTAACTAGAATTATTTTGGAGCAGCACTTTTCTTTCTCAGATGAGTTAGTTGCTCTTGGAGATGGGATCTGTCTGTTGTTGTGTGGTTTTTTTGCACGGTGTCAGTGACTGAGGCTCTGTAAAGAGCGCAATAAATAACAGTAATTGCATGCAAAACCCGAGCCCGTGGCTACTCCACTTTGCCACGCAAATGAGCTCATTACCTGCACGAGCAATGGATTTTTATTCATGCACACAATTTTCTGAGTTGTTTGCAAATACCAGCATTATGCTGGTGCTCTTCTCAGTTTCTGAGGGCACACACAAATATTTGATGCCCTTTGGGTGCAGCATTGGACTGCCCCAAACACAGCATTTATTGAGTTATGGAAAGAATTCTTTGTGTGGGAATTAATAGCTCTAAATGTAAATAAGATCATGCATTAGAGATGGAAAGTAGGAAATTCCTTGAATGACTTGCACATTTGCTGGGCAGGGATTTTAGACTAACCTTTTGTTTTTCTCCCAGAGAGATTCAATGTGTATTTGATGCCATCCCCTAATTTAGATGTGCATGGGGAATGTACCTTGCAGATAACATTTGAGAATATCTGTCTTTGGGACATCCAGAATCCCAGAGTCAAACTCGTCTCCTGGCCGCTAAGTGCCCTGCGGCGCTACGGGCGCGACCCAGCCTGGTTCACCTTCGAGGCAGGCAGGTGGGTGCCAGCTTTTGCTCTTGCTTTGCCTTCCCGGGGTACTTGGACCACTTCCAGAGGGTTTTCGAGGATGAGGGAGTGGGGTGTCAGCCAGAGGCCGGTCTCGAGCCACTCCTACAAAAAAATCCTGGTTAAAAGACTGAAGCAAGTATAAATCCCAAAAAAACCCCAATTAATATACTGAAACAGATATAAACCCCCCAAAAACCCAATTAAAATATTGAAACAAGTATCAACCCCAAAAAACCCCTGTTAAAATATTGAAACAAGTATCAACCCCAAAAAAACCCCAGTTAAGATACTGAAACAAATATAAACCCAAAAAAACCCCAATAAAAATATTGAAACAAGTATAAACCCCCAAAACACCAAATTAAAATATTGAAACAAGTATAAACCCCCCAAAACCCCAATTAAAATATTGAAACAAATATAAACCCAAAAAAAACCTGATTAAAATATTGAAACAAGTATAAACCCCCCAAAAAAACCTGATTAAAATATTGAAACAAGTATCAACCCCAAAAAAACCCAATTAAAATATTGAAACAATTATAAACCCCAAAAAACCCAGCTAAAACACTGAAACAAATATAAACCAAACCCCCCCATTAAAATACTGAAACAAATATGAACTCCCCCATTAAAATACTGAAACAAATATAAACCCAGTTAAACCCCTCTTCGCCCCAGTTACAGCTGCCAGTGTTGGGTGCCACTGTATAGAGTTATTTTAAAATAAAGCCCTGTAGGAGCCAGAGATTTGGATGGAAAGATCCGGGAAGAAGAGGTGAACATCATTCCAGAATTTGGGCGAGGTTTGGGCCCAAACTTATGGAATCTTTGGCAGGAGAAGCGGAGTTTGATGTCAAGGGCAGTGAGTGCCAGGTTGTTTCCCAAAACAAAAGCACCAAGGGGACTCCCGTTTTCCAGGGATCTTTTTGACAAATGGATTTATAGGAAAGTTGGGTGCAATTCCTTGTTTTAAGGGTGTTTTGTGTTGCCTCCCCAGCTCGGTGGTGACCAGCTGGAGGCTCTGGGTGAAGCTGGCACCGTTTTGAACTGAACTGTCAAATCCTTTCAGGACATGCTGGGTGCTTTATTGGAGATAAGCACATTAAAGAATTATGGCAGTAAAAGGGAGACAGATCACACCATGAATTTATCTGGAAAGGGAAAAGGCCCTGAAATTCCCATCCTCCTTATTAGTGCGGGATTTAGCCCTCCTGGGGAGGGGAAAGGAACGCAATTTCCTTTGGATGATCGTGCATTAGCCGTGACAGGACAATGCAATTGGGACCACGAGGATTTGTATTTATTGTTTCAAGTGGAAGACAAAAGTCTGAAAAACTCATTACCAGCAGCATTAAAAGTCCAAAGGGGGAAGACAAATTAATCCTACCTAGCACGGATTCCAGATAAAGCCTAAATATAAAAAATCTGGGTCTTGTGTGGGAGCTCTGCCGAGCTTTTGCCCTTGAGGTGGATCAGCTGAGTCCCTGTTTGAGAGAGCAACACAAACGTGGCCTGACACAGCAGAGGGGACCAGGGCCACAAAGAGGTGTCAATGGTTTTGTTTTCTATTCAGCCACCTTTGCTTTCTCTCTGCTCGTGAGAAGCACGGGGAGGTTTTGCTGCTTCACGGTGACCTGGGAACTTCACTCTCCCACTGGGCTCCCCTGTGCTCTTGCTTTGGCAGGATGTGTGACACAGGGGAAGGGCTGTTCATCTTCCAGACCAGAGATGGAGAAGCGATCTATCAGAAGGTTCACTCCGCTGCCCTGGCCATAGCGGAACAGCACGAGCGTCTGCTGCAGAGCGTGAAGAATTCCATGGTACGGATAATGGGGGAGTTGGGATGGGGATTGGGATTGGGATTCCACACTGGGCATCAACCAAAACTGTACTTCTTCAGTGGGATTCTTATTTATTCTTATTCTTATTCTTATTCTTATTCTTATTCTTATTCTTATTCTTATCCTTATCCTTATCCTTATCCTTATCCTTATCTTTATTCTTATTCTTCTTATTATATTCTGCTTGATTATAAAATTTAGGGCAATATGTGTAACTGGAATTCCTGTTCAAGAATCAAAATAACAGGGAAACAGAGTCCTTGATGTTTGTGGGCGCAAAGTTATCGTTAAATGTGGATTAATACAGAGACTGCTCCTGTCACTGCACAGCCTCATTAATTTCCTTTGATTAATCAGCGTCATGAGTTTGTTTGGAAGCTTTTCTCATCAGTCTATTTGCAGAATGTGGCTCATGCTCAGTGTTCCATTTGCTAATTGGTGTCTGTGCTCCCAGGATGATTTGGGAAGAATCAGACAGTTCAGATTTGCCCTTTCCCAGTCAGGTGTCATCTAATAAACACCATCCTTCCTGGATTTTACTTTTTTGTTTCAAACCAAAAACCTCTTCGTTCTAGTTAATGAAAGGACTACTTGTTCAAAAATATCTAAATTTATCTTCAGTTGAGACAGATGGGTAGATGAGACAAGCACTCAGCAGTGACTAAATTAAGCAGATTAAAATTAACCTGGGCTAGGTCAGCATAACTTCACTAACACTTGTGGCCCAGCAGGGTCAGAAGTGATGGAGGAACCTGTTGAGAGAACTATTTCATTTTCAAAAAGCAGGGATCAGTTCTGAAACAACAGTGAACAGGCAATTTCCAGTTTGCTGGCTCTGCATTTGTGGAATAACATCTTTAATAGATGATGTAAAATTTCCATTTTCCAAGTGCCCACAGCCTCAGCAGATGCAGAGTTGCTGTAGATTTCAATAGGCAGCAGCTGCACAACCTCCAAAAGCTTTTTCACAAACACTGTCCCACCACAAGCTCTGCATCTGATTTTACAGACCCTGCAGGGCCAAGGAGGGGCTGACAGAGCATTCCTGATGAGCTGAAAGTCCCTGTTTTCTATTCAGCAGCAGGGTACAGTTGTTTCAGATGAGTTCCTGTGGCCCTGAAGTTCCCCAAGTCTGTCACAGCAATGCTGGAAATCTCAGTGAGGCTCTGGGTCTTCTCTGGGCTCCAAGGATATTCAGATTTAGAAGTTCAGGCAGAGCTCTGTTGTATCAGTGTGGAACTCAGGTGGCTTTTTCTGCTGATCACAGAATATTTGTCAAGCACCTCTTTGTTCAGATTGATTGCTTTCCCCTGGTTTTCCCCCCATCTTTCTGCTGCTTTTGAACGCCCCACCAAGGGGTTCATTTGGGATTTTTTCGCTTCCTCCTCAGCTGTCTGTATTGTTTCTGTCTCCAAAAATTCCTCACCCTCTGTGAATTTTTGTATTAGTGAAGCTTGAGCTGTCACTTAGGGTAAGCGAAGGGAGAAAGGAGGAGATGTGCTGGTGAGAAATTCCATCTGCAGGGAGCGTTTTCTCCTGGCTCCTGTAACCCTGAGCGCTGCCACAGCTGTGGCAGGGTTTTCCAGGGCTGAGGAGAAGGCTTGCAGGAAAAAGGAGAAAGGAAAAGGAAAAAGGAGCAGAGAGTTGGATATCCCATGCTGAGGGAGGGAAGTGGAGCTGCCCAGGAGTGCTGGGGGCTCTGCTGTGCCCGAGCTCCTGGGCTGGAGCTGAAAGCAGAGCTCACCTTGGGGACACTGCCACAGCTCATCCTCCTCTTCAGGGAATCCACAGCTCCTCCCTTGAGCTGCCTTTGCTCGGGGGTGCACAAACCCACCCTGGTCCTTGGGTGGCTCATCTCATCCAAGTTTCACTTTCACGATGCCAGATGATGGAAAGAAAATCCCTATTCAGGTTTGATTTCCCCCAATCTTTGGCTGCCACGAAAACTGATGGGAGCAGCGCCAGCTCTCCCTTTTTATTGCTGTACAGGAGCCATCAGAGCCTGGCTTTCCAGCCTGACCCCTTCCTGAGGGATAACAACGGGGAGCTCCCCGGTGTAGTTGCAGTGTTTTAGGATTTTCCTTTCTCTCTCATGGAGAATATAGATAAACTGTACTTTCTTAATCTCTGTGTTTTGTGTTAGAGGTGTACAAGCTATAACCAATAGGTCTTTGGGGGTGGATTGTCTTTGGCCAATAGACAATTGTTTATTACTGTGTATAAAAAGAACTTCTTGTAAATAAATCCTTCTTCTTCGCCATCTTGAAGCCTGTCTGCCTGACCTCTCTACCTGCTTCCACAAATCCCATTTTGAACAACAGAAAAGCAAACCATACCCTGGTGCTGGCGGCCGGAGCTCGGTGTTGGTGGGAGGACGTGATCAGCCCCTTCACCTCAGCCTGCCCCGGCTCTTCTTCCCTCTCAGCAGCTCCTGATCCTCAGATGTGCCCAGCCCAGGCTGGAGCCAGAGTGGAGTGGAAATGGGGCTCAATAACTTTTGCAGTGAGCGAATATGAGTTATTAGTGCAAGATGGAGAGTGCAAACCGGCAGTGATAAGTTGATGCCCTTTAATTTCTGAAGTTAGTTCTATTTTTTTGACTGATCTGTATAATGAACCTACAAATGTTTCTTAAGCAATTGCTGTTCAGATTGGTTTTGATTGATTGATTACATTAATTGCTTCACCAGGAAGAAAATCCCCTCAAAACCACAGTGAGTGCAGCCTTCTCCAAGGGGGGGATCTCAAGATCAAAGTTTGCCTCGTGCAACTTGTGCTGCAAAATCTTTCAAAATTGGATTGTCCAGCCTGAGGAGAACCAACCAAACCTAACAAATCTTCAATCCTCTTTCTTTTCTCTCCTTTTGGAGCCGTGTTCACAACTCATCAGAGAAAATTTCAGTGTGCAGGGCCTCATTTTTCATGTCAGTGCCAGGTGCTGCTGTGGGATCGAGCCAGGGATGAGCAAGAGTTCCCTCCTCCTCCTGTTGCCACAGAGACGCAGGAGGTTAATTGTGGAAATGAAATCAATCATCATTAAAGCCTCCTGCTCGCAGTCCGAGGTGTTTTGATGAAATGTTGTGTATTCAGGACAGAACATTCTAATTTTTATCCTCAGCTGAGATTTTTTTAACTTTTCCCCTCCTGATTGAGCTCAGGGTGGGCATCTGTTCAGGCCTTTTTCTGTGTCATTGTCTCTTTGCTTTTCCTTGTTTGCTGTTAGTTTTTGCTCCAAAATACACTGATTTTCTTGTAAAAGGTTCTTTCACCACTGATTTTGGGAAACTAAAACATAAAACTTGCTCTTTCATAAAAAGCTGTTTTCATAAATTAGAAAAGTCCAGTGAAGGCTTGTTGTGTTTGAAGTGATGTTTCCCCGAGCTTTGGGAGGAGAGTTTTAGCTGCACTGTGAAGCTGATGATAAAATCCAAATATTTTTACCAGCTTGCACATTACTGAATTCAGGGAAGGAAAAAATGCCTTGAAGTAGTCAGTTCTGGTGTGTTCAGTATAAAGTAAATAACCAGGGGCTGTGATTATGGAAGGAAATGGAGCTGAAGGTGCTGCAGGAGGGGGAGTGTGGGATGGGGCTTCCAGCAGTGCAGTGCAGCCCCTGGCTGCTCACCCGGGGAATCGGGGTGGAGGATGCAGGTTTGTCCTGCTGCACTCCTGTGCCATCAGCTGGGATGTGCTGGGGTTGTAGGAGAGGGGAGAGGAATAGAAAATGCGTCAGAAGGGATGAGCACAACTCGTGAAACACATCCGGGCAGGTTCAGGTGTGCTGAGAGAATTCAGCTCTGGGAAGGTGCTGGGATGGGGGAAGATCCCAGTGCTGCCTTCGGCTCACCCCGGTTTCTGTTTTGGTGATGTGAGGTAGGACTGCCCTTGGGGGCAGCTGAGCTTGGCCAGGAGCTGAGCAGGGCCTGGGTGAGCTGGAGCAGCAGCGGGGTGAGATCCAGGGAGTTGTGAGATCCTGACCAGAGCTGTGAGATCCTGACCAGAGCTGTGAGATCCTGACCCAGAGCTGTGAGATCCTGACCCAGAGCTGTGTGAGATCCTGACCCAGAGCTGTGTGAGCTCCTAACCAGACCTATGAGCTCCTGACCAGAGCTGTGA
>VZTX01020389.1:0-18391 GCA_013400915.1 Pardalotus punctatus
CTCAGGCATCACATTGGCTGCGCATCACATTGGCTGTGCTCACGGTGCTCACAGCGGCAGCAGGAGGCTGCCTCCAGCTCTGGAGGCCAAGGCTAAAGCTCAAGGGTGGCTCTTGATGGGCATGTGATTTCCCCATGCTCAAACCCCAAAATCAGGACAGGAGAAAAGCCTAGAAGCATAAAGCGCTTTGGGGTGGGGTGTCCTGAAAGAAGTGAGATGCACTCTTGGACTGGGGCTTGCTTTCCTTTGCCCACTTGCCCAATGGCAAGTGGAGCTTTCCTTAGCAGGCCCTTGCAGCACCTTCTCCCTGAACGTGCGGCTCTGCTGCCTGCCCAAAGCCTTGGATGCTTTGCTGCTCTGCCTTTGTGCACTTGGGGGCTGGGCAGGGCATGCCTGCCTGTTGTCCCCCAACCCCATCATCACTCCTTGCCAAAAGCCTTCTGGGTCCTAGGCCCACATCTGCTAATTGCTCTGAATAACACAAAACAGTACCCATTTCAGTTTAAATACTGGTTTTGTTGCTCCTCTGCATTTCTCTAAGTCTTTTTGAAAGATGTACAAGTATTCCAAGTTTTCTTCAGGATGTTCCAGCTCTTCAGGCTTCATTGTACATATGCCAAATTATACTTTTTGAGTTTAAATAATTTTCATTTCTCTATGGAAAAAAATATTACTAGTAATTCTTGGTTTTCATATGTATTTCTTCTAGAATGACATATGAATTGTGAGTTATTTAGGATTTATTTAAGACCTCTGAATGTATTTTAAAGGAAAATGTAGCTTGCAAAATTCCATCTAAATATAAATTCTTGTACAGTAGATTTCATTTTGACATTTCTACATAAAAGAAATATACAGCTACCTTTCCACCAAGGCGATACCATTTTGTTTCACTTCTGAGATGACATGGCAATGTGTTTCCATAAATATAGAATCTATATATATAAAGTACAGAAAATTAAGCACATAACATTTAATATTGTGTATGCTGATGAAGTTATACCTGGAGTGTTACACGTCTTTTTATGTGTTCTGTTGCTTACAAATCATCTTCACCAGAAGTCCTCTAATGAACATAAGACTGTCTATCCATTTGGGTTATACCCAAATTCTTTCAGGAAGGGCTTTCTAAATATACATGCAAAGCACTTCTAAAGAGTATTGCTTCACATCCACAAGATTTATTAAATCAAAATTTCAGGCGAGACACCACCTTCCTCTAAGTTAGTCTCAGGTAGAAAACAGGTTTTATATATTTCCTTCTCTGAATTCACTACAGGAACAGGAAAGAAGCTTATGACAAATGGCATTGTATAGATCAGAAATGATGACAAACAGAGGAAATCACACAATCCAGTCACTTGTTCATTACTTAAATTATCCAATCCATTCACATCACAGAAATTCCCCTTAAATATTTATTTTCTGTTCCCCTCTTTTTTACAGGAGAAATTAGCTGTAGTTGAGCAAGCTCTGGTCCTGTTCATGGACATATGTCAACATGGACATATCTCAGTAAGGACAGTAATATGGAATTGGCCACCTTGGTGACTTGGGATCTCCATTTCTTTATAAGGGGTTGCACATCCTTGTCTTCAGTTCATCTCCTGAACCATTTTAGTCAGATCCTTTCTAAACGTCCCCAGCCCAATTCCTTGGGTCTGTTACCATGATTTTTTTTTAATTTTTTTTTTTTTTTAATTTGGAAAATGCAGGGGTTTGGTTTGGTTTTAATTTGTTTTTCTCTTTTTTTTTGCATATTGTACCTTTATTTCAGTCTTCTGTTTTAAGAGATGTGTCTGCTCTCTTTTTTCAGTGTTCCTTTTGAGACATCTATCATTTGCTGTTTTCTTAAATTCTTCTATGCCTGGATTAGACTTGTCTCCAGGATGACACATGTAGTTCCTTTGCCTCTACCATTGCAATTGGTTTTGTGACATTTTGCTATTCTCTCTACTTCTGCAGTCATGTTGACCCACTTTTCCTTCACCCATTTAATTCCTGGAGGAAAAGGAGTACAGTCATGCTTCCATAACAATTCCTCTACTGTCTGCTAACTGAGCCAATTAAAATGTCATGGATGTTTATTAAACTGAAACAAATAATATGTTCAAATGAGATTTATTTATGAACCAGTTAACCAAATAAACCAATTTAATTAAAGCTCCATCTACATTTGAATAAAGATTCATTATGTCAAATGGAATTGGCACTACATGACTGACTTAAGAGGGTGCCCCAGAACAATATTGCTCACCCAATAAGGCAAGGGCTCTGATTTCCTGAGGATTTACTAAGGGGAAAGTCCTAACTGCAAATTGATGCTGTGAGAAGAACCAACAAAACTGATCCCCTGGCAGGGCTGCATTCATACCCCAGTAAAAAATGATTTGTGAATTTTCTTCTCAGCTTCTCTGAGGAGATAGTGAGTTATAGTAGCTGTGTGGGGCATAGTAGCTGCCTTCTGGGGTTAAACCACAATCCCCAAAATAACTAGAATAAAAAGACATTAAAGTAGCTTTCTATGAAACAAAGAAAAGGGGAACAATTCTGGTGGCAAGGAGAAATAAGGGAAACTGCAATGTGTGCAATGTGTGAAATACTTCAAATTCTTGTACAAAATGTGTTAAGGTATTATTTCTATTTTCTTAATGAGAAAGCTCAGAAGAAGCAATTCGCCCAAGTTTTGAAGAAGGTAACTTTCAGGGAGTCTGTATTATTCCCTGCGTGTAATTTCTAGCAGTTGTGTGCAAGCAAATGAAACTGAATTGCGTTGCCTGTCTGTAAGATGTTTACTAGATACCATGTAACAAGGGGATATCAGTATTTCCATCAGCACTAGAGAGAAAAGTATTTTCTGTATTTATGTTTCTGTCTTGTCTTTTCAAGAATCTGCTTGTCTCTTCAGTTTCCAACATTGATTAAAAAAAATTGAACATATTACTAAATTTTTATACATTTTTAACAGAATATTCTGAAGTATAGATTTTATTTTAAAGAAGAATTTTATGTGAGAAATGTTAAAAGCACTTTACATAACGCACCACCTGTAGAGATATATGTAGCAAATATGCTTTCAGGTCAAATGCAAAAGATTGATAATGGTATATAACATTCTGAACAACCTTCTGTAGTAGGAAATGCTGGGTAATGACAATGACAAGCATTGATATCAGTTCCATTTGAAAAGATTTGTCATGTATATGTGTTAAAAGTGATACAGCATGTAGCACATTCAGTTACACTTTTTTCAAAGAAGCATTATATCAAAATAACTACAGCTGAAGGGTTTAAAAAACACCCAGTTATAGATTGCAGACAGGGTTTTGCTTTCACTTACCAGGAAATTAACATCTTCTTATGACACATTGTGAGATTCACATATATTCTAGTTCAGAAATTTAGCAGTTTCTTGTCTCATCAAACAATATTTTCCTTTTCCTTTACCTCCACCTCTTCTTTTTTTTTTTTTTTTTTTTTTAAGGGCTTTCATAATTAAGTATGGGCCTCCCTATACTTCCCAGGCAGAATATTTCACCGCATTATCTCTCATACATTAGTCCCATTACTTGATTCTGTAATGTGAATTATGTATCCAGGAAGACAATGAAGAAAATTACTTCTTTTCTGAGCTATTACCCAGCTAACATTATTGAGAATGTTGTTCGCATTAAAGCTCATAAGATGTATTCTGCTTCATCACTTCAGCCTTTCTGATGCTAGTTTGCTAAATAGCTCACCTTGGGCCAAATGAGCAACTGGTATAATCAGTGGGACTAGATTTGATTTCAAAAAGTTCACACTGATCTTGTCTGGCGGTGACCGTGCCTGCCTTCTCTAATGAATCCTATGGGGCTGATTTTCCCCTTCAGGACAGTGAGCCTGAGGGGGAGGCAAAAGGCGAGGCTAGGGAATCCCCCACATTTCCCACCCCTTAAGTTGTCCGTTAAATTTTAGGTTACTCCCCTTTCCCCTCCTAGTTTACACCCCTTTCCACTCCCAGTTATTACATATGTATTGAGTTACTTTCATATGTATCAGTTGCTGGAAAATTCTGCATTCTTTGTACCTCCATTGGTGAGTTTGAATGTACCCCCTCCTTGTTTCATTTGACTGGGAACTTGCAGTTATGTAATCCCTTTCCATTGGTTAAGCTGTCTCTCCTCCCCTTGAACCGCCCCTTTGTGCTTCCCCTAAAAACTCCTGTAACTGACAGCCCTTTGTTCTTTTGCTTTGGCCTATCGTTTTGGTGTTTCTGTGTGGGAATAAAGGCTCAGTTGCCGGGGCAGCTGAACCCCTCTGGTCTCCTTTGCCTCTGTATGTTGGCTACTTTGTCATCGCCTGCTGCGGTGCTACCCCGAGGTCTCTGCAGGCAGCTCCAAGCCTAGCAGGAGCCTACTATCCGGACTTTAAGGGACACTAACAGCGGTCTCCCTGCCGAGGCACGCGTGTTCCCTGTCCTGTGTGCTGACCATCCAGGCTGGTCAAGCAGGCAGCGACAATCTTGTGCCTGCTTTTTCTCTCTCTCTGTAGATAATATGCAAACACATATTGGTCTTTGTATGTATACATGCATACATTTCTTTGAAAAAAGAATGCTGTATTTTAAGTTAGTGCATCAGAACATTATAATTCTTCTGGCAGTATTTTTCAGTGGTTTTATTTTTACTCAGTCTAGAGCATATTATACTTGCAAATTCATTCATCCCAGAGTCACAAGTAATTTGTTACACAATACACTAGCCTCCAGCAGAAGATAGGAGAAAGGTTAGAAAAATATTCCATCTACTTTTTAACAAAGCTGTATATCAATGAGGAAGAGAGAAAGAGTAATTCTCTCTTTGCTTTAAAGAAAAGTGTATGAGGGTGATAGAAAGATCAAAACACAGCTAATTGTAGATGGATTATTCACCATTCTCCCACAAAATATCAGAACATGAGAAACTTTAGGATAACTAAAAGCTGAATTCTTCTCCCAAAGAGGCTTTATAGAAATGACGATCCCCGTCTCTCTTAGACTGTTCACACCTTGCCACCTTTACAAGAAGGCTTAGACACATAGCAGTGCAACAATGAGCACAAATGTAAACAGGTAGCCCAAAGCAATTAGATGGCACAGGACTTTAATACCTTGGCTTTTTCTGGTAAATACTAAATACAAATTTGAATTAATTACCAGCACTTTAATGACCACATTTGATCCTCCAATGGAATTTTTTTTTTCACAGTATAAAACCTCCAGTCTGTTAGGACCTTTTTACAATTTTTTCCTTAAGCTGTGCCACAAATACATTTCAGAACAAAACATATTAAACATGTAAGAAGTAGACAATTAACTTACTACTAACATCTAACACAATGATGTTAATTTAAAAAAAAATATTTTGGGGAACATTTAGATAATGTATAGGCCATATTAACTATAAAAAGCTTACTTGTGCTGTTTGTTAGGCACATACCACAATAATCAACGCTGATAGACATTGCACTGAATCTAGCATGGCAGAACTACGGAGTCAGTTGTAACACTGCTCTGGTATTCAGAATAAACATCCAGAATATCAAAAGTAGTGAACTAACATTAGTTTCAAGTATCACAGTGACTGGTCACAAGAACTAGGATAAACTGCCCATGAGTCCTCCTGTGATTATACTTGACTAGCTAGATCTTTGCACTTTCTCCTAAGAAATGGTTGGCTGTTTTGTCAGTGAGACCCTGGCTGATACAAGTTCTCCGCTTGCTATCCACAAGTGGCCAAGTAATTTTATTGAAGAATCCTCTGTGTGGCAGCAGGGAATAAGTTTGCAGGACCCCTCACCCTGTTGAACCATGTTGGAAAGATGCCAGGAGACAGCCTGTATTTTTCACACAGTGTTCAAATAACCACAGTATAATAGTGGCAAAGGTGCAACTTTTCTGCCTGCACAAAAGAGACAAATCTGAAATAATGCTAGGAAAACGCAGACAGAAAAAATCATTCAGGAGTTCAGTTGATAAAGGATGAGGAGATATCACCTCATACAAATGTGATCTGTCTGGCTTCTCTGCCAACACAGTATTGCAAAAGGCATTCGGTTTTTCTACTGACACAACTGTTTTCTTGTACAAAGCCCCAATGAACACATGCCAGAGGACATCCTTCATTACTTACTGTAAAGATTGAATGGACTCTCCCTTGACTGTCATGCATAGTGCTGCCACAATGAACCAGCCTCACGTCGTTTTTTCCTCCAGCTTGTTCATAAGGAAATACATATGCTAAGGGAAGCATGCAAAAGCTGAGAAAAAAACAAAAGAAGAAAGAGAAACCACTGAGTGTATATACTCTTAGAGTCAGATTCCATCATACAAAAAAAATAAAGCATCATGGGATGAGTGACAAAATGGGCTGGTTAAGCATGCAGCCTGTTTGTTGTTTATGTACCTTGTAGTACAGTGTGAACACACCTGGATTGCCACAAAGATACTTCAAGATACTGCAGGGTGGTAACAATAAGATGGAAGTGTATGGATACAGCCATTGGACACAGGCATCTATGATTATGCCTACACACTACTACAATTCCTTTCATTTAGTGATCAATCTCTTTAAACCTAGTTAGTTGCCTCTAATACTTCTACTAGAAGACTGTTTCAGAACAGCCTTTCTTTGACAATTCAGCTTTCTTCCCATTTCTAGTTCCTTTTAGTCTATTCTACTTTCACATGTTCTTGTATCACCTTTGTCTTTTAACTTAGATGTGTTTGCATTTCTTTCTCAATGCTGAAATACTGTAAGCCCTCTGATGTAAAGGGGTCACACAGAAATACCAAAATAATTGAAGCATAAAAGAAAGTTTCTGCCAGTAAACTCATTACCACGAAGTCATACAGTCACAGTGTTTTACTCCCATTCCTGGTTTTAGAAACAGTGTGGCAGATTAGACTGTGCACTGGTTGCTGTACAAACAGGAAGAATAAATTTAATCTTCTTGTGTTCAACACCCCTATAAATTTTATATCCCTCTTTACTCAAAACAGAGTGCTGTCTGGGAACATGCACTGTGAATTCACAGAGAGGTATGTACTTGTATTGGGGGAGAAGTAAATTGCTATGTGCTCCCTGAGAACAGAGTGCTGTCATTGTCAGTAATCAGGACAAGTAATACATATCAGCCAGAGCCAGTCCTGACACATCCTGACAGCTTAGCATATACATGTGTTTCTTCACCGCATTTTAAGTCTTCTGATGGAGGCTGTTTCTCTGCCATTTGGAGGTTCTGTTTAGCCAGACCACTTGTGATCTACTCTCTCTCTTTTTATTTTTTTTCTTTTTTCCCAGCTATCTAAATTTAAAAAAAAGAAAAAGATTCTATCACAGGAACTGTTGATTTTCTCTTTTCCAATATGCCTTTCCAACATGTCACATTGTATTAACTCCTGACAATATTCTTTCTAAGAAGAGGTTAAAATTTGAAAAAACAAATGATGTTGATAGCTTTAAAGAGTGACTGATATCAGCCTCAAGGCTATCTTGCCTTAAGAGGCTTCTCAGTGAAAAGCTGACTTCATCTTTTTATTCAGTTATCAGGAGCTGTTAGTTTGCCAAAGTGCAGCTCTCTTTCACTAATTTATAGGATTTGTACCTGTGAGAGGAAGCAAATTAGTCTCTGGTGTTACTCAAATGATTTTGCACATCTTGTAACACAGAGAAGTGAAGCCCAAAATCTACATTTTTTTCCCCCTTTAAAGATGGGCTAAAATTAAAACAGAAGAGATCTTACAATTTTTGAAATAAAATTAATAGATACATAAAATACAACACTTCCTTTCAAATCCTAGTTTTGTCCACTTCTGCAAGTGGCATTCCTCAAATAATTTGAAGCTAAAAAGAAATATTTCTCTCTATATGAATTTGAACACAAAGCTAGTAATTTTTCCCTGTCTGAACACTCAAAATTGTTTATTATTTTATTTGGCAGACCTTTGGTGCTTTTTGAGAAGTCATGGCAGTCAGTGAAGTTCCCAGTGACTTACAGAAAAGGGAACATCACACTTTTTTTCCAAATAGATAGAAATTAGAACCCAGGGAACTACCAGTCAGTCATCCTTATCACTCTTTCTGGTAAGGTCATAGAAGTGTTTCACATGTAATTTTCTTGCATCTGGCAAAGTTAGGTCAAACTTGTAACGAGCTAAGAAACACAGCTTAGGAAAAAATCCATTGGTGGAAAGAGAGAAAAAAAATCCCAAAAACTCTGATAAAAATTGAGAATTCAGGTCTGATTTTGAGACATTAACAAAGAATTGCCAGCCGATCATTCAATGAAGTATCATCTGGTCTTTGTTATTTTTAAACATGCAAAACTAGTAATGCTGTGTTTTTCAGGCTGAACTTATACCTGAGGGGAGAAAAAGAATTGGTCATACAGGGACCAGATATGGTAATTTGTTTCTCTGAGCTCCTTCCTCAATCATTATGCAGAGTGAGAGAGTCTAAACTGATAACAATTCCCTTGTACCTGCCACACGTTCAGCTGCTCTGATTACACCAGAATCCTTCTCTGGGACCATGTTGTGAGCTTGTTTACAGTGTCCCCATAGCTGGGGCAAGGCTCACGACCTTTGGGCTACATGGGGTATAATCCTGATGGCTTTCACAAGGAAATCACAAAAACAATGTTAAAATGGTCTCAGTTTAAGTTGATGGGTAAGAAACTTTGCCTTATTATTGAAAAAGAAAAGGAGGAAAGGTCAACTAATTTCCATGTCATGACAATATAGTAAATGGATAAGCTTCCCTAACAGGGTAAATTCTGGTGCTCCAAATGCAGTGCATACATTATTGCATACACACAGGTCAACATCCAGGAGAAAGAAGCAGATAATTGCGGACTACTTCACATAGTTACATTTTGCATAATTTCTGCCTTAAATAAGATTTTTATGTTTCATGCTGTAAAACATAACACAAAAAATCTGTATTCTGCTACTAAATTAGCAAACTAAGTTTTCAAGTTTTAAGATTTCTATGTACTATAATTAATTGATTAGGACTGAAATATGAAACAGAACTTTTAAGAACAAAAAACTCTCATGTTGCCATTTACATGAGAAATTACTTAATTTCTTTAATCTTGGATAGAGTGGTATATTTTATGAATAATATGATTGTTGATCTCATTTTAAATCAGATTCCCTATCAGAAAGTGTTCTTTTCACACTTACTTAATGGTTACTATTAATAAAGTAATACTATTTTTAGAGTTCTAAGTTTTCCTCAAGCACTACCTTTTTGTAAGGGATCATCTCCTTATGTTTCATTGATTTTATGTTTTTTTCTTGGTGTTACAATTCAAGCTCTAACAAAAATAAATCTTTGTTTTGAATTCTTTAATGCAAGAAGGAAAGAAAAGTCAAAAACCTCACATCACTGTATGTTATTTTTTCTACAATAATTCTCATCACCCAGTAGAATGTGTAAGATGGATAATTTAAAAAATCTTCCATTACCTAGGGTGTTTACGTTTCATCTTTATTACCTGTGCGTGCTGTCTCTGCATATAATCACATCTGTGCCAAGCACCTGCAACATTATTGTCTACCTTCCATCTTCTTTCAAATATTTCTTTTTTTTTTCTTTTGAGGATATACCACAGCAAAAAGTCATTAAAATTACAATAACCAATAAATCTTCTTTCAGTACAAACAAAGGAAGGCCAAGCATTGTGCTGATTAAATGATTCTTCAGATTTACTTCACCTTGATTTCAGTTTCATAGCAAGTCATTAATTTTTAGATATTATAGAACACTGTAATGATGCAATCCAAATTACAGATGAACAAAAGTGAAATAATGTTTGTAACCTTTGGGGCCTTAATGCATAGGTTCTTGTTTTGGCTGCCATTTAGTCTCTCCCAGGACTATTCATGTAGCTTATATATTTCTAATGAAAGCTTTTTTGGAGACTTTGCATGTTAAAGTTGCAGAATATTCACATATAACATTACTAAAAAAGGGAAACTAAGATGAACCATGATTTCCAGACTATTTGTGATGTAATTTTCTTCTTAAATTTTTTGTCTTTTCAAAACCTGGTTATTTTTTCTCACACAGTGATAAAACGCTACCTGAAAAAGAGGACTTTAGGAGAAACTGTGATGTGTAAGCCAAGCAAGCCAATCTGAAAATATGACTCTATAACAATGGCTTGGGTAAAAGCCAATTTTCTTTCTCCCTCTTTGGCAAGTAAGTTACTTGTAGTGACTGGTTTCCCAAATCTTTATTTCAGTCAATTCAGTTGTTTCAGTCACATTATCGAGTAATCTATTATTAGTTAATATCTTTTCTTGCTGCTATTATTTAATATTATACCTAACTTCCACATGGTATAGCTCACTTCCTTTCAGAATTGATGGAATGAATGGAAGAAGAAAATTTTTTGTTAAAAATCAGACTCCTGCTTATCATCAGATAATCAGGATGTAAAAAAATTAAATATAAGACTATTAGTAGCATCTGGATGAAGAATTATCTAGGATTTTCATCTGCAGAATCATTGAAATGTCTGTCATTTATTGATCTGGGTTACCAACAACCAAAGCAACAGGCAGTACATTGTGAAAAAAACTCTAAATAAAAAAGCTTATTACTTGTACCATTAGCAAAGTCACTCACCTTTGAAAAATCCTGAGCTTAATGCAGCAGGATTTTCATGGAGGTGGTATAAAAAATGGAGAGCTAAAGGCCTGGAGCTGAAGCGACCATGGAATGCTCCCTGCTTCTGACACAAAAGTGTTACACAGGAGTCTAAATCCTAGATGTTTTCCCTGTCAAGTCCACACAGAATTGAGCTCTTGAGAGCCACAGTTCTCTGTTTCAGGGTCTGGTTGTGTGACTCTGCCTTCTGCCTGACAATACTGTAGCAGTATACTAGCAACAGAGGAGTTATTAGGTGATTTCTTTATTTACACAATGAGTTTCATGGCCAGGTTTTTCTTTGAGATTCTTCAGTGTGGTCCTTTCTATCCCTTGTCTGTCACTGTAAAGACTTAAAGAATGCAGTTGTCTGTCTCAGAACACTGTCAGGGCCACAAAAGAAACCTGCAGTAAGAAAAGCCACCAAAATAGAAATTGAGATAAGCACAGATAGCACAGCAGGAGGGAGCTAATTCCAGGCCAGGGACGTAATTCCAGGAGATGAAAGTTCAGTTAGCATCCAGTCAAAAAATTCTCACCATGGCAAGCTGTGGGAAATAAAAAAAAACTGCTTACACACATGCCATCCCAAGTTATAGAAATGGCATCTACAGACTGTGGATACTTGGAATTTGAACGGTATAATGGCGATACCCCAGAAAAATGATTGGTGGACCTCCCCAGCACTAGGAAGACCAGGGGGAAGAGGGACCATTGGGATGCCATAGAATCCATATGGTGGTGGTCTCTTTCTACTTGATCTCTCTCTTTCTTCCTCCCTTACCCCCACCCTCCCATTTCTTTCCATCTCTCTCTCTCTCTCATGTTTACTCTTAAACAAAATGTGTGTTACTGACTTTGGCATATGGTCTGTTTTGCACCTTAATTCAGGCAGAGGCATCTCTTATAATTGCATCTTAACAGTTACATCTTTTCTGAATTTGTGGGAAGGTGTATTCTGAGGTAGGGGGGATTTTAGGTACTTTTGATAGCCCCTGTAGATTTCAAGACTACAGCATCTTCCATTTTTTTACGAGTTTTTTATCTTAAATTGAATTTGTTTAATTTTTTTTTAAATCTATGCTTTGAGGTACAGCACAGGAAGTGCAATTGTTGATGAATGCAAAAGCGATAAGCAAAAACATCACTTGTTCTTTTCAATCTCCATCAGAATTGCCAGACTGAATATCCTCATACTTGAATACCCTAGAGTAAATGGGACAAATTTTTCTGATCAAGAAGCCCCTCCAAAATATTTCTGGAGGAGTAATAAATGAAGATTTCTGAATGACAAATAGATGCTAGAAATATGAATTATATTCTTAAGAAAGTCACTGTAAGAAGATTTTAGTTGCCCAAAAATCTACCTATTACATTTTAGATTATTTTGCTAATATTTACAAGTTTGTCCTCTATTCTGCTGAGATACATTTATTTATCCCTGGATTGTCTGCTTGTTTGCATGCAGTTACTTGCCTAGTAATGACAATATACCTTATTTAGACACAAATAATTAAAGCAGTGAGAAGTTTTCAAAGAGTATAAGGTAATGTCCTTGAGTGATATATTCAATAACCTTATATTAGGCTTACATTCCCTAAGATAACCCAGCACTCAGGGATGAGGCATAAACCACTCCAATGAAAAAATCAGAAACCCTGAATTTAGATTCCCGCTCTGAAGGAATCCTTTGTTCTTAGGCTAAAAGAGAAGACATGACTTCTAATGACACACCAAAGCCAGATAGGTATTTCACACTATTGCCAGAGTTGTGTTCCCCCTCACATATCAAGTGAGGTATATAATTATATGTATTCTTCAGAAGAAATAATTATTTCATAGTTTCATATTACAATTTTTTTTTTGCTTAGAAATACATTTCTATTTCTTGACAAATAGATTTGTCATGATTTAATCTTAGCCTGAAACTAAGCCCCACACAGACACCCACTCACTTCCCCTCACCTGATGGGGTGGTGAGAGAATCAGAAAGGTACAAATGAGAAAACTCGTGGGTTGACTAGAAAACAGTTTAATAGGTAAAGTAAAAGCCTCACATGCAAAGCTAATCAAGGAATGA
The DNA here is from genome assembly GCA_013400915.1 of Pardalotus punctatus. Lineage (NCBI taxonomy): Eukaryota > Metazoa > Chordata > Aves > Passeriformes > Pardalotidae > Pardalotus > Pardalotus punctatus. The sequence continues at coordinate 12,760 of VZTX01020389.1, forward strand.
ATTCACTGTTTTCCATTGCTGGGCAGGTGTTCAGCCATCCCCAGCAGAGCAGGGCCCCATCACACATCATGGTGATTTGGGTGGGAAGACAAAACCCATCACTCCAAACATTTCCCTACTTCCTTCTTCTCACCCCAACTTTGTATGCAGAGCATAAAGCCATACCCCTGGCATCAGTTGGGGTCAGTTGTCCTGGCTGTGTCCCCTCCCAAGTCCTTGTGCATCCCCCAGCCTGCTCACTGCTGGGGTGAGAAGCAGAAAAGGTCTTGGTTCTATGCAAGCCCTGCTCAGGAAGCATTCCTGTGTTAACACTGTTTCCAGCACAAATCCAAGACACAGTACAAATACTAGCCACTGTGAATAACATCAGTTCTAGGCAGCCAAAACCAGCACATGGATAAAATGTAACTAGGCCTTGTGTTCTATTTTAAGCTACTGAAATTATAAAATTCATTTATTATACTCAGATTCAGTAACTGTTGACATCCAAGTTAATCTGAGTAAAGTGTTTCACTATAATATTAACCTACTGTGACTATTTGAAAAAAAATAAAAGCACTAGAATGTCATATCTGGTTGCATCTAATATATGAGCCATTTAAATATGCTTTTCTAAAAAACCCACAGAATATATCCTAATTTTTTCTCATAAATGTGGCCCCACACAAATATTTCGAAGAAAAATATATTAAAATTATCCATTATAATTAAGCAGAAACTCTAAGTGTTGTTTTACAATTTTCATTAACCTTATTATCAGGTTCATAGAAGCACAGAAAATTGGTAAAATAATTCAACGTTTTCATCATCTTGTTGCTGAATTATTGTCACACATTTTATTTAACTGAAAGTATTTGGAAACTGGAATGCACAACTGGAAATGTGGAAGACACAGCATCTATCCCTTTTACACATTGGTTTCATTTTTACTATCCAGTGAAAACATCACCTGTATTTTTAAGGCTACTCTCATACAGGATGAAAAACATTGAAGTATTTTGGGACTTGGAGGCCAGTCTAGACCTTGATTCCAGAAGCAGTTTGAACAAGTGAACGTATGAAGCATGGGCAGAGGGACTGACTTACAGACCTGACTTCAGTTCTTAAAATTGAGCAAACAACAAGAGATGTCATCTGTACACCCATCCCTCTCCAGGTTACTTTGCTGAGGCAGCTTTTGCCATGAGCAGGTAGAGTTTGCAATCTCAAAAGTGTAAAACAATTAACAGCTTGTGTGGAAGAGATGGTAAGGAGGAACAAGCTACTGGGCTAAGTGTCAACATGCCCACCATTCCCAGTGAGCACCTGCTGGCGAGGCAGCTTTCAGCTGGAATGGGGACAGATCCCACTGCTCCTGAACATGTTTGATGTTGCTGGTTAATCTGTTAACACGTTATGGTTTTGGTCCTGGGGTTTTCTAAAGCATCAGGTCAGTGGTCTTTCTCCTGAATCCTTGACTTGCTGATGATCCGTTTCACCAATCTTACCTCTCCCTGCAGTTTTGCCATCCTTTTCTTGCAGGGGTCTTCGAAATTTCTCACAGCTCGTCCTTACAACTTAGCAACATGAAAGTCCTTAGCAAAGGTTCTGTGTATGTATCAGAACTAGGCTGTGGATGAAACTATGGATGAAGGAAATGACAAATGCCCCATTTAATGTACATTAGACAATAGTACTGGTGAGCTGAGATACTTGTACCTCTTGTAGAGGTACTATGCATGCTCCCAAGGCTGCCACCATTTAAACCTTTTGGTTCTTCCCTAAAGGACAAACAAAACATACAAGAAAGGTTCATAAATTGGACAACTTTAGTCCTATTTTGTTCAGTTCCAAAAATTCTACAAAAGTTCTGACTGAATCTTGAATCTTGTATTCTTCACCAGATAACAGCCACAAGTTCTTCATTACCTCTTAAGTCTATTCTTATTCTTTTTAGCTCAGCTGTGCCTGCATAATGCTTTGTGAAACCAAGAATGACTTTTCAGTCCCTACCTGATGAGTCCTGCAGAAAAAGAATACTCCTTCCAATTTCCACTTGGCTATTGGTTAGAGCCATCCTGTCCCAGAAGCCAGTACAGCAAATATCACAAACAAGTGAAGGGAAAACTGAGCTTCTATCATGCAAGGTTATCCTGCAATCTAGTCCAAGAGTATGAAGAAGAATACAGAATCCACAGGTCATAGAAAAGTATTTCTACCTTTTCTCTCCCTCACATCATGGTTTACAGCTTGAGTGGCAGAGAGGGATAAATATGCATGTATTTTTCTTTCATTTCTTCAATAGGCCTGCAGGAAACAAACCCCACTTATAGTCAGATCCATCTTCCTGTGCTGTAACCACCGAGTTATAGTGAAATGCCAGTCTCACTGTGTGTCATTTCTCTTCCCAGATTTCCTTCTCAGCAGTGTCTTCTTCAGAAAAGGATGTCTTAGGAATACCTTTGCTTATGTCAGTTGAACAATTTAAATTGTAACAAAGGCATATATGATGTAAATTTTGCATGAAAATATTCTTGAGAAAAAGTGGGGTTTATTTCATCTTAAGATACACTGTTATTACAAGCCTGTCAGACATAGGTTTTGTAATTTACTAATCTTGAAAGGATTTTGCTTCATGTTTAGCCAAGAAAAATAATTATAAACTGTGCTCAGGGAGCTACTGGTGTGGACATTCCAGCAGTGTGTGATTGTTTTTAGTTAAAAAGTGGAATGTAGCTAAATGCATTCCATCTCATGATATTGGATTCAGTAAGAATTTTCATCAGCAAGCCAGCAAATTATGAAAGATTGTTTTATAAAGCAATGTAGAAAAAGTCACTATTTTAAATATTGCAAAATATTAATCTGATTTTTATCCACTGAAAGGCATATGCATGATTTTTCTATTTTCTTTTGGTTTTTTAAATGATGTCTCGTACAAGTTTTAATGAGTTAGACGTTGTGATATTTTAATGAAAAAAGCTGTTATTTTTTTAATTTTTTTTTTTAAATGTCAAAATCCAGTGAGACTAGATCTACTTTGGTAAGGTGGAATCTACCTAAGCAAAACAAAACCTGCTAAAGCATGTATTTTAACCTCCCTTTGTGAACCTTGATTGAAAACCTTATATATATATTTTTCACATAGATATTAAAAATTGTATCTAAACTTTCAATAATGAGTTACCATCCTTAACCATCCTACTAGTTCTAGAAAGCATATAATTGCAGAGATAAATTTTTCCTACACAGGCAGATTTTAATTTACACCAAAAGTTTTAATTTATGCCACAGTTTATAATGATCCTTATTTAATCTTTCAGCTAAAATCAAGACTCTTAAAAAGTCAAAATATTTTAGATTGTGGAATCCTATTATTAGAAAAGATGTTACCCTTACATAAAAAAGACAAATTTCCTGGGAATCAAAAGTGAATTTCAGTATAAAAGTAAATATACAGCTATTTTGGTATTAAAGATTTCAGTGATTCATAGTAGATAATTCTTTAACTGTGCTTTTTAGTAATTCAGTTTTAAAAATTGAATTTTTATAAAAGTATTTATAAAGACTTTATAAAGATTCATCAAGGAAACCACAGTAGTCTCTATGCAGAAAAAAAGCTTTTAACTTTCTGCAAGACAATACATCTCCTTTTCTAAGTTCTTCTCTTTTTAATGTGTAAAGTAATTTGTCTAAAAGTAAGCTGAGGTAAAATACTTCAGCATTGCAGAAGGAATTTGTTCAAATTAGAAATATCTCAAAAATCCTAAAGAAATACCTCAAAAAGCCTAAACACTGCAATCATTTTATAACATCTTTGTACTTCATTTTTCCTATTAATTTCCAGCTTCAGAATTCTAGCCCTAAGACTTTTCTTCTAATCTTGGTTTTTCTGGAGATAAGATTTTATGTGGTATATAAACATAGTTCTTGGAAAATTATGTTGCCTAAATGTAAGAGTGGTGGAAAATATAGCCAAATACTTAACTGAAGAAAATGTGAGAAAACATATCTAATGAGGTTTGAAGTGAATCCTTATACTATAGTGGAAAAAAAGGTAGATTTTCTGGAATGGACTTTTTTCACAGGTTTGGTTGCATTAAGCTTGCATTGATCCATCTAGGAGTTCTCTGAAAAGGCTTCTCCCCCCCACCCCCCCTCAGGAAATGCTGCCAATTTTGTACTTTTCTTCATGACAATACTTGGTGCTGTCCTAATGTTTGTTAGATACTATTACAACTAGAAATTTCACTCTATTCTAGGTCTTAGCAATGGTCCTCAAATATACAGTGTTATTCTGCAGACTGAGGGCCTATAACCTTTCTGGTGGGTTATGCTTTCTGTAGAGGTTGCCTAAAAATTCTGTAACCAAGTAGTGCAGGCAGTGTTACTCCTGTGATAGAAAAACAATGGACTGAGTAGTTAGTAAGGAAAATTCTGGTCTTTGACCTCTGAAACACAAGTTTGATCTCAATTTTATCTTCCTTTTTAGTGAACACGAGGTCAAAAACAAAACTAATCAAGCACCTGGGCACAATACAGCACACAAGAATGCAGAGAACTTACCATTGTCACCTATCTTTGGAGTGATGGAAGAAGAGAGACATAGGAAGGGAATTTAAGGTTAAGGATTTTCAGCTCCTTTTGTGGAGAATTAATCACTCCTGTGACTTAAACAATAACTTTCAGACCTAGCCTAGTGGCACATTTCACCAATCAGGTTTGACTTCCTATGTCAGAGCTTGGATGTGAAACATTTTTAATATTTTCAATTCCACCATTCCCTAGCCACTAAGATTTTGGGCTGTCACATTTCACTTCCTCAATTATGCACAACATATGGTAAAAAAAATCTACTACTAGAGAAGAATTTATGTTGAAATTTAGTAAACTATCTTATCAATTAAACAATTGAAATTCCTCTAACACTTTTCTTTTTTCCACTTCACTGTCTCTAAGTACCCCTCCCCTGTTCTTAATCCACTCTGGTGAACAGGTTTTAAATACAGTTTCCTATTATATAAAGATGTGTTTTTTGGTTTGTTTTTTTTCGAGCAGACATGGACACATTTTTGCTTTGTTCAGAGCACCATCTTTTTTTGATTCAAAGCATCATCTAGAGTTAACCTTGGATGGTTTATGTGGGGTAGGGCCCACTTTTATTCTGAAGAAAAATATGTATGCTGTTATATGGTTTAAATAACTGTGTATGAAAGTTGTGCATCAAAAACTTATATTTGGATCTCTCTGCTCAAATGATCTTTTGTAAATTATATTTTATGAAACAATTGTTCACTGTCCTACAAAAATGGCTTCAAGAAAGGTCAACAAATCTGCAGAAATTAAATATGTGTTTGTTTAATGGATAAACAAATAATTAAAATTTGTGCCCTGTGCAGCTAAATGAATAACACTTTAACTTTATTTTCTATGGTACCAACTACATCATACTGACAAAAATCAGCTGCACATCAGACTGCCCAGAATGTATTTTGTTGTTCTTTTTCCCTAGCTATTACTTCATATTGAACTTCTACATTGAAAGAAATAAACAAGCCAGATAACAACCAAATCAGATTTTTTAGTTTAAAAGTACCTTTTTATCCTCAAAGGGATATATATATATATATATATATATATATATATATATACA
>VZTX01020399.1:0-129888 GCA_013400915.1 Pardalotus punctatus
CCCCTCCTCGCCCATGGCATGAAGAAGTCAGTTGGATTACTCTACAGGAAAGCTGGATTTGTTGTTTGAAAATACGCAAGAACTTGGCTTCTGTAGTTATACAAGATGCACACGTAAAGCCAATTTTAATGTAATGATAATTTGACAAATGTTGACTCCTGCTGATTGAGCTAATTATATTCTGCAACCGTGCTACTAGATCAGAGGGATTAATACATGACATTCATAAAAATTCCTATTTTTATAGATATCATGCACTAATTTGGTAATTCTTCATGCATTTCTGTGGTCCAGTGAAACAAGGAATTACTGGTTCACCATGGGCATATAAAGCAACCCCATGAAGATCCATCCCTTTAAGGCCATCTTTGCTACTGCTTTTTATTTTTCTTTGGTATTTGCATTTTCAGTGCCAAAGTAGGATTTCAGCTCTTGTGCTGTGAAAAATAATGCAGTGCTTATTGCAAGCAAATAAGTGTCAAGAACAAATGTAGATTCAACACCTGAACAGAGAATTCAAGCCCTCTTCCTCCAAGCTGTTCCTTCTCTGCAAGAACCACCTCCTAAAGGAAAGGGATAATTCAGGCTACACATCCATTCACTATTTAGTCCTATAACTGGACTTACAGACAAGAATGCAGTTCTTGGTCACTTTTATGATGCATCCAAATGTTCCTGGAGAATTATGCTGCCAGGACCAGAATCACTTGCAAGCATCAATTAATAAAGACCTGGGTGAATTTTGGTCAACTGCCTGCAGACAGCTGAATGAGTCTGTAAATATCTGAGATCCCAAGACATCCGGACTGTGAGGAACTCTGTTTGTATAATAATGAAAAGTTTCCAAGTGCTTAATATTGTGGAACTTCAAGTTTCTTGCTGCTTTACTTTTAATACAAGCTATCATTAGTGATCTGTCTCATCGATGCTCCAGGCTCTGATATGTCCTGGAGAAGACTCTTCGGATTTCTAAAAGTCAGCTCCTAGTCTGGTAATGACAATTTCCACCATAGCAGGTGCCACTGGCTCCGGGATGACAAGGTTTTTATAGGATAGATGTGGCCTGATTCTCCTTTCCTCTAAGATCACCATATAGATGGTAAGTAGCTTCTCTGGAGTTAGAAGAAAGCTGCGAGTACAGCTTGTGAGATGCAAGTAAGCACAGAAACCAAGGCCCTGAAGATGAGTACTTTTTAGTGTTAATTGTGACAAAAGTGAGCCTAAAGGTTGCCTCCCTGATGCCACACATCACCCAGTGGGCTGAGGTGAGGACCCTGCCAAGGTGGAGGCAGGTGCTTCGGAACGACAGCTTCACTAAATCCTAGTCTTCTTAAAGAAAAATGATCCTTACAGGATGAATACTGACCTTCTTTAGACATTATATTTCTTATTTATTTGCCATATTTTCCATTTTCCCAGACCCCTCCAGATCCAAAAGCTTTCTGCCTGAGGAAATGGAGAGCTTCATAATGAGTCAGTCTCAGGGGCAATCTTAGCCTGATGCGGAGACACGAGCACAGTCTAAACTGAAATATTTGGAAGTCACCATAAAGGGCACACGAAGGGATAATCCCTCTGTTTTTTCACATGGTCCTAGGAGACTGTTTGGCAGGGCTCCCACAAGGCTGTGGCAGCCGGGCAAGCAGAATCTGGCCAAAAAATGTAACATATTAGGGAAACAATTAATCTTCATTCCAAATTAACTGCCATTACTGACTGCATACTTGTGTCCAGTAATTAATCCCCTTTCTTGCTGAGGCACTGATTCACTGCAATTTAACACAAGTTTCTCTAGCCACTTTTGCTGCAATCAGCAGCTTTGCTGAGGCTTTCTCGTGATCACACTCTTCTTTCTCTCCTCCTGATGCAAGGTGCAAAAGTGGTAGTGGAGATTCAAATATGATCCCAGAGGTAAATCTATAATAATTTAAAATTTAAAAAACATCTGTTAGAGATTACGTAATTTGTTTCTATATCCCATGGTATATTGATACATTAGAGAAAAATATGAACAATGCAAACACATTACTAGAGGAGTCTTTAAAAAACCTATGGAGTGAGAGATCAAAGTATGTGACTGTTTCTCCCTGTTTCCCCCTGTTTTCATTCAGATGAGTAAATCTTTCTTACATTCAGTTGCATGGGATAATGGAATGTGAGTTTGGATCAAACCCTCCTCCTGAACACCTTAAAATAATTCAGACTTAAATTGATGTTGCTTATGTATTGTTGTATTCCAGGTAAGCCATCTGCCCCACCGGTGTGAGATGCAAAGACAATTTTTACAATGTTTGGGGTTCTTTACACTTATTTATTGCTATCCTAACAATGTAGGATTGGGAATTTGTTACCTTGACATTATTAATTTGGTTGCTTTTTTGTAAACTGAGGTGGGAATCTTTGAAAAAAAAGGTATTTGGTTCACATGTTTATTTCATTTGTACTATTTTAAAGTCAAAATTTGAAATCTTGTTTCTAAACATTGCAGCAGAAATCATTGTAGAACTAATGTCTGATTGGAGTAAAACATATCTATCAACTAATTATTTTATAGTTCAAACTATGATTGACAAAAATGGAGGAGTCTCTTCCAAAATTAGAAAGATTCAATAATTCATTTGTGCAGAATACAGTAAGCACAAAGTAATTGCTACAACAAATAGTCTTAAAAATATTACAGCTTAAAGGTTGGATGTATCCAGAATATAGACAAGGAGATCCACACAATTAGAGATCCCAGCCTTTTCCTTTAATACTCTCAGTACCATTTGCATAATTAAGCAAAGTGGTTGCAATATTAAGGAATGCCACCTGGGGAGGGATTGCACTGAAATTACACTTTCTCCTGTTTGTGCCACACAATACTGTTCTACACACAACAGCTTAGATGTAGTCAGCCCAAAGAACAGCTTAATGCTGATATCCACCACTAATACTTGGTTAATTATGAAGCCAAAATAGGGGTATGCAGGTGCTACCTTGGGGTCTGCAATGGCCTGAGATGTATTTTTGCCATTCAACTGTTAAGGGAGGTGCACACTGAGGTTTTGCATTTCCTGGTCTTATTTTCCCAGAACATACCTTTTCTGAAAACGTCTATCTTCTTATACCTCTAAATACTACATTATATTTTAGCTCAATGATTATGCTAAACTAACTGTTGTTAAGCTTTTCAGCCTAACCATTCTTCTCTTATTACTACACAAGCATAAAATTAAAACCCAATTTCATTTTTCCTCAAACTTTTTTCCCAAATGCTTTTACCTTTGTAAGAAAGGAAAAACTGTTTAAAACATCTTAAAAATTAANTTTTTTTAATAATTCTCTCAGTACACTGAAAAACCTGTCATAACACAGTTTCCTTAAGTTGTGAAAGAATAAATAATTTTAGCATTTGTTAATGCAACTTAAAGGAGGGAAAGCAACACATTTAAAACATTGAAAGAAAATCAGTAATCCAATCTTGCCTAACCTTTCTTCTATTCATCTGTAGTTCAGTCAAGTGGATTATTCGGAATTATGCTGAAGATGTTGAGATAGCTGGAGTTTAGCTGGTATGGGATTTAGCAGGAACATCCCTCATGCTTCTTTTCCTGTCTGGGAGATGCTCACTGTAAACATTGACAGAGTATGGGTAAAATACAGCTTAGATTAAGCTCCCTTTGTAGAGCAACACAAAGTGACTGCACAAAGACAAGCATGGTGAGAACAGCCAGGAGTAAGTCAGCTTCTTGTTTGAAGCTAGCAGATCATATGGTGCATGACCCAGCAAGCCACCCTTGATCTCACATTGGCTCCACTGCCACAAAAAGTCTGGCTAAGTTACTATTGTTTGCTTCTGGCTGGAGTGTGGGAGAAAAACACTTCAGTGCATGACTAAATTAGCTCCAGACAGTTAAGCTGGACTCTTAGACAAAGCTCCCATTTGGGTTCTCATCATCTCAAAACTGAGGTTCATAGCATGCTTCTGTTTGGCCTTGGCAGAGCAGGGCTGCAGAGAGCACTCTCCTTGCTGATGTCCTCAACAGCATCTCCCTTTCCTTCCTCTTCTGCAGTACAGGATGCTTGTCCTCACTAGTTCAGCTCCCCAGTGTTTATTGCACTTCCCTATCTCTACAGTTCCCCACCCCCTGACAAACTTTGCTTTCTCCTTAGGTATCAGGAGGGGATCCTGTTTCATCTTAATCTTTGACACTAATTTTCAAAGCAGGTCCTCCATGTGCACTTTCCTGCTTGCAGGATGCTCCCTGTAACCACCCCTGGAGCTACCTTGTCATCCTTTTATGCTCCCGTCTGTCACCCTCTGCCTGGCTTTAACAGCAGTAACAGACTTGGTGGCAGCCATGTTGCAAATGTTCTAGTCTGTTGCCTCTCTGCAGAAGAAAACCAGAGTAAACCTTCTGCAGAAGAAACATTCCTCACAGAGGAGAGTTTCAGGGAGCATGTATTCCTTACCCGGAGCTGCATGAAGATTTGTAGTATATTCAGTAGCGACAGCTCCATTCAGAGTCAGGAATATCCTGCCTAAAGATACCAGGGATCAGCTCATTCTCATTGCTTCTGGGGGATAGCCAGGAAACCTTTTTCCTGTCTCCTGAGGTCATTCAGACCTTCAGAAGTCTCCCAGCGCATGGGCAGGCTGCCTGGGTGTCACATGAGCTCCCTGAAGCAGTCACACAGCCCTTTTGGATGATAACCGCATGTGAATAATGGATTGCTCAGCCAGGCATGCTGGTGATATATTATTCAAATGGCAGCAATACCCAAAAAAGAAAAAGCCACTCTCGGATTCTGTATAATCACAGGATAGCAATCAACCTCCGAACACACGGGTGGCTGCTTTCCTGGCACCACATGTCTAGTAAAAGAATGCCAGGTTTGCAACCCTCAATTAGTACTTAATAAACTGAAGAGGTGTAATTTATACTACTCATTTACCTCTAGAGACCTAGTCTTCTTGCTGCCTCTGTGCCTTTCCAGACTCAGGCCTTCTGATTTTCCCTCTGCTCTCAACAGCAATGGAAGGAAAATACAATGGCATCTTTAAGCTGGGTGAGACAGTTTGTTTATTATGGTTGGTGACACTGTTCTTGCAGCTAGCAAGGTAAGCCAAAATCACATGGTTTTTTATATACAACACAGCTAAATCGATTCAGGAGCTGTATTTCAGCAAAATGTGCAATGCTGTGAGGGAAGTACCCTCCAATGGCACAGATGCAGAGTCCTCTCACCAAACTGAGTCTTAATTAGTCTGTGTTTAACCTGATGTGAACACAGTCTTTAGACACTTCATGTAATTATTTCAAATGGTTACATCTATCCAGAGAAATACAGTCCCATGGCTATGGGGCAGCTTACATTCTAGTTGTTACATAAAGACTGAGTACTCATGACTTCCAGTCTGACTCTGGCTGTGCCAGTCACCCTTTCCACAGCTTCACCAGATCTGGAAACTAGTATGTCTCCTCTCCTCAAATGCAGGTAGTACGCACAAAAGTAGGTCATACATGCATACACATCTCTGTGGTCCCTCCTGAATGTCAGGAAACTCAGTAATTTCCATTTGCTCTGCAAAGACAATGCCTGGGATATAAATCTTAATTCACAATCCTTTGTAAAACAGGTCACCAGTCACCAAGCAAGGGGCATTGGAAAGACTATTTACTCAGCCACAGACAGCAAAAAGGCTTTAACTGTGTTCTTATGTCCAGAGAAAGTATAAAGAATATTGACACGGTCTATTGTGAATGACACAAAAATAAAGAAGCTGCTAAATGTAATTGCAAGTAAATAAATGTGGAGAGCAGTTTTATAATATAAAATACTTGAAAGCTTAAGAACAACATATAAATTTTCTTTCAGTCCCAGATCAGACATTTTCTGAAAAACTATGACAAAATATTCTATACCGGTACTATAATAATTCTACCATTTTCAAGAAATGAATTCATCCACTTATATCTCTAAATACTGACTTTTATTCAGCCTTAATAGTGCCCCTAAATTAACTATCATTAAGCTTTTCAGCCTTGTCATTCTTTTCATGTTACCATGTAAACATAAAACTACCCAGCCCTTTCAGCTGACCTTCAAAAAATGAAGCAGTATTGCAGAAAAAGACCTAGAAAATCACAGTTAAAGCTCTTGTTGACTTTAGCAGTGCCAAGGTTTCATCCAGATGTTCTCTAATAAAATGCCTTTGTGAAGCTAAGAAGGCACTTGATTTTAGGTAGCAAAGTAGATGTTGGTGACCTTCAGCAGAGATACCAATCCTTGCACAGTGGATTTCAGCCCTTTGGCAATAGATTTGCATTCAATGGTTGTCTTTTAACCTGTATGTACCTGTGGACAGAAGACCAAAAATCCTGATCCCCACTGGAATGGCACAGACCCAAATCTGAATGACAGGTTGAGCAAATGTCAAGGATTGGTGGTGTGAAGCTACAGGGTTCTGAGGGCAGTCTTTGTACAACACAGAAAGTGATGTGGAGCTATCTTTCCCACTAATTTTGTACTGCTACTTCCCAGCATGACTGTGGCATCTTCAGAAGCCACAATGTCATTTAAGACTCTAAGTCTCCTTAGGTTTCACTCCTGGAAGTCTTGAAACACCTCCAAGCATTGCACAGAGGTTTTTCCCAATTAGGTACCAGAATTCCATCAAAGAAATGTTGAGGTTGAGATAACTCACATATTTAAAGATGTCTGAGCTGATACGTGCTCTCATAGGCTGATGCTGATCCTCAGCAATGCTTCTGGGACCTGAGTGTTCACTGATGCATACAGACTTGCTTTTCTGAACTATGAAATATAAAAACACAGACAGTTTTTTATAAAACCAAACCAAACCAAAAAATTGCAAGGTTGCCTTTCAAAGTGTTCTGCCATATCCAGATAGTCTATCTGCAGGATCCCCTGTGCATCCCAGTGTGCCCACTGAAACAAGTCAACAGGGCTCCCAGGGCTCTGTGCTGACTGAAGATTTAGCGGTTTTAGTCCTGGGTCTGGTTATGGGAAAGCTCCGCAGGTCTCCAGCGGTCATGGAGGTGTCATGGCTCATGGAGCAGAGGAAACAAGTTTGCAAAACACAGCCATTTGGTGACCACAAAAGGAAACCTCTAATATGGACTTTTGATGGAAGAGAAAGAAAAATCAAGTCCTGAGCTTCCAAATAATGAACTGAGATAAAAGAGAGAGGGCTTCATGGAAGTGACCATTAATCAATTTGCAATACATTTCATTATTTAAAACATTAATTACCTTTCTGCTAAATTAAGCTGAATCAGTAGCTCTGTTTAATTCTACCTACTGTAATGAATCCATCCTCATTTTCTGATCACTCTTCTACCCGCAATGGGAACCACTCTGTGAGGCAAATCTTTGACCTAAAAAAGTAAGTAAACATAAATTCTTTGGTTATGACCATCTAATTTAGAAACTCAGTGCCTTCAGAAATATAACAGTGAGTTTTGATCCATGATATATTTGAGGAACAGGATGATATATTCATGCTAGTGGTTTACATCTATGGAATGACTTAGGCATGTTGATTTTTAGGTAAGTTGACTCTGGAGACATTTTCTGCTTTATTACAGCTCAATTAATTATTTTTTGTTTCTTCTTTTTCTTTTTTTTTTTTTTAACAGAAACCTTGCAGGATTTTTTTAACATGTCTTGCAGTACTTTTTTTGTTCCAGAACTGCCTGTTAGGAAAAATTTTAACAATACTTGTTAAGCTCACTTCAGCCTATTAAGCTTTGAAAGTAATAAAATATAAGGTTGTGATGTGAATTTAAAAACAAAAAAAAATCTGAGTGATTGTTTGCCGTCAATGCCAAGATATTTATTCTAAATAAATAAGGAGCCAAATTGATTTATATTTTTAATACTTTGTACTTAAAAAAAGACAACCAAGCAAACAACATCACCCTATTGCCCAGACAAGTAGTTTCTAGTTTAGAATGTAAAAATAATCAGTAAAAAGCTTAAAAAAATTTTCTTTAATGGAGAAGAACAGAAAATGCTGGTTCTCCTATGACTGTCCTTGGAAATTATATGTATAATATTCCTAGTTTTGAACATTCAGCTGCTTTTGACTAACAACATTGCTCACTCCCACCTGGGGTGTTTCACACAATAGTCACTTTGGAGTGTTGTGAGGAGCAGAAGTGCCTCTACAGAAAACTGTACAAAACAAACAAATTTCAGCACAAATTAATAAATAGTAATGAGGGGGGCTCAGGTAGCAAAGTGATTACAGTGGTAACTATTTCTGGCAAATCAGCTGTGTTTGTGCAGATGATCCTCTTAAACCAAGGAAAGTGGAGATGCTGTTAGGAAGGGACCTGCCCTCCCTTTCCCTTGAATTTCAAGATTTAAAAACCAAAAGGAAATATTTTCTGGTGGTTCTGCGAGCCACAGTTATGAGAAGGCATCCAAGCTGTTGCTTCCGCGGATGTTTCCCACTTCTTAAATTAGGTCCAGTGTCTGTACTAGGACAGTACCTGAGCATTTTGGCATCTTCAAAGCACTGAGGATCATAAGGATGCTCCAAAGGAGATGATGATAACAGGCAAGTGAAATCCACGTGCCACAGTTTAATTTCCATGCTAATACTGGCTCAAATGTTTCCATCAGACTTCAGCCTCCCACTCCTGTTCCCCATCACCTTCTCAGATAATTGATTCACAATAAAAGCAAGCCTACATGAAAAGGGGAAGGCTTTGTTTTCCACCTAGAGCAGTTCCCTGGTAGGACTCAGCCCAACAAAGAGTGGTGGCAGCTTGTCACCAGGACATGTCAGAGAAAAAGATCCTGAAGCTGACATTATGGCTGAGGAATGTGAAGGAGGAATCAAACACTGTGCTTGATATCCACATTTCTCAGACTGCACTGAGACTCTCCTGGCTGAAAGCAAGACAGTTTTGCTTTGGTTCATTGAAAGTCTGGTGAACATCTGTGTACCGCAGCCTGCTGTGGATTAATGAGGTATTTTACATACTTACCTCTAGTTAACACAGATTAATTTCCTAAGGATGTATCTATACATGAAGTTATTTTGCAAAGGGAACCCCTGAGCACTCCTGTGTGTACAATACTGCTCCCAAAGATGCCCCAAAGCCCTGCAGCAGGACAAGGCTGCTCCCAGCCTCTCTCCCAGCCCCAGTGTCCATTCTTCTCCTACATGGGGCCCATGGGTGCAGGAGTTAGGAGGGCAATCCCAGAGGATTGCTGGGGATTGGGATTTGCACCCTCTCCGCTCAGTTTGTTCTCCCTCTGGCACCCCATCAGGGGACAGACTGCTTGGCAGAGACAAAAGACAAGTTTCTGGCCCAGGGACAACTTGGCCCACTCCAATTCATCATGGAGGAAATTACTTTGTTGTAACTTTGTCAGTACAAAATGAATTCACCATAATTAGTGCATTCAGTGTGAATCCCTGCGGAAACAATAATGATTTTCAGTTTATTCAAAAAGGTTGCTATTTTCCCTGACAAAAAAATTATGACCTAAAAATATCTGATGTATTTCTCATTACTTTAGTGACGGTAATGATATGTTTGGAAGAAACACCAATTTTCCTGTCTACTGCTTTTGACACAACAACAATTAGTCATAAGAAATGAAAAACAGACATTAGTTAAGAAGTGGTAAGAAATATACAATGTTTCTGTATTCATAGCTATTAGGTTATTATTTGGTTACATTAGTGTAACTTGATTTGTATAGTCAGGGATTGGAAAACACACCCTGTAAGAATTCAAACCTTGGTTGTAAAGAGGCAAAAGAATTGTACCTCATCAGCATAGTCCTTCCAGAGGAAAAAGACATTTCAGTAACAGCCAGATATCACATCATTTAGTGAAAAAAAACAGTGCAGTTGTCAGGAAACGAAGCCAGGCTTAGGATAGTAGTGTTTGTCTAATTACAGAGAGAGAACATAATCACATCATGCTATCTCTGTGCCTTGTCACTAAGTTTGGCCACTATAACTCTAGTTATTCAAGTAAATATATGGAAAAATATGTTTGTAAATATTCTCCTTAGCCACTTACTTTATCAATCTTTGTTGCCGTGCTTGTTGATCATTTCTTATGTTCATCTATTTGATAAACATACAAAACTGTTATGAAAATAGTCACTATTAATATTTCAGAAACTTAAAACTGCTGCACTATGACAACTTTACTGCATCCATTTTGGCCTTTACTTTCCCCTTCTTTACTCTTCCCAAGTCCTTTCCTCTCCAGACACTGCATTTTTAACTATTCTCTTCTCACGTCATCTTACCCTTGCTTTCCAATGTCACAGCATTTTTCGTGTATCCATCTTCATAAATAATGCATGGAGAAAGAATCTACAGCTTCTCTGTCAGTCCTTGTCCAGAGGGCAGGTTCATTCTCCCAGCACCAACAGGTGAGCCATTGGCACACATCACCCTTGTCGTACAGACTGGTTCTCTCACACTGAGCTGCATCTTTCTCAGCTTTTCCTAGCACCATGTGCTCATGATGTAATTATGAATTTACTGCCTGTTAAACATAAATCTAATGTGGTTTGCAAGTCTAGATTGCCAAGGCTGCTATCTATACTCGACACAGGAGGGATGGTGGCTGAGGTCTGGGGCTTTGTGAAGGTCCAAGGTGAAGGTTTTATTGCTTCATTGGGACTTGGAGCCTTCCCATGGAATGATGGGATCTCTCTCTCTCTCTCTCTGTGTTAAACAAAATCCCAAGTCTGGCTGCTCTCAAGCAGGATATTAATCCAAGCATGAGCTAAAGCTACATGGTTAAGAAGACACATTTGTCATGGGCCCAGCACAGGCAGCTCTGATGAGAATTAAGGTTTGGCTCCTGTAAAAGTCAAAAGAAAATTTGCCTCTTTCTCAATGCAAAACCAGGTTCTACCACAGCATGTGGCTATTTCTCCATTTGTTTCCTTTTCTTTCAAAGTTAGATAATTTCCCTCCCCCATGTCTTCATTTTTTGCTATTTCTGGTAGACTGGAAAATATCATTTTGGTGATTTTTATATTGTGAACACAGAAGAAATAATTTTTGTTTCACTACTGCTCACCCTGCAAAAATTTGGTTTCTGCTGTGCTCTTTGCCTTCCAGTTTCCAATTACACAAAGAGATACACTATTAAAATGTAGAATAACTTGCACTACTTGCACTTTTCTAAACCTTACTGCTTATAGAAGTGATTTAAACAGCACCTACTGCATCAGCTAAACAACTCAGTCTTATTATTTTCTACATATAATGGGAACCATCTGTTATCAATGAAGCTTAATTTATTCACCTCATTTTCCTTGCTGAGTTCCCTCAGAAACAGATCCCAAACAACAAGCAAATGAGCATGGAAATATTTTTCAATGGAGAGCCCAAGTTCTCCAAGACAGAGGCTATGCAAATGCAGCCATGGTAAGACAAGTCCTCTTTGAGGCTTCTCATTTACAAAAGTCCTTCTGAGAATGTCTTGGCTCTGATGCACGGGGTCCAATGAGTCCCACCAGAACTAATGTCCAGCAGTGCTGCAGCTTCACCCACTGGCTCTCTTCCTCTGCTCTTTCTGAGAGGGTCCTGGGGCAGAGACTCTGTTTTAAATTGCACCAAAATTAGGAAAACTCACTGAAATGGAGAACTGCCTACGCATCTCTGAGTTATGGTTTAAAATACCTTATGAAGTGTCACACACAGTTACTACTGAAGAGCTTAGTTGTTCAAAACTCGTTTTAGTTGCAGAATTACTAGCTTCTCATATGGAGTAGATATATATGATTATAGATCATTAAATGAATGCATATGAAAGTTTCCAGGTCTCCTGAGCCCCTCCCTCAGCTTGTAAAATTCTTTGAAGTTAAAACAAAAACAAGCCTCTAATTATCTCAAGAAAACCCTGTGAACAAGGAGTCTTACCATCAGAAATAAATTTTCACCCATCATCTGTTCTATGCAGCTATTCCCATGCAGACTTCATCTGCACAGTTTCTGAGGTATCTTCCTTCTTTGTGACTTCTGAAAGTCTTCAAGTACCAGTGAGCCCAGGACAATACAACTTCTCTCTTTGAGTTGCTTGTTTTTAATGTGATCCCTACTGAAAAGTTGAATTGTTGGAATATTCTGTAATAACAACACCGATCATGAAATATTTGCTTTAAGAAAAGCAGTGAGAAAAATCTTACACCTGATAAGTTCATTGACAGTTCAAACTACTTCACACAATAAAGTGACAGACAGGGCCCCAAATCCGGATTGTACATTGAGAGAGCCAAACAGTGTGTTTGAGGGAGAGCTCTCTGCTGGCACTAACTAAATTAAAAAACAGTTTGCAAACCATTTATCAGGTACTAAATAAGTTCCAGGTGCTCAGACAAACCTCCAATCAAAGGCAGAAGAGTGATCTCTTTATCTCTGTGGGTAAACAAATGATCTCACATTCATAAACTGCCACTTCTGCAGAGACTACTGTTAATTTTCACTAATTTGGAAAATCAGGTGAGCTGTGTAAACCCTCAATAATCAGTGCATCCAAGGTCACCAGCCATGCTTGAGAAGCCCACCAGGCTTCAAAAAGCAGTAGTAAAATGAGCTGCCTTTCTGGAGGATGGGGGTGGCTTGGTGGATGAGGTGGAGCTGTGCCATTCTCTCATTTGTCAGAGCATATTAGGTTATTTCTGAAGTTTTACACTAGCTATATGCTCTCCTGATCCTGTGGGCAGCACGGCAGACCCCAGGGGCACAGATGGTGAGCGACAGGAGGTGAAGTGGTACATGGCTGCCTGTGCCACTCCCTGTTGCTGCAGAGCCATGCTGGCCATATCTTAACTGTAAATGAGGAAACTTGATGGTTGCCACAAATTACCTTGCCAACCTTAGGGGCTGTTCCAGCAGTGCTGAGGGCTACAACCTTGGAGTGGATGCCAAAATGCCAGCCCCCAGGCTGGGGGGGCAGATGCAGTAGCTGTGTGACCCCTGGGGGCTTTCTGATGCTGGAGATATCTTCAGAGACACAGATGAACCATGCTAAGGGCTGATTTGCGTGTCAGTCGCTCATACCACTACTTCAGAACTAATGATCTAGGTTCTTAGCATCTTTGAAAATATCAGCTGCTACTGAAAATAATAAACAGAAGTTTATGCATCCCAAGCAGCTAATGCCCATAAAGAGATCACATAGCATAAAAGAGATTGCCAAGGAAAGGATGTACCCATTTGAAGCTTTTGGCAACAGCCAGACTCCAGATTGATTTACTTAAAATTAGCCCCAAGGGCAGTTGAGAGCAGCTCCATACATCCCATGTCACATGTCAAAATTTCATTGCCTAAAATGGAAATGGTTCATAAATCACAAGGCAGTGCAAGAGTATGCCAAGCAGAGGACTGTTAATTGTGTGTTAGAAGAAATAACCTTTTCAACAAGCAAGTTTACAGGGGCTCCCAAAACAAGAAGGGGAAAAAAGAAATTCTTTGTACTGTCCTTGGAACTATTTGCCTTCATATGTCCTTCCCTCAGAAATCTCTGGGTTTCCTTCACGGTGTAATGTTTCATTCTCCTCAGCAGCTGGAAGGTTGGTGCTCAATTTGTTAATGCACAAGGTGCAGAATCGGTGACAGCTGTGTCTGTGCCTGACCAAGGGCCATGGCATAAGTGGTCATATGCTATACACAGCATGTTTCACTTGCTAAGGCAACAGCATTTTTGTTGTACTTCAAGCCTTTCATTATTGAGCCTCAAAATAACTATATTTGTTGGGTTTGCTGTACCAAGGATGTGTTGAGGATACGTCATGTGCAGGTCAGATGTCTCTCTAGGAAAATATGGATGAAAGCAATAGATTGTCCACTCTCTGTGTGTATGCCTACATATGCCTGTATATCATGTATAATATTATAAAACCTGGTTTTTGCAGATAGAGGTGTTGACTCTGAGTGCTTGTTCTTCTACATGGGAGGAGAACTGATGTGACTAACTTACACGTCAAGAGAGAGGCATGTGCATGCTTGTAAACTTGAAATACAGAATAATCAT
This sequence comes from Pardalotus punctatus, assembly GCA_013400915.1. Classification (NCBI taxonomy): domain Eukaryota; kingdom Metazoa; phylum Chordata; class Aves; order Passeriformes; family Pardalotidae; genus Pardalotus; species Pardalotus punctatus. Next base: position 14,034 of record VZTX01020399.1, read on the forward strand.
CTACACACACACACACACACTCAGGCAGGACTAAAAGCCTGCAGACGTTTCAAGATTGACAGCATGCCAGACTCTCCAGAGAGCTGGTTTGGTGGAGGGTTTGTTTTTTTAAAACTTGTAAAACAAGAATTCCCAGAAGGCAGCCTGTCTGCAGGCAATTAGGAGGAGCCCACAGCACCTCTACTGGGGCACTCCACTTGTACTGAGGCTGTGTGTAGCCGAGTGGGCGTGGATGGTGTCACACATACAGCTGTATAAGGGACAGTAGGAGCACACCAAACTGCTGCCTGAGCTTCTTCTGCATTGTCCACTTGAGGCTTTTCAGTATCATTTTTGTGTGCAGACCAGCAAAGGCCTGCACACCTCCATGCTGTCCCTGGGAGGAGCATGTTGTTACACTTGGGGAAAAAGAAATCTCTGTCTTCCAGCAGCCTTTAAAATTTTTCCCCAGTCATTAAGACCCAATAAAACTGTTAGCACCTCCTCAGATATCCTATTTTCTCATGCCATCTTTCAGGCGTGCTCTATGGGCTTCCCTGTTTAGTACATGCAGGATACATTTAAAAAGCCTCATGGATTATTTTGGGTAAAGCAAAAGGAAGCAAACTCCTGGCTTCGGAGGGAGGTTAATGTGGCAACAGCTCCACAAATGGGTATCCTGGATCTCAGCCCAATTCTATGTCCATCCCAGTCTCCTTTCCACTTAAGTATGATTTCCAGGCAGGCAGCTGGAGCATGGGAGGCAAGGGACTCTCTGGAGCTGCTGTCCAGAGGCAGGGAGATACCTGGGGTGCCTCAGGTGCACCCAGTGCTGAGTGCCTGCCTTGAGGCTGGAGGGAATGCTTGGGTCTCCCACCCTGCTTGGTGCAGAGTTTGGGTACAACTGGAGATGAAACATGGAGACACCAGTGATGATTTAGAAACATGAGCCAATGATGTTAGAGAAAGTGCAGCATGCACAGAGGGGACATCTCCACAAACAGCATTTGTAGGAGACAAAGGAAGTTCCTGCAGAAGCCAGCCAATTGGATTTATCAGATTGCCTGCTTGTATCCTTAGGGTCTGTTTCACTTTTTCAAATTCTGGACTTTGTTTTGAGCTTTCTTGCTCCAAAGGAACAGAAACTAGAGAGCTAACATTTTACAAAACTCATTCCAGCATTTTTCCAATATAAGAACTTTTTCCTGTCTTTCCCTGGCACTGCAAAGACCTGCATAAATGTAATTACATCTATTTATTTTGCATTAGCATATCCCTTCTCCCCTTGTCAAATCACCATTCATTGGATTCTGAATTTAGGATTTCTTTTATTTCAGAAATTAGCACAGAAAGGTTCATACTTGCAGAGGGAAAAGGGCATTAAAACTATCTTAGAAAAAAAGATTTTCTCACACAAACACATTTTGGCAGATAATTTTCTCTTTTGGAAATTTTTCTGGTTTTTATCACTTGAAAATTTAATGTTTTCATTAACAAGTATGGATTTGGTAGGTTTCTTTTAAAAAAAGGGGGGGGGTGCATATGTTTTTTTATTCCTTTTCCCCAAGCCTGCTAAAAACAATTGACATAATAAGCTACTTAGGCACTCAGTTTGCATCAATCCCAATAGAAATAAGGTATCAAAGAGCTAGACATCTAAATAGCTTAACTAATTGCCTCCTGACAAAGAGACTTTACGGAGCAAGCCATTCAGCCTACACAATTTTCTTCCTTACCTTCAGAGAACACAGTTACAGCTGTCAAAAGGCTCCTAGACCTGGTATAAGCTAAGGATTAATTGAGGATAGAGGGATTGCTAAATACCTTGATTTTTGTAGATAGATCTGATGGTCTGATGTGAATTTCTGCTTTCCATGAGCTTTTTTGTACAGAATTAATCAGCCTAAAGATGGAACAGCAGATGCAATATTGGAACTTTCCACAGCTGTAGCTGTAACGGTGGGTACTTTCTTCTCTTTCCTCACTGACAGAATAATAGTGGTACATTAAATCTGCTACAAATGGCAGCACATCTTCTGGGTGGGTATAAATGACCCCTCTTTAATGAGGCTGCCACGCCTCAGCAGCTAGCCCAAGATGCCATCAGTTAATCCAGTGTTCATCTTTGGAGGACATTTGAGAGACGAAACTGGGAGCGGGCACTGTCTGCCTGGAAACTGCAGAAGTCCTCATTGAAGACAGGTACCAGGGGATGGAGAGAGCAAGGTCTGGATACACCCCAAAGCTCCACTGCATAAAACCTCTGCACCATCATCTCCAAGGGAGAGGGAGATGAGAGAGATCACAGTCTGGGGCTGCCAGAGGCTGCTGGAGAAACACAGACTGGGCTGAAATCCTCCGCCTACTGTGGATGTTTAGTTTTGTGCCACGTTGTCTCAGTCCTTATAGCAAGGCTGGGCTCATGCCTGAGACTCGGGACGTTGTGCTACAGTGGCACCACCAAAGTCACTGCAAAAGCTGCACTGAGTCCAGGCATGAGCAGGGAGTCTGGGCTGGGCATTAGACAAGAGAAACAGGGAGCACACCAGAGCAGACAGGTCAAGAGCATGGGCAGACATTAGAGGCAGAGAAGACAAGAAGCCCACACTGGGCTTCACCAGGGGCTGGAGCAAGTCAAGGGCACAGGCAGGAACCAGGGTAAAGGAGGAAGAAACACAGCTTCAGGGTTTGCCAGAAAGAGCTGCAGCAATGATATCTTCCAGTGTCTGGGTGGGAACAAACCTAGGGCCACAGGTGGAGGTGAAGTTCAACTGTGCCCTCAGGTCAGCCAGGAAAAAGGGGGACACTGGCAGCCACTGGAGACAGGGACTGAGTGGAGCTCACACTGCCAGGGAAAAATGAAAAGGTAACACCATCCTGCTGAAGGCATATTTAAAGATACAATATCAGTCTGAAAACCATAGCTAAATAAAATGTTTTAGTTAATTATATATTAAGAACCTTATTCCCAGAGACAAGCAGAGCCTTGTTTAAATTAGCATGTTGTGTGATAATTAAGAAATTTGCTACAATAACAACAACACATCGACCCAAAAACAACATTGTAAAAATAACTTGGTGAAAAAGTTTTGGCTGTCTGGTAAGGTCATTAATTAATGACATCACAAATATTCTGTTAAATTAGTGGTAGTTTAAACCAAGACATAGCAACTGCAGGTGAGCAGAGACTTTCTGTGATATGAAAGGAAGGCATATTACATGCAGACTATGAAAACATATTGACATAATCAGTGCGCACCTCATGTATTTTCAGTAATCTTAAACAGTTGTGTATATGATATAGGTAGAATTGCTATTGACTCCAATGGTTTCACATGAAAGGCACCATATGGCTAAATCCTGTGTGGATATGGAATGGAGGAATTAGTTTTCAGCAAATCTGGTTCTATGACCACAGTGTTTCCTCTGGCCTCCCATCCTGGACTATACTACTTTTTTTTCAACCTGTGATGCCATGGCCTCAAAGGCTATTCCAGGATTGATTTTCAATCCTCTTTGGCTTATTTCTGCACCCCTTTTTGGAAGAATGAGGGTTCCCATGGTGCTGTCTGAAAACACATCATCTGTTCTTTCTGTGTGATGCACATTTGTTTAAATCCTGCCCTGATGCCCACTCAGATGACTTCTTCCGGCACTGTCCTCCACAAACATCCTGTGGGAGTCTTTTTATTGCTTACAATTTCACTGTCCTTTCATGTAAGCATCATTCTGTTCCTTAATTAAAAAACAGTCAAGAGAACTGATTGATTTGTGCTATACCCATCATAATCAATCAAGTTCTCCCTACATTGTCTTTCTCCCCAAGATAACCATTTCCTTGTTTTCTTTGTATCTTATATGTTTAATGTCTCACCAAATCTCTAATTTTGTTATTCTTTCTTGAATATTTTCTAAGTTATGTTTTTTCTTATTAGATTAGAAACAGTATTGAAGAAAGCATTCCAGAGACTTTATATATATACACATATATATTCTGTTTGTACTACTCAGTGCAGAAGTACTTATCGCTATTTAATGAGCCTTTATGAGTGTTTAATCAGCATTAATTTGTGATGTTCACTGCTGCTGTACACTTCATTGATATCCAAAAATGCTTACAGTGTTTTCCACAGACCCAGCCCAGAAACCAACAACATATGAATATATGACTTTTTTCCTAATATTCACACCTTTTATATTTAATCAGATACAAACCTGACTTCAGTTACATACATATTACCTAATATAAAAGTCTATTTAAATTCTTTTAATGAGTTTCTTTAAATTCACCCTGATTTTCACTAATCAAATTATTTAGAATCAAAGTTCCTCAGTTCATATAACAGGCACAGCAGGAGGGTGTGAATCTAAGATCTGCTCAGCGTGGACCCTAAGTTATTTTCTGTGTGGTCACGAAGACCTACATGTAGCCATATTTCTAATTCTCTAATGCTGAAGTACATCAGTGTTTTAAATGGGAGGATATGTGTGAGAAGGAAAACCTTGCACTTTCAGAGAAAAGATGCTGTCCTCTCTGCTGTTTAAACTGCGTCACCTTATTTCTTTTGTGCTTTTTATGTGTGACATTTATGCCAAGTCTTTCAGATTTATCTTCTTTGAAGAACATGGTCTTGATGGATTTTACTACACACTTGTGATGTGGGGTATAGGGTTTGAATATATGCACACAGGAAGCTAATATTAAAAAATTAATTACTTTGTACTGGAAGGAGTTCTGCACCTCAGGGTTGTTCATCAGGATGGATGGAGAAGAGAATTCATTTCAGAAGACAGACATAACCTGGGTCTTTCAATACAATTCCTACAGATACATCTCTCAAACACATTTGCCAAATGAACTTCCTTGTGTAAACACCAACTTCATCATACTAATTACACTGCAAAATTCATATGCACTCGCTCAATATTTGCAAATTATCTCCTTGCAGCAAAGTCCTTCTTTTTTTTTTCTTTTTGAACTGCACACACATGCTTTGTGGCCCATAAGAAAGTGTACACTAAAAAGAAATTTAAATACCAGCTGGCCCAAGCCTATACACATTTGAAGAGAGCTGCAGTTTACTCAGCTGAATTCATTTCCCAACAGTATATTTAAGGGTAGAATGCAATTTCAAGGTCTAACAGCTGAGATAAAGTTAATGTGCTCATGGGAGAAACAAAAGGTGCTGTCATTGCTGCAGCTGATTCCAGCGCAGATCCACTCACATATATTCCTGTGCTGAAATGATTCTCCTCAAAACCATGACATACTCAGCCACATTGCCCAGGGAGCACAGGGACTGGAAGGGGAGCCAGGAGGTGCAGTGGGGTGTGGGGAGGAAACAAGTGGGTGAAGGCACTGGCAGCCAGTGACTGGAGGACAGGGGGGCAAATGGGAGAAGAGGGTTTTTTGGACAGGGGGTCAGGGCACTGAAAACACCCTTTTGTACACCGCTGTATATAGCCTGTGATCCTGTTCCTGCAGTGAGGACAACCCCCAGACGACACACGGTTGACTCGACTCAGCCTGAAAAGCCACCATCACTTGATGGTGTCACTGTACTAAAACCATCCTCCCTTCCAAGGGGACCAGCTGGCTCCTCATTGCCAAAACCTGTCTGAAGATCAGTTTGAAAATGAAGGTCTGCTCTTTTTTTGTACTTTTCTTTCATGAGAACTCCTGTTCTCACTTGTGATTAAAGCTGGGAGCTGAGCAGATGTCAAGACAAAAGAAATGCTTTATTAAACGTGTTCTCTTCAATAGAGCTGGAAAAGTGCGTCTTGGGCAGTTCTAGCCCAAACAATCCTCGTTTTGCTAAGTTGAACTGTGAGAGCTTTCAGACACAATGGCCAAAGCAAATCTCTTATCTTTGTGTATTTATAAAGAATAGGAATTTAGTTTATAAAGAGTGGTTCAATTTGGCCTCAGTAAAGAAAATAAGACCAGCACTCAAACACCAGGGAAAGCTGCACTTCAGTTCTGAAGAAGCCACAAATGTGAAGGGCCAAACCGTGCTGGCATATTGGGACAGATACTAAAGGAGATCCTGGTGCCTGAAGGGGAAGGTGGCACCTTAAGCCCAAACCCTGATCTCAGCTGAACTCTACAGCACCTTGTCTGCTACCAGAAAGCTGTCCTGCTCTCACCATTTACCATTGAAGCTTTTTACCCCTGTGCAAAAACATTTTGGGTGCCTCTGTCCAATGGCCCAGCCCGTGGACAAAAGAGGCACTGTCTGGATGCCTTCCCCAAATCAGCATTCCCAGTGTCCCCGGCAGAAATCCCAGTACCTCCCAAAGCCTGGTGCCCACGGTGCCTGGGGGAAGGTGGTAGAGAGACACAGGTTCAGTCCCTTTTGGATGCATGACCAGAGCATTGTGTCACGGGAAGACGCCGCCCCGGAAAGGCAGGGGCACAGCGATTTCTGTGTGCAGAGAGGAACCACCCCATGGGGAGGGAGCAGCCACTGCAAAGGCACCACCCCAGAGCCGCCCCATGCTGCAAATACTCCGTGCCGAGCCTGCGGCAGCCTCAGCCAGGGAGCTGGGATGTGAACGTGTGCTGTGCTGCGCTTCCTCTGCACGGCTCTCTGTGGGAGAAAGTCTCTGAGACCTGTAAAGGTTGTGTCGTACGTGCCCCAGGCCAGAGTGCCGTGGCTGTGCAGAGAGTCTGTCAGAGCTACGAACCATCACATCAAACAAATGAATGTTAATCTCTGCTCAGAGAGGGTTTCAAACGCTGTTGCACAGGGCTGGAGGTGACAGAGCGCCTGTTGAACCCGGGCAGAGAGCAGCCGAGGGGTGGGCTGCTGAGCAAAGGAAGCAGCAGACGCAGATTCAACAGCAGACAAAATAACTGGACCAGCAAATTCACAGCAAAACCCTGAATGTTTTCTGTGCTGAGCCAGCCACAAAGCCTTGTGTTAAAGAAAAAAATTAGACTTAGGAAAAAAAGAAAAATTAAACCCAGAAAGGCAATGCAGCTGATACACAAAGAAGAGCCAGGGGCTGGAACTCAAAGGTTTGCTGCACGTTCACCTGAGGAACTCTCGATGGGCCTGAGAGGTGACCGGGGGTGCTGTCAGTGGGTGCCCTGCGCCCAACAGCATGGACAGGGCTGCCCCAGGCCAAATGGCCAGGATAGGGCTGAGAGAGCCCCTTCACCCTCGCAGGGGCCCATGGGAAGATATTGCTTCTAAGCAATTGTCTGTTCCACCAATTTAGTTTAAGCCTGGATGCTCAGCCTCTCAAAGTGTTCTGCAAATCTGGGCTAGCACAGCAAGGCACAAATAACCTGCAAAGTCTGAAAACAGCACCAAAAATGGGACCTGAGATCTCCCTCTGAGCAGAGGGATTTGGGTAGAAGGGGTGGGACATACGAGCTGAAGAGAAACTGAAAAAGATGCATTTTGCACATGAAGGTTGTACAAAAAAAAAAGGATTTAACACCAGTTCTGCTTGCCTGCAGAAGCATTTGTCATTCATATAAAAAAGATTGTGATTAAAATCACATTCATAAATGGGAAAGTGGACAATTTGCTTATCCTTACTCTAAAAGGGAGGGAAAGCAATTGAGGGGGGGAAATTAGGGGGGAATTAAGTAAGTTATAAAACAAGATAGTGGCAGCTGGTGGCAGCTTAGGACAGTCTGGCAGTTCATCCGCTCAAAATCCTCCTGTGTAATGGAGATGTCTGCCTGGGCTCCCTGGCCTTGATGCTGCACTCAGAGCCACAGGCTGGGCAACTGTGCAGAGACCTTTGTTGCCTGCTGGCCCCCATCTGCTGGGGTTCTGTCTGGGGTTATGTCTGCTGCAGAGGTGAAGCCTTCTGCACTGGGTACAATATTGGCTCATTTTTCGAGCTCTCCCTTGCATGCCCTGCCTTTGTCTTTCATGGGGTTTCTAAGTGCTGCAGCCAGGTACCTAAAGAAGTAAAGCACTTATTCTCTGCTACTGAGATTCACAATTAGGCACTGTAATACTACAAATAGTCGAGCAGTTAGAGGAGACCATCTGATAATGCCATAAAAAAACACCATTAAAATGTTGGATTTAAAAGAAAAGCCCTTAGCTCTGGAAAAACTCGTTAAAAAGTCATTATTAGGTAGAACCACCATAGCAGAAGGAGGTGGGTGTTTGGGTAATGGACCTTGCATATGCACAGAAGGACCTCCTGGTGATGCCATTATGGTGCCAGATTACAGTGGCTAAACAATTTCAGTGCCAATCTATGGAGACCCCATTGAGTTACAGAAATAAAGCAAGGTTCTGCTGTGCAGACGTCCCACTACTTATTACAAAAGTAAGAAAAGAAATAGATATATATTGCTATGATTTTATTCTGTACCAGAGGTAGTCTCATAAAGTGAACCTCCCACCTTTTTCAGGGCTCCTGTGTGCCAGCTGTCAGAGGGTGCTGCAAATCAGCATGCACTGTCAGTACAGAGCACACACCAGCAGCATACCCTAGACAGGATGTCTCAGTAAGGGACAATACACTTAAATATACCAAGGCATTTTTAGTCTACCATCAGCAGATGGGTAGGTGCATAGAAAAGAAACATGCCATATTTTGCTATTAAAAAATATTTGATCCCATTAAATACTGACCTGGCTTCACAAGGAAACAATGGTTTTGATGTTTGGTGTAGCCTCTACCCTGTCCTCATGAGGAAACAGGTACAACTGGTGCACTGCAGCCTGACTGCAGTTTTCTAGAGAGAAAAAAAGAAACACATTTCTTTACATTGGTCACAGTAGCTTCCATCCATCAGGAACCTGTAGCCAAAGAATGTGCTAAAATCTATTAATTTTTATTTTAAACCAAAATGTTTGTTGCACACAAATTCAGTTCTATTTAATGCAAGTAAAGCCTTTTGGTTTCCCAGCTGAACCCCATTCAGCTGTGGAGGTTGATGGAAGGAATGGAGGGGCCTGGAGACCTGCAGTTACAAGGTCAGGATCTGGGCCAGTGTGTGATGCTCCCAGCTGTGGCCCTGCTGTCTGCTCTGGAAATGCTCTCATGTAAATGAAATCATTCACCTTTGATCAAGGTATGCAAGTGCCTGGTCTCAAAAATTCCCAAATCAGTAAAAGCAAAGGTAACATAGAACCCTCTTCTGCCCTGCCTGTGACTAAGGGTGCCCTGCTCCATGCAGAGATGGCAACCCTGGCACAGCAGCAGGAAGCCCAGTGTAGACGCTGCGTGCACATGGAATTCTTTTCTGGACAACATCTGCTTCCCATTAGCCTGTAACTGAGAGTTTGCAACTATTTTACAGAAAACCAGTAACCATATCATCGTGGTAACTGGAATAGAGTCTACTAAAAAAAATCCACTTCCAGGACAAAAAGACTGAAGATTCTTTTGTTTTCTATTTCCATCCAGCTGCAGTCATCAGGAAAAAAATTGTGCAAAAGCTCAGGCAGGTTTACAGTTATATGCAGAGAAACTCATGAAGCTATCCTCCAGTTCACAGGGATATTTTCCTACCCATTTTCAAACCTTCTGGCATAGTCACAGGAAAGGTCACCATAAATGGGTTGCTCACTCACCTGTGTTGCAGTGACTGAAATCCTTGTGCCCACTGGCAGCCAAGTTGCTGCACTTCTTCAGCAGGAATTTAGGGTAAAGAACTTCACTTCTGCTGGGTTTGTCTGAGAGAAGCTTCCCCTGGGCTTCAGAAATATTTCATGTGCTCACAGAGGTAAACATTGGCCAAGGTAGGAGCTACCAAACTGCACATAAAGTGCAGGCTGTTGTTCCACTTTTAAACATATTTTTAATATTCCAATAATGGTGTAACTAAATATGTAATTAGAGTGGAGCCAAGTTTCTCAGAGCATAACTTTCCAATTTAGCTTTTATCATAGCCTGAAATAGCTACATGCAGGCAAAGCACCATTTGAGGAGAAAACCTTTGCTAGGAGCCCTTGCCTGAGAACAGCCCCAACCCAGGTGCCTCAAAGGGAGGGCTGGCCTTTTGCCAGGATTTGTCCTGCTCTTTGGATTAATTCCCAGAGTAACTTCAGGAAATGTCCTGAACCTTCTGCATTAAAAAAACACCTTTTACTATAAAAGGTTAAGCTTTAAAGTATCCACTGGGGAACAGATCTTGGAAGCAATTGGCATTACAGGCCAGTAATCACTGGCTCAATGAGGAAGAGGACTGAATGGCTGTAAGAAATAACACCTCTCCTTGCATTTCCTTGGGCCCCTTTCTCTTCACTTACAACGGAGGAACTCATAGTGCTAAGTTAAGACAGATCATTTGGGTTTCCTCTGCAATATACAGGCTATTTAGTGAAGTGGTGAGCAAAGGTGTGAATTCAGCCAAGGTCATCAATGGGGACAGGCTGTGCTCGGATTTGCATGGAATCTACTCGTCTACCACATCTACAATGTGAAGTTCGTGGTCCTGACTGCTGCATTAAGACCAAAAGTACCACTAGCTTAAGCTTTTCACCCTGAATTCTCCAGGGAGGAGAGCATCACTGCAGGAAGACTCTTGCTAGGTTTGTTGAGACCAGTGTCCATCTGTGGAATGATTCCTCACCAAAGGGTCTAATAACACAAAACCTCGGTTATGGTTTCAGATCCCTCTGTAATATTTAGCCGTGTTGACTTCTGTTGCTGTTAAATGTTAATAAAAAAGTGAATAAATGGAGCTGCCTTCATGCCCTTAGGTGTGCAGGTGTGGAATGAACATGATTGGCACATAAAGGGGACTCTAGATGCAAATGCAGGCCTGTGTTTATTTACTGTTACTGTGGAATCCTATATGCCATATTCTATACTTAAAACTGCTAATTTTAAGAATTCCAAAAATTGTGCAAGGCGTAAAAATATCAGGACACTGTGTTAGAATTAATTACATTATTGACAAAATTAATTGTTTACATTCTACTCCGAAGGTTTTGGTTAACCTCAACTCAGGTTTTTAGGGATTTTTGTGCTATTTGGAAGAAATCTGGATAGAGTAATATAAACATGGACTGTAGAGATAGGGCTGAAAAAGATGTCAAGGATCATGTAGCCAAATCTTTGCTCTGATGGCTGGTTTCGGTGCTTCCTAAGTCACTTCTGCCAGATGTTGGTTTGGCCAATTCTCAAATATCTCCTGACATTTTTGCAGAGATGCCATAACTGCAATTTATTTCCATTTGTGACAGAAATGCTAAGTCTGAATGGAGAATGGATTGGATAGTCCAGGAGAAACAGCAGAAGAATGGCAGGGGTTAATAGCACCTTTCTTAGCAGGTCATCAGAATACCAGCCGCAACAAGTTTCTCCAGACATTGAGACTAAGAACACAAGAAGATACCTAACACAGGGGACAACCCATGAGCAGACTAAGAAAAGTCATTTAGAGATGGTCCTCTTAATGCAATCCAAGTTGATGGCCAGGGTGGTGGCTGCAAAGGGTGGCTCATACAGAGACATCCCTGTTAAAAAAGTGGGTGAAGCAGTGGGCTAGGTTTGTGTGCTGAGCACCTCCCACCCAGCATCACTCACATGCTCACAGCAAGATCTGGGTGCTTGTAGTTTTCATCAGAGCAGAAGAAAGAAAGTACACTTACGTTTATGACAACGAATGTATGGACAACAAATGTATGGACAACAAATGTATGGACAACAAATGTATGGACAACAAATTCAGTATTTGAAGCCACTGTCCTGTGTCTAACAGCCAGGTCCCTGTGGTGTCAAGGTAGATATATCTGCTGTGAAATGAAACTCCAGTGACACAAAACAATTATAGTAGTAGCACCTGAATCTCTGGCATATGAATATTCATCATCAGACAAGACCCAGGAAATAGGCAGCTTAAACAAGCTTGATTTATCAAGACGACAATAACCTGAAGACTAATATTTTCTTTATTCTATTATTCACATATTAAGGTTATACACAGAACAGGCATGATCTCCTGATCACAGGTATTCTATGTGTTTGCAAGCAGGGGCTCTTGTAGCGCTTTCAATCTCCTTCTTTGCAAAGGCACGTTTTCTAGTTCACAGTAATTTCATTAACCTGATGTAGAAGATGTAACTGTGCTGTTGTAAAATATCTTTGCTCCTTAGCATCAGGCACTGATCCAGCACTGAGTGCCAAAATCACAGTGATGGGCACTTAATTTTCTACTGCTGTGAGTAAATCTAGATATTCAGAAAAATGTTCCTAATTGCTGATTGGTTTTGCTGCAATTATGGGTTTTGTAGCTCTGCTGAAAATTAAAGTCCAGCCTCTCAAATACAGGCAATTCCATTTTCACCAATATCAGGCTTGATGCCTGCAAGTTTACAAACTAGGATAACAACAGCCTGGAGCATAATACCTTGGTACCTCATTTACCATCACTTGGTTCCTTTAGGCCACAAGTGTCTGCATTATTAATCCAACAGTTTTATGGGTTTACGAAGTCCTTTATGAGCTGCTAATTACTTGATTGTGCTGAACTGTTGCAGGCTGTGGTATTTTGTATAACACTGCCTGCCAGTGCACTGCTGTGAGCTTTGCAGCACACAGCCCCAGCTTAGCAAATCTACTTGACCAGGTGGCTGCAGCACGAGGTCATCCCTGGATACATTCTTTCCTGGATGCGTTCTTTCCAGATGCATCTATCATGCCCCAGCATCCACCCATCGCAGCCTTCCTTGTAAGCTCCAAGCAATCAGAGTAAAGACCTGGGAACTTGCTCTGCCCAGCCTGGGGGATGAGCACAAAGGCTGTGGTGCTTCCAGAGTGTGTCGTGGCCCCTGCACACACAGGCAGGCCATGCAGGTGGTACATCTGCTTTGCTCAACAGCAGGAGGGCTGCTGGATCCGTCAGGAGGACACACACGCTGATCTGCAGCTGGGCCAGGGCAAGGAGATAGCCAGGGTGGGCAGGATGTGTCCTGGAGAAGAAGGAAAGGGAAAGGTGGGTGGGAGATGTCACAGCGCTTGAGTGAGGGTGTCCAACCTGTCACTGTGTACTTGCCCAGCACTGCATTGCTTGGTGAGGTAGTTCTTTTTGACAGTTTGCATTAATATGGTAACAGCCCAAGGCTATTTCTCACATCTGTAGTGCTGATCATTCCAGAATGTGTTACACACACGTGCCCAACACGCCAAACTCAGCACTGCTTTCATGACTTACTTTCACATCGAGAAGGTGGTGGAGAGCCCAGTCCCCAAGTGGTATAAAAGCTCCATGGAAAGTTAAGATTTTTGAGCATTGCTTACTTTAACTACAGAGACTACTAATACATGTGACTAGTAAGTGTTAATATTACTACCACTTTCTGGGAAGTGGAAGGCAGAGGAATGTTATACACACCAAACTCAGGATTGCTGCTGTGACCCAGAGGTAGGGATAACACCAATAAGCTTTGTGCCTAGCACCAATAAGTTTTGTGCCTCCACACAGAGCAAAATCAGGGAGACCATCCCATAGAGCAGGTAGTGGAATAAATGGAGTGACAGCCCATTGACTTCTTGGAAGCTTGCATACAGCCCATGGCTCTTCAGGTGATAGTTTTCAACTCTATCCTGCATCATCTTTCTGATGGTCCTCAGCAAGGAGAAATAAGGCTTGGCATGGCTGTAGCATCAGCAGACACCTGAAAACTTTGTCTGGCATGGCTTCCAGCAGGGGTGAAGCTCCAACATCAGGGAGAGTAACAGGAAGTCACTCCTGCAACTCACAGAGTTGGGACCTCCCTGAGAACTGGAAAAAGAAAATCCTAACAAACAGCACAGTAAAATTGTTACGTTTGCTGTTTCTCATCTCCAGCTTGGATACATCAGAAGTTGTATCAGACTATACTGAAGCAGCATGCTGCTGCAAAAAAAGCATGAAACCTGCACCAAACCTTTCACTCAAAGCCCGTGTTGTGGTTTGTCAGCTGCCAACCAAGCCTCACCCAGCCCTCATTTGATCCCCTCTAGTGGAATGGGGGAGTGAAGAGTAAAAGTAAGAAAACTCATTGGTTGAGATAAGGGAGTTGAACAGGACAAAAAAGGCAGATAATAATAATTGTAATAATAATAAAATTATTAGAGTATATAAAACAATTGCTCATCACCTGCCAACTGATGCCCAGCCAGTCCCCATGCAGTAGCCCCAGTTTTACCTCCAGTTTATATACCAAGAATGACATCTCATGGTCTGGAATATCCCTTTGACCAGTCTGGGTCAGCTGTCCTAGCTGTGTCTCCTGCCACTTTCTTGTGCCTCTCCAGCTTTCTCACAGGCAGGCTGTAAGAAGCTGAAAAGTCCTTGGTGTAGTATAAGCACTGCTTGGTAACAAATAGAAACATCAGGGTGTTATCAACATTATTCTCATATTATATCCTAAACACAGCACTGTACCAGTTACTAGAAGGAAAATTAACTCTATTCTATCCAAAACCACATCAGGCAGCCGTTCACAGTATTCTCCTGGAGGCAGACAGCTGTTTTCTCATTATTTAAATAGGACCCAAATCCTGTAAGAGAAGCAGCAAGTAACGGTCTCCTTATGTCTCTACGCAGGAGGCTTTCCAGTTACTGGCACTAAACCAGCTCTTAAAAGACAGCCACGCTATAATTACGTCTGGGTCAGAAGGCATAAACTGACAAGTTTTATTTGGAAATAACAACTGGGAAAAGAAGCAATAACTAAGCAGAGATAAAGATTTGGGATCCATTTTGCCCTCCTGAAAAGGCTTTTCACAGATTTTTATTACCATAGCAATTAATGTAAAATCCACATCCTGAAGGGTATGCAAAAGAAATTGTTCTAGGGAAATAGGAATAACCAGAAAAATATGTAATGAGTTCTGAATTCTCAGCTGAACACACTGGAGCGGAAATGTGAAGCAATAGTCTGAGGCTTGCTGTAACATCTGGGGAATTTAGCTAGTCTGGTAGGAAAGAAGTTCCCTTTTCCAGATCTTTGGGAGACAAGACACCAATTGGATCATCCATTTTTTATTGCATTCAATGTTGTTTCTGAATGCTTGCTAATTACATTGGCTAAGTTATCATACCTTTCAAGTAGACAATTGTGAAATGCAGGAAGTTGTTTAAGCACTGGCTATCATACACTAGACCATAAGATACTTGAGGAAGGCAGTTTTTCTTCCATACCTTTGGAACTTCTGGCCTAGGTGCAAAGTGAAGAAGTTCTTCAAACTCCAGGATAAGGAGAGAACACTTAGAGACAGCTCTGAGCCCTACCATTTCTGAGACAGGTTAGCTTCAGATGTATTTTGAGAAAGTTCCCTTCCTAGAAGGGACTTGCAATGCCAGGCACGAGATCCTCTCCCTGCTGTGTTAGGGAGGTAGACAAGACATCAGCAGATCAAGAGGGAGGTGGTTGGTCTGTCTCCTTTTGCTGGATGTAAAGCAATGCAGTACAGGTTGTGTCTGTGAGCTGCAAAGAGGGGCAGCAGCCACTCAGCTGTGGTGGTTCCTTGCCTGGAAATAGGTCAAGCACAACAGGGAGTCACTTGGGATCAGACAGCAAAGAGCAGAGGAGATTCTCCTCTCACATGCTTTCATAAACCCAAGGATCAGGCTCAGCTTGGGGGGGAGGCTGTCTGGGCAAAGAATAACAGTAGAGAGGGGATGGGGCTGAGAGGACCAGAGATGAACTTTTCTAGGAATGGGGAAAAGCCATAGATGTATAAAATGTGGATGGTCATGAAAAGGAAAGGAGAAAGTAGGAAAAGTCTGGGTTGGGTGGTCCTGGGGAAGTTCAGGGAGAAGGAGCATTTGAGAGCACAAAATGAGTTTTATTCCTAGTACAGTCTATTACCAACATGCACATTTTCTTTAATGGATTTTAGGTTAAGCAAGGTATATCTAAAATATGTTGAGCACAGTGCATGAGACGAGCAAACTCCTCTGATACTCCACTGAGGGTGTAAGATCTTTCTAGCATCTGGTTTTGTGCCTGCATCTCCTCATGAGCAGTTCCTTGGTCTGTTCAGTTCTCTTCTGGGCAAGGCAGGCAAAGCTCACATGAGACCATGACCACAAAGAGCCACTGGGGTCTTTCAGGTGGGCCATGCCTGATGCAGAGATGTGCTGCTTTAACAGCTGCTGATGCTATTTGGATACAATTGCCTATGAAATTAGGTAAAGACATTTATATGTGCATACCTAACAGCCCACATCGAGGAGATGTGGTGACCTACAAAACCCTTCCCAGGGTAAGAGGACAGTGCTTCAAATGATTTATGTTCATATTAAAAAAAAATAGGTTCATTAATCACCCGTATAGTTGGGATTATGAAGCAATTAATAGATAATATTATTTAAGACCAGAAAGTTAGGCTTGGCATCCTTCTCCCATTTTTAATAGTGGTTCACAGAGCTCTGTGTTTCTAGCAAAGCTCTGACAGAGGAACAACATCCAAATATTGCTGAGATGAGAAGGAAACTTCTTGTGGTCATCAGTGTGAGGTCAGATCCTGGTACATTGTAGCCTCTTTCACTCTTCCCAATGTTCCTTTCAAAATACTGATACCACTGTGTTCCTAGAAAATATCAAAAGATCAACACATAAATGCTGCAATAAACAATACTTCTTGTCCCCACACAGTTCTTCTCCCTCCAGGGCTACAGATAATTTAATGGGAGAATTGGTTATTTCAAAATGAACAGTTCATTACAGTATTCTCATTGACAGTTCAGTGAAACTGTCAGCTCTTCTCTCTCTAATTGCTTTTGATCAACAAGAGAAAAACATGCACCCTTAAAAGAAGATTATTTTGATGCAGCTGGAACAGCTCCCCATTTAAGGAGACTGATGTGGAAAAGAGCAAGCAACAGATAATGATGAGAAAAGAAAGAAAGAAGGAAAAACACTGAGACATTTTCCCAAACAATCACTTGTTTCTTCAGTATTTCCGCAGTCAAATGCAGTTACTCCATGTTCTTCAGCAGCCTCTGCCAGAAGAACAACTTATTTGTATTGGCTCCTGCAAGCACTCAAGAAAAAGCCAGTTCTCTAGTATTTATAGGGGAGAAAGTTGTTAGCTTGTGTTGCATGAGTCAGTTTTCTCACTGGTGCCATTCAATCAAGCTACAGAGATTAACTTGGATATACAGTCTAGTAAAACCTGCCATAGAATACCCAGAACTGAATTTAGGGTACAACACTAGTCATAACATAAGTAGCAGCAATGTAATCCTAAACTCTAGTGGAAAGTATGATCCATCAACACTTGGGTTTTAACAGATTTCTGTAAAACACCTTGCATTAAAAAAAAAACTCGGTTGCTAATTGCTTGCCCTTGGTAACTCACTCATTAAGCATTACTACATCACACAGAAAACTGGCTAATGCCATGGTCCTTTAAAACTAAACAGAAATTTCTGTTTCTTTTTAGTTCACTACTTTTCCCCAGATCCTGAAGTATGGAAGAGAGAAAATAATAACTTGAATTCCAGTTAGATTTGGGGACAGATTACAAGGAAGGACTTGCACATTCAGAAAAAGCACAGGAAAACCCCCAAACACTGGACAACCGCCTGTCCACCAACCTGGAAAGCTCACACTTTCATGGGACTCTGGGGTGGTGAGGGCCTTGTTCCCCCACAGAGTGCTCCCCTGAATGAGGCAGGATGGGGTTTGAGGCCGGGTGTCACCTCTCCTGCTCATCTGAAGTGTTCACTGCCCAAACACTGTCAGCCCTTCCTGACTCTGCTGCTGGTGCTGCACCCTGCATTCGTAGGAGTGCTCTGTGGGACCCCATCCCAGCCCTGTCCTCCTTCCTGGCTCTAGGCACCAGCTCCCTTTCTAGGGCCAGGAGCATCAGGCTTTGTCTCCTGGAAAAGCCCCTGCCACAGACCTGGAGGGAGATTTCCAAGAGAGTGATGCTGATGAGAGTCCCCATTTGGTTCCTAGCCAGAAAAGTTAGATCTGGTTTATAAGCTGAAGAAAAATAAAGCAGCAAGACCAATTGCTGACCACCTCTCGGACAGGTGTCAGCATGTTCTCTGAGAAGGACATGGCTGCACAGCAGGCAGGTAACTCGTCCTGACGCTCCTTTCTTCTAATAACAGCCTTGATTTCCAGATAGGTAAGATCAGAATTGATTTGGTTTGCTTTAAAACCTCTGTATATAGCATACATTCTCTACTAGCCAAAATGGTCACCCTTGGGATTTCAGCAGAATATATGAATGCTCAGCTCCTCCAGGAACTGAATCACTCTTATTTATGTAACTAATCAAGGATTTAAAAGCTTAACTTGTAACATGCTTGTTTGAAAAATACAGCCAACTCCTCCCTGGTTATACCCAGCAGACATGGAAAAATAAAAATTACCAAAGAATGCCTCTTAGGCTGAAAGAGCTTGCTTTCAAAGCCAAAACAGCATCTCCTGGGAGTGCAAGGAGGATATCTGTGTTTAGATGCAAGAGATAGACTGACCAGATGTCAGACAGGGAGGATGAGAAGAGACCTTGATTTATCATGTCAAATTCAAGCTTCATGTGAAAGTTCAGTCCCAATATAATCCACTGCTTCAAATAGCTGGTACTCAGGCACACAAAAGCTTTTGAAGTTGAACTGCAGAATCCAGAATAACAGAGGGAAAGCAGAAGTATCCATCACCTCCCTGATAGCCTCTGCCAGCTCTATCTACCCATTTTTGTAAAATGTTCACCTTCTGAAGAAACAGTGCAATTTAGAAAATCACACTGGGCTTCACATGATCACATTTTCGACATGACCTTGAAGAAGACAAGATGAAAAAACAGGGGTTTCACTTTGCCTTTGCAGCCCTGCCTTTTCCCAGCCTGTAATGATCAAACCAGGGAAGGTTTAGATTGGATATTAACAAAAATCTACTGAAAGGGCTGTCAAGCATTGTAACAGGCTGCCCAGGGAAGCGGTTGAGTCACCATCCCTGGAGGTATTTAAAGATGTGTGGATGTGGCACTTGGTGACATGGTTTAGTGGTGAACTTGGCAGTGCTGGGTTTATTGTGGGACACTATGATCTTGAAGGTCTTTTCCAGCCTAAATGATTCTGCGAGAGTAACACCTGCAGGAAGCCACAGAGCCCACAAGCTGTATGTAATGCTGCAACAATATCAAACTTTTTTATTTTCTGACATTTTTCCCCCCCCTTCCTCTGTATTTCCCTAGAAACCTTGCAGTCAAGTTTATTCTAATTTTGCCCTTTCTTCTATCAGGTTATTTTTACTCCTGCATTCCTAATGTAGCTTGAAATTAATGCAGCCTTTTTATTTATATATCAGCCTCCTCAATGATGTATGCACGGTTTGAGAAGAGATATAATTACAGGCTGTTGCAGAAGAGCACAACAGGCTGGTGTCATTACATCCCAGGCAAACTTCAGCTTTGTTTGGAATTTGTGGCATATGAGATTTTTTTAAAAGATGTTTGATCTGAATGTCTTTACCCCAGACCCCATAATAATCTAAATCAGATCAGGATGCAGGCAGTTTCCCTGTGCAGCATCAGAAATCACAGAAAAAGGGGCTGAGAGAATACATCCCTGCTGTCTGCCAGACAGGGCAGTCCTTCCTCCAAGGATTTTTGAGCCCAAATAAGGAATAGGAAAGTTTTGACTAATGCTTTAATTAAAAGCACTCAATACAAACACATCTAAAACTAAGCAATGGAGGTACAAAATTAATGAGAAAAACCTAAGTCTCCTTTACAATGACACCACTCTTGGACCTACAGTGTGTTACAAAACTGTGGATAAATCACTTCTTGCCAGAAAAAAATGGTAAATGATGCACTGCTCATTGAGAGAAGAGGTTTAGCTGTGACCCACTGGGGCCAGCCATGGCTGTGGATTTCATACAGTGAGGATTGCAAATGAGGAGAAAACCAAGGGGCATTTTACCTGGGGACTCTGACCTGAAGCAGCTGCTAAACAACAATAACAAGGGGGAAAAAAGAGAAGAAGGATTAAAACTTTCTAGTGTCTTTGTAATGTTTTTTTCTGGGGTATCTTCCTGTGGTCTATGAATGTTTAGATAGAAAAAGTAGTTTTAATAAAATTCATGTGCTTTTATTTTTTTTAATAAAGCTCACCTCACCTTATCAATTCCTCCAAGGGTACTGTGGCTGAGATTAAATCTGGCTGGAAAATGGCTTTCTTATGCTATGAAACTCCAAAATTTCTTAATCTCAGGGTCTTTCCACCAAAAAAGAGGTGGATGGGAGCCTACAGAAGGTATCAGAGGACAAGGCAGAAGAGCAAAAAAAACCCCTCAAACTTTCAAAACCTTTTTATACTAAGTAGAGCCTCATCCAGAGATGCTACATATCTTTGCCTTATAGGAGGAACTGGAGTTTAAACAACCGAGGTTTAGCCTTTGGATCTGTCATTTCTATTCTTGGATAAATTCAATTTCCATTGAAGAATATTTGTTGAATCTCCTCGATTTGTTCATTGTACAAATGGCATATATAATAGGGATGAAGTCAGGAAAAAAATGAAACAATTGCTTAAGAAAATGAGATATTTTAATTAAATTTAAACATCATGGTACTTAGTATTATTTAAATAAGGCAGCACTTTTTGTTTAACATTGTTATGAGATGTTTTTTCCTTTAATAAATTTTGTGTTCCTGTCCAGGTACCAAACCAGGACTATTCTGAGCATTCTCAAGGAAGACTCTGGCCAGGGCATATTGCACAACCTTGTGGTCTAAGGACTTTTGTTAGTGTCTAAGTCAATTGGTAAATTGGGATGGCACCTATTTTACCTAGGTGTAGGGTAGATTAGTTTAATCTAATCATGCAGCCTTCCTCCTCTGGCAAAGGGGAAAGACAGCCTCTCCAAATGGCAGATCATCTCCTTAAGAGTTTCAGATTTGCAGGTTAAAGAGCTTTCTGTGGGTGCCTCTCTGCCTGCTCTGAGCATGGAACAGGAATTAGAAGAGTACTTTTAACATTTGTACTTACTATGAGATGAATAAAAGTAGAGAGATGAATAAAAATAGAGAGATGACCTCATGCTTTAGCTCAAGCCTTTAATTTACTAGCTTTGGCATGAACTGTTGCACTAAGTACTTGGAATTGCTCTCATATTTCAGGGGAAAAAACACAACCAAACAAACATGGAAATAGTAGAATATTGCAGCACTTCAAAAATTACTGTCCCAGGTAAGCAGTTCTATATAAATTGGTAGATCAGAAACCAATTTAAAATGGAAGAGAGGGGAAAAGAATAATCTCTGCAGTCTTTACAATTTCAATCTCATAAGAAACCAACTATAGTTGGTTTGGTTCTGCTTTGAAAGGTACATAAAAACATCTCAAAGGGAAACTTCCTTATGCTATGACAACAAGAAAAACACTTTTTAGTTGACCAGCAGAGCAATTCTAGAGAAATACCTATGAAAGTACTGAGCAGAAAAAAAAAGTGGATGGATTTGCTTACTTTTATGCAAAAACTTCACTGGACAAGTTTGGTTGGAACCAGAGGGAGGCTCAGCTCTGCAGACCTCTCCATTTAGCAGGAGGTAAGGGCTGTGTCACACTGCGCACTCCCACATATTCATCAATCACCTAGAAAAAAATAAAAAAGGTTGGAGATGGACTTTTCTGGATGTCACTGAAGGGCACTAGAAACCCTCAGTAACCAAGGGGGGACACAGTAAAAGGCTTGAGACGAAAAGCAAGGAGTGAGGGACCTCTGATTTGACCCATTCTTCTGATGATGCCAAAGTAAGTGCTCTTCGGGTCTGAAACAAGATTTAGCCTTTCCACATCACTGCAAAGATCCAAATTTCTCCCATGAGTATCAAGAAGAAAGAGTCACTGCGTATTGGCCACAGACACATGAGGGCTGTATCCCTGCCCCATGGCGCTGCCTTGGCAGATCAGTGGTGTGCCCCATGGCCCCTCACAAAAAACCCCTTTGTTTCTCAAGGGCTGTGTTGGATTTCACCAGTATCTTGACCCAAAATCTCTCTGACATGTTTTATTTCTTTTCTCTTATAAGGCAGGAAAAAAAAAATCTGCAGTGTTTGCCCCTAGCTAGCTAGCAAACAAATGCACAATTACATATTTGAAGTGGAGATGGTGAACAGTAAGGCTATTCTATCTATAAAACCACCCTACTCTTTACTGAAACCTGTCATCACAAAAAAGCCACATTTCAATGTGATATTTTGTAAAATGGTAATACTGTGATAGCGATACAATTACTACAAAGGCTGTATAATTGAATGATTGAGGGTATGCAGGGCTTTTGAAATACATTGGGCTTGTTCCTTTCTGTAAGATTGCTAACACTTTCTTTTAAGTCTTTCATTTTACATTAATGCATTCATTTTACAAAATCCCCTCTTATGCTAGTACTAGAAGGAAATTCAGTTGGGCCAATCTGCTTTCTCTGTACTGTTTGTTAATGTACATCCTTCTACATGTCTCTGCATTCATCTCCACTCTAGCTGAAAAAATCTATTTTTTTCTGTTGTATTTCCCGGAGATCTTTTCCTGCTCTCATTAATTTTTATTGCCTGGTCCAGAGCACTCTCTGCTCTGCTAAACAACAGGCAAACAGAAGTCATGTTCCTAGTAAAGTGGACAGCAAATTCCTCGAAAGGAAAAATAATAACCTCATGTAATTTTTTTTCCACTCTGTCCTTTACAATCTGGTACTTGAGTTGCTGTTTTTAAACCACTAACTACATCAGCTGGAGGTTTTCTGTGTTCTCTCATCAGTCACATCTAGCTTTTTCCCTCCATCCTTTCTGCAAATTAATCCAGCATTCCCTGGGGTAAATTCATGGTTCAAATCATTCCTGTCAGCAGTTTGTGAAGGTCCTGGCTGGCTCACCAGGGCAAACACTGACCCCAGACCTAATCACCTTAGCCAGGACACAGCTGCTCAGTGCCACACCAGGCTGAGTCCTGTCCCATGGCGAGGGCCAGGCCACCCCATGGCACAAAGACACAGGGAATTTTGCCTCTCAGCAAGAGGTGGGATTAGGGCTTGCCCTCATTCATCATCCAAGAGGGACAAAAGTACTTTCTGACTCTGCTGCATGCTGTAACCTGAAAGGGTTGTGCTCCCCCCTTGTGCACACTGAAATGCAAGACCTTAGTTAATTGTTCTTCCCAGTCTGCCTGCTCTAAGGGGAAATAGCTAGTGCCAATGAATAATAAATTAAACATTTGCATACTTACTGTTTTTTTTCTTTTCTAACTTAAATGTTTGACGACATTTGCCAGCTATGAATCTATTGTCTTATCGCCCCTTTTTGAGATGATTTATACACTGAGCAAATAACTCCATGGCTCACCTACAGAAGGTGGCAGTGCTGCCTGCTGAACGGTGCCAATTTCAAAACCAATTATTTCCTTTCTCTTTTGATTGGGAGAAAAAGGTGGCAAAAGTCTGTTTGCTTTGCCTATTGCCTACCTGCTTGATTTGAGCCAAGTTATTTCCACAATCCATTCAAGGCATCAGAGCTACTCAGTTTAATGTAAACCCTTCCCTCTGAGCTTACTGAAAGGACACAGCCACAGCTCCTGAGGAGCTCTTCCCCTTGGAAGTGTTGTGACATGGTGACCACTGAGAGATTGGACTCACTTCAAGCCTCAAAGCATTGACTCTGTGTGACAGAGCCTCAGCATCCTCATGGGGAAAGTAATCCTACTGGGCTGGCTGAGTGCAAAACTGACAGAAAAACGCTCTGATCAATTTTTTGTTTTTAACCTGAATACCACTGAGGTGAACCTCAGCTAAACAACATATAGGCTTGGCCTCAAGTAACTATGTAGAATAACAAAAATTGTTCTCACTGGGATCTTTAAGTTACAGGAGCTAGTTCAGTGCTTTTACAAGATTGTAAGGATAATATTTGAGAGTAATCCATTTTCTAGTTTATCTGCAGAATGCTTGAGTAAAGATAATTGTGTTTTATGGTGCTTGAGAGAATCCAGAAAGCAGTTCAATGTCAACTTTTCTGCTGAGGCAATCCAATCCTGCAGATTAAATACTGATAAACATACTGAAGATGCATAGCTCTTGGTAAATACTAAAGCTCATCATATTGTAAGTGTAATTTTGATGATGACTGCTTTGCCACTAATTCAAAACAACACCTGTCATTGTGTTTGAAGTAGGCAAAGCACTGAAATGACAGTGCTGGAAGCTTTGCTCCTTTATTCAGAGACTCCTTACAGACACAAATGCAGCATCAGCTCCTGCAAACCAACTCATCTTCATGTTTCCATGTCTTATGGGAAAGAGTGTGGCTTTCAGAGCATGAAAAAAATCTCTCCTGGCTCATCCCTGATCTCTCTGCCAAAATAGGGGGCAGCAGAGTGCTTCTACAATACCAGCTTTTGCAAGAGGCTTCCTTGACTGTGGTTGAATAACACACAAAATAACATCCATGATACCGGGTCCCGTGATTATCACAGCTATGGGTGAAAACTTACAAGGGGCAGCAACCTTTGCTCCTAAACTATGCACAAAAAGGTTCTGCCATCTCATGCGCTGCCTCTCCAAAATCCTGCTTGCTGGACATCCCTGTATCACCTGACGCCTTCTTTAATGATACAACTATTTTCTCTGTTTATAATGTATCACCACTGTGTGCCTTTCATGTTCTTCTTGACCAATGAGAAGACAACTTAAAAGTTAACTTGCCTTAAGAAGACATGTCAAAAGACACATACCAAGAGCCAGTGGTACTACAGCACCCAATTCCACTGCTTTTTCCATCCACATCAGATCAGCCATGAGTTTGCCATGCTCCTCAATGCCAAAGCACATCTTCGTCATGGCCCTGGAGGAAAGCAGGGTGCTCTGGCAGGAGGGCTCCCCACATCACACTCACACCCCGAGGACCTGCCCCAGGCAGGGCTGGTGGAGCTCTGCACACCCTCAGCTGGGAGTGGTGTCACTGCACACACCAGCAAAGAGCTCTGGAGTTTTCATCCTTCACATGACCAATGCTAATTTACTGCTTAATTACATCTCAGTGAGAAGCAGTCTTTCTCCCAACAGAAAATATTACTGATGTCAGAAGGGGCCAGCACTGGCAGGGGTGCAGGCAGGGCAGCCGAAATCTATGCTCAAAGTAAGACATTACAAGAGTAGATCATTTTCCTTTCTGCTATTTTAAATAATATATTGTTCTTTAGTTAGAATTTAGCAATCACAATATAAATTTAAATACAAAGCAACGATTGATTAGATTGAATAGATTAATTAAAAGGCACATGATGAAAAACAATAATTTTGAAGATTGATAACTTCCAACTAATTTTACATTTAATAATTCTTGTCCTCCAATATTGTTTGCAAAAATCAATTTGCAATTAATTAACCTTATACCATTCAGTCAAAACTAAAAGAACTTTGCACATTTGATTCCATCTGTTAATTCTATTAATAGCCAAAGCCCCAACAACATTTTCATAAGAAAATTTCTTGAGGACGATTTCTGCCCCCAGCTTCTTGCAAAATGAAAATTAGTTGGAAGAAGTCAGATTTATCCTGAGGGACAAAGGAGGGCACCTCTATCACATGAAACTACTCCAGGATAGTGTGAAAAGATGCTGGTCATGTCTACTGGCCTTCACCCAGTCACGACCTCCCCAGAGGTGAACCATTGTCCCCCAGCCTCTGCTGCAGAAAAATAATTCCCAGTGGGCCATTATACTCTGTGCACTGAGGTGCAAAGCCGAAAAGCTTCATTTAAAAAAAAAAAAAGAATCTAAAGTCAAACGGAAGAGGAGAAATCAGAAGTCAGGACCATGAAAAGGATATGGCAACTAAGACTGTCTCATTTATGGGACTTTGAAACAGCAAATTAAAAATACATCTGCAACACAAGCAGGCAAACATAATACCAACTAACAATAATGCAAAATGCAACACCTGAGCCACAACCCCAACAGACATGATGTGGCAACCATCTGACCTCATACTTACATTCACCTGCTAAGGATGAGGGACAATTAGAGGTGGTTGGGGGGGCTCATGAATGAGCTGCTGTGCTGGAGATCTCCCCTCTGGCTCACCTCACACCCTTCCTGTTCACAGGGCCGGAGCTGCAGTCTCATCAGGAGCACCTGAAGATGAGGATGCAGAGACCCCCTGCCCACCCAGTCACAAATTGCCCCTCACCCACACATGAAGGACACTGGGAGTGCTGTGGACCATGTAGCAGGCAATAAGCCTAGTAATAGATGTATGCAGGAAAATAGCTTTTAAAGGCACTGTAGGATTGAAAGTCTTCCCCAGAAAAATGCTGAATGTCAGTCTCAGTTGATTAGCACTACAATTGAAATGTGCTTATAAATATGTCATATTTTTGTAGCACTCAGAAACCTCAAGAGCATTAGACAATCCTCAGGACCCTTTCCCTAAAACACAGCCTACAAAGATGTTCTCATTTTCCTCAAAACACTGGAGAAAATGATAACAGTTTTACTGGTACTCAGGCATCGCACATAGGTCAATGGGAAGACATGGGCAACATGTTATTACAGAGCTTATGGGCATTTTTCCCAGCAGCATTGACCAGTATGGAACAAAGGTCACTGGCCTAGGTGTGGACCTGGGATTATCCTGGAAGGCAGTTCCTACATCCACAAAATAGTGACAACAACCCATTAGTAAGAATCTCTCACAGACATCTGGGAATTATTTTATGATACACAAAGCCAAGAGACAACAAATTCCAGGGAAAGTGCTTCCCCAGTGGTGATTTATGGCCTTATATTACCCCACCTTGGTACCTGCAGGCAGCTACAACCACTTTGCACTGATAACAACCAGAACCTCCAGGTAACATGTCTTTAGGACTGCTGTAAGCTAAAATGTGGTACAACCTCCCTGGGTTTCAAAGGTGATGGAATTTGAGGTGTCCTTTCTTGGTGCTCCTTTCTGTCTAAGAGAAAAACACCTCCTTTCAGTGTGGATTTGGCACCTCAGTCATGCCCATAAAATAATCTGGAGACAATATTTTAAGCAGGGGGCACAAGGCATGCTCAAAAGTCAGACTTGAAAATAGGATTTAATTTTATGTTTTCAACTTATTTGATCATGTCATCAGCATTAAACTCATCAAAAGTAAAATTTGGGATGGATTCAATTAACTGACCTAAATCTTTTCTTCAGTGTGATTCTGTATTTTAAGGACATATTAAGGAAGAACCATCATTAGCCAAAATTTAGGCAAAACATCTGATCTAATTATTTATTGAGTCAAGATACATCTTAAATAACGATGATTAAGACAACTTTTCCAAGCCTTGTTTTCTCTCATCCACAAAATGAGTATAAACACATATCTGCCTGTCTTATCTCTGGGGGGATATATACTTAATATTTCTCATGTGATTTTACCTTTTGGACAATGTCTATGTCACTGTTATGATTTCTCACCTGATTATTCTGTATTATTTCAGACTTGTCATACTCTGCCTGTATGCATGCTTGGTAGTCTCCCTTTTCAAGGGTATACAGATGATTAAAAGCTTATTTTCACAAAATACGTGGAGTGGTTCTCTCTGCTAAATATCAAAACAGTATTCAATTGGGTGAATTAAGCTTATGAAAGAGATGTTAAGGCAATGTCAAAGATCTTTTAGGAAGACAGAACTTCTATGCAATAACAACATGGTTGGATTAACTTTACAACAAAAGGAAATTAGACTGGATTTCTACAGAGTCAGTTTTGTTACTCTAGCTAACAATATGATTAACATTGAATGAATAGTAAAGGCCTCATTCATGCTTCACTTAACCAAAATTAATGTGACTGATTACCCAGCCTGTCTGTACTGGCAGAAATTCCCGTGTCTCCTAGGCTTGTTTATCCAGAAAGTCTCACTTCTAAGGGAGTTGACCCCAGGCAGAAAAAAAAACAGTAGATGAAGTTTTTGAAGCCTTTGCACTTCATTGCCTTTTCCTCTGGACAACCAGCTCCGTGCTTAAGGCAGTAAAAGTCTACAGCCCCAAGGATCCAGCTGGGTGCCCTTGCAGACACCCAGTTTGACAGTAACTTCAGGAATTGCTCCTTTCTCAGGGAGGTTAATTTTTTTCTTAAATTATTCCCATGCTCCACACTGCCAATGACCAGACCATCCTAGACAGAGATTAGTGCTAGGCTTGGGATTAGCTGCTTGCCCTCCTTGAGGACCATCCCTGACTCCCCAAGGTGCCATGAATCAAAGCTGCTGCTGAATAACCCTTTTCTGCCAAGCACCTGAGGAACCTGAGAAGACCATATGGGCTGTGAAAATGACAATATGCACATCAAAAGCCGTTTGTGTTTGCAGTGAAAAAACGAGTCAGCACAGACTGACATCAATGTCAGCATGATGAAGGCTGCAAAAAAAATTGTAAGCTGTAGATTTATCCTGAGAGGCAGGAAACCAGCCAAGAGCAGGTAACTCCCATCTCTCCTGCTGCCCCATTGCATCAGTAATACTGGAGCAATCCACTGCCAAAACGTAATCAACATGAAGAGCCTTTACTTTGCCTTCTCCTCATCCTTACCTAAGTATAACACAGATGAAAACTGGAGGCAGTGGAAACATCCACGTGAATAAGCAGGCAATTGGCTTTCCAGGAGCTCATGTTATCCCTTGGAACACCTTCCCTGTTCCTCCAGAGGAGCCTGACTTTCATAAATGCACAGAAGGCACTTGGAAGACTGAGTGCCTTTTGTGGTTTCAAGACCTGCTGATGCTTGAATCCAACAGCCACCCCCCACCAAAAAAGTCTTCAGCTGGATTTCTAGAACTGGAACGAATGGGGAACTGAATCCTGGCTTTATCCTTAAGCATTCATGGCTGACTCAAAGGGAAGTCACTAAGGATGTAATGGCATTGCCAGCGTGCTCACTGGCATATTGGCACTGACCAGTGGGGATCTTATTGGCCACCCTTCAACTTCTGTCTCTTTAATCACCAGGAAAATGACCGTACTCTCTTAAATGGCACTAATTCTCCCACTGAACCGAGTGCAAGTCAGTGCAGTGCTGCACTGGGGGCAAAGCAGAAGTGGCTGCCCTGTGCACAACCCAGAGGGCACAAAATGGGAGCAAATGCATTGAGTCAAATTAGCTGCAGCTTACTTGGCTTCTGCCACTGGCAAGGTACTGGGAGGGAGGCACTGGAAATGGCTCTCGGGAGCCACAGGAACAGAGGGAAATGTGGGAAGAGGATGACTGAAGAAGGCTCTGATTGTCTGTGGGTGGGAGAGGAGGAAAGCAGGTTGCTCAGAGTGAACATCCAGAGAAAACACTGACACAGCTAGGGAAGTCATGTAATATTGTCACATTACTTCCACTTTTAAAGGCACTCAAAGGAGTTGAATGCCATACCTAGTATAAGGAAGTTTATCTAAGCTAGAGAATAGGGTATGGATCCTACCATCGGGAAAGTGAAGGCTGTACCTCCTTTTTAGTGGATTTGCCCAAGAAGAGTGCCTGAAGGAAACTGATTCAGGTACTAGTCATTAGGTAAATTACTTCGAATGCATTTCTTAACACTATAAGCTAGGTAAATCTTAACTGCTATGTTAGTTCTGATAGACAAAATCCAAACCCAATCTCATACCAAAGCTTGACATTAAACCAATTACTGCTGACTGTGAAACATATGCATGTCTTGAAGGCTTTTGATCTATCAGAATGGGTGACAGAAGCTTCTCCTTGCAACATGCTCCATACTGAAATGATCTGGCTGTGGTGTCACGACTCTGAACACTGGCATGTTCTGCAGACAATTTGTCTCACAAAAAAAAGCTTTATTCCTTCACACTGGTCACTGGTTTGAGCAGTGGAAACCACCATTTTGGTGCGTTTTCACAAACTCATGTGAGAAGAACCAAAGGAATTAGTGAATGCCTTCTCTAAATCACATGCAGTTGTCTCTGCTGGTAGCTCCTGCAGAGACAGTGTTCGAGTCTCCTGAAGGTCTTTCTGGCATCTGCAATGCACATGTCAGTGACAACCAGAACCAAAACAAATCCTCCTCAAGTGCCCTAAGACAAACAAGAGAAGAATGGGAAAGTATCCTAATATTCTTCCTGGCAAAAACTCTACAGAGGTTTAATTTTTATCACCATCGTGTAGACTATGTCTGCAAAAGCAAACAAACCAAGAAAGGAAAAAAAATGTTTCTCCAAGAATATGTATTTACTTTTCATAGCAGAGTAAGTCCTTGAGTCATGCAAAGGACAAAGCTGTGATAAAGCTAAGGTGGTATCACCACATTTTTCAGCCCTACATGCTCTAAACATTGCACATCTGGCAACATTTATGTGTACTCCAAAGGTAAAAACAAAGAAATTGTTACAGAAATGAGCATTCATACATATATATATGTTTGACTCTTGACTGGGGAAAAAAAAAGGTTTGTACATTAAATTGGAAAGACCTATAGTCCAGAACACGGTTCCAGAATTAAAAGAATAAAAAGAAAACTCTATTCCAATAGATTGTATTGTCATAGTTTGTCCTTAGATAAAACCAAATCCATGTCTGATTTTAAAGATTTGTCATTTAGACATATATATAGTAGTCTGAGCAAGAGACAGTAAAGGTTGTTCAGCCTGAAGAAGAGGAGGCTGGGGGGAGACCTTATCCCTCTCTGCAACTGCCTGACAGGAGGTTGTAGCCAGGTGAGGGTCAGTCTCTCCTCCCAGGCAACCAGCGACAGGACAAGAGGACACAGTCTTAAGCTGTGCCAGGGGAAGTTTAGGCTGGATATTAAGAAGAAATCCTTCACAGAAAGGGTGACTGGGCATTCGAGTGGGTATTGGAATGGACTGTCCAGGGAGGTGGCGAAATCACTGTTCCTGGAGGTGTTTAAGGAAAGACTGAATGTGGCACTCAGTGCCATGGTCTGGCTGACAAGGTGGTGCTCTGTTATAGGTTAGACTTGATTATCTCAGAGGTCTTTTCCAAACTCCTTGATTCTGTGATTCTGTGAGTTTGGGGAGAACAAAGATAGGACACAAGTCCCGGCAAGACAAAGACAATACCAGAATCCAGGGTAGGATACATATGGGATTAATTACACAACAGGATAAACATCTGCAATCACTGATACCAGTGAAGCACTATATACACAAATAGATCAGCACACAGCATTACACACTACCTTTTTCTAAATCTAGCAGGTTTCCCTGCTCTGTCACGCACATACAATTTTCTAGGCTGGCTATTACAAGGGCAGAATTCATTTGCCCAAGGTAACTCTGCCAGGAAATCCCTTGGGATGGATGAAAAGCAGCAGCTCTCCCGGGCCTCCTGCCTGGAGCCCTTTGATCTCAGCCGCATGTCCCCGCTTGGCAGCAGGCAGGTACTGCACACGATGGCCCTGTGCCAGCCGCACTGTGCGTCCGTGGCTCCTGGCAGAGAAAGCATGTAATCCCCGGGAAGGAAAACCTCCTCTGGATGCCAGGGGAACAAAACAAAATGACTCCTGGCAGGATGCAGAACAGGGATTTTTCAAGCACGGCAGATACAGGTATCAGTTTGCAGAGTCAGAGACTGAAAAACTGACAAGGCAAACATGACTGGGAGGAGGAGGAGGAGGAGGAGGGACAGACAGATACAGAGAGATCTCCCCCCTTGCAAGCCAAATGCACTGCTTTTGGCAAAAACATGATTAAGATTTAATTACTAGGTAAGAACAATCTTAGGATCCCCAAAGGAAAATCCTGAGTTGTTCACAGCAGGAATAAACCACCAAATTAATTTTTGTCAGTGCATGCATAATCCAAGCTAAGGCAGAACGAACATTTGACTTAAAATTCCTTGTAGAGCAAATCTTTGCCTTATCCTGGAAGGGATGAAATAGCCATGAACATGCTCAGTTGTGGTATCAAAAACCAATAGGTTTTCTGGTAAAATAAATGTACGGAATAGGTTTTATTAAGCTTAATTCATAAACTAGTCCAGGCAACAAACTCAGAAGGGCTGCCACTGAACCCAACTTTGCAGCTTCACTCTAAGATGGGCAGGGAAATACACTGAACGCCAAGTGGGAGCACCTGGCTGCCATGATCAGCAAACTCTTTTTGAGCAAGCTTTTTTTGCTTTTTTAAGCAAACTCAGACTCCTAGTTCTCCTCCAGAAAGATAAAAGGTAGTATGTTTTCTATGTTTTCACAGAGGACAGAACAACAGAGTAAGGCAAGTTTGTCAGTTAAACATCTGCTTGGATAGCATCACATAACATTCAAACTGAAAACTTTCAACACTCTTAAGAGGCAGCGAGACCTCCATGTTGAGTTGCATGTGCCTTCCAAACTCAGGCAACAGGGACACTCTTCCAGTGTTTCACCACCCTCATCATAAAACCCCTCTTCCTTATATTTAATCTGAAGCTCCCCTCTTTTAGTTTAAAACCATTACCCCTTGTCCTATCGCTGCAGGTCCTACTAAACAGTTTGTCCCCACCTTCCTTATAAGCCCCCTTTAGGTATCACAGATCTGCAATAATGTCTCCCCAGAGTCTGGAGCCTTCTTTTGTCCCAGCTGAACAACCCCAACTCTCTCAGCTTTTCCTCATAGTAGAGGTGTTCCAGCCCTCCAATCATTTTCATGGCTGTCCTCTGGACCTCCTCTAACAGGTCTGTATCTTTTCTGTGCTGGGGACCCCAGAGCTGATGCAGCACTCCAGGTGGGGTCTCACAAGAGCAGAGTAGAGGGGCAGAATCCCCTCCCTCGCCCTGGTGGCCATGCTGCTTTGGATGCAGCCCAGAATATGTTTGGCTTTCAGGGCTTCAAGCACACGTTGTTGGCACATATCCAGCCTCTCATCCACCAGCAGCCCTAAGTCCTTCTCCACAGAGCTGCTCTCAATCCCGTCATCCTTCAGCTTATATTGCTACCAGGGTAATCATGGCAGTCAAATAAACACAAGCAGCAAAGAACAGAGAAATTTTACAAGAAGGTGCACACAGATGTAAACAGGAAAGGACCAAGAAATTTGGGACACCTTATAGTACAAACCTATATTTCAACAGCTGATGCAAGTGAAGCTGCACAATTTTGGCTTGCTTAAGAGCAAAACTGGCTGCCACTGCTTCAGGCATGAAAAAAGTCCTGTGGATCCAAGCCCACATCTGTTAGATCAGCTGATGCAGCTGGAAAACACAGACAATACCTGCTCTAGCCCCAAGCCTCACCTTGCTCACACTCCCTGTGACCAAGCCCAGTGCAGCTCAAAGAATCAGGCACATAGCCCTGCCAGGACTTGCAGGGAAGCCATGGAACCTGGGCAATCCTAATGGCCCACAGTTCTGTGTCACAGACACCCCATTCCAGAGGCAAAATAGCCATGCCAGCCTGAGGGCAGCTCTGGACCACAGCACTGTAGCTATTTCTGAGGACCAGGCTTAGATGGTGTGCATTGGCACCCCCCTCCCCAGGCACACACCACGCTGCTCAGCAGCTGCTTGCCTGGCTCAAGCCTGCCACCTGCACCCTGTGTGTGTAAATATGCCCTTTGCAGCTGTGCAACCCCTCTGGATGTTTCACTGACCTATATTCCCACGTGTACACCTCACAGAGCAGCACCAGTGCTCTGCAAGCGCCATTTCTTCCACACGTCGTAGCAGTTCTCCACTGTGCCCACGCATCACCTCACACACTGCAAAAAGGAACACTTCCCGCACCTCCTCAAGCCTCAGACAAAAGCACAGATCTTTGGCTGAGTATTTAGGTGTCACCTCAGCTCTGACACACTCACCAAAGGCGTTTGAGAGATGGAGCAGCACAGCTCGGATCACCAGATGTACAACTGTGTCTGAACAGCAGCAGGCCAGTATGTCAGGCACCGCAGGAGCTCACTAAACAGGCCCATTAGCCAGAAAAATAGGGCACTCTGCCAATTAAATTATTAACCTCCAGGCGTATTTACATGCATCGAACATGCTCAGCTTTTCCAGTTTTACTCCTTTTGCTACACTCAGTGACCCATACATGTCACAGCACTCTATGTGGCTAGGAAAACATTTTTATAACATTTTGTAAGTGAAGAATAGCAGAGACAATGTCCTGCAGAATATCATATGGCGAGTCAAGGGAAGAGCCAGGAGAAACGCCTTCTGACTCAACATACAGTGCTCCATCCATCACATCACATTTCAGTGTAGGGACATTGTTGTGTCTGCCAGATGCTGATAAAGTCGTACAAGTACAAACAAAGATATGCAGTATGATAGCCTAAAGCATGTGGGAGTTTTACCTAACTGAACAGTCCCTTTGTTTTCTGTTCAACTTCATATACGGATGAAGCTATATGCACCTTAAAGTCTTTGTAGGCCATGCATTAAAAAGTGCAAAAATACGGCATTTCAAAATGTGTAAAAATAAAATAAATGTTTTTTTAAAAATTTAAAATTTAAAAATTAATTTTTTTAAAAAAAATTTAAAATTTAAAAATTGTTCAACTTGCATGGTACTATTTCCCTCTCCTTTCTGCTCTGAAGCAAATGCACACTTCCAATCAATGGCACTCTAGACTCTGCTGCATGGGGTACATTGCCCTGAAGTTCTAACAAAATGCACAGCAGCATAGGCCCCAGAGGCATTATTAGGTCCTCTGACTACATTTATGGTCACAAATTTTTTACTGCAGTTACAGCTGAAAGAGTGACATTCTTTCATTCCTCGGGTCAAACTAATTCATACTTTAAGCATGTCAAAACTTCTAAAAATCACTTAATCATTTAAATCACAATCATGCGTGGTTCTTTCCTGAGTATGAACAGACATAAGCATGCTGGGGGAAGCTCTGCAGCTTAGGAAACTCCTAAGTACTGCTCCCACTGGTTTTCAATGGGAATTATACCCTTCAGTCCCACAAATGCTTTTGAACACTTACTCCACAATGCATGTCTTTCTTGCAAGCTCCATGCTGAGCAACACTGCCCTTTGGCAATGGGAGAGTCTGACTGCTCTCCTGATGTAATGCAAATAGAGAAGTGAAAGAGAGAGACAAAACTGACCTCACTTCAAATCACAGTTGTCTGTATTAATCAGTTCAAAATAAGAATATCAAAGAGAGGTTTCCGTAAGTTGATATATTTGACGGGGCATTTTGAGAGGCTCAGGGAAGTAGAAACTGCTTTTATATAATGAGAACAAAAGCAGCAGACAAAACCAGGTGTTAAAAAGCCTCTAACACTGGAGAGTTTCCCTTACTAAAGTCTGTTCCGATCATCATATTTTAATTTCACACAGCTGTTAGGTGAACATCATCTTAGCTGTATGCTCTAGCACCATCTAGCTTGTGCCTAAGGTACTTTCTCCTCAAGTAGGGAAGTGGTTAATTGTTTCATTTTCTTCAAATATGACTGTGCTTCAGTTATTTTAGTTCTGTTGACATTATAATCCAAATGAAAGTAAAGGTAGTGAGTACAAACCAGCCTCACATGTTAAAGAAGCCCCTTAATGAGGCAATTCCTTCTGTATCCCAAGCTGTATCCTTTTCCTTCTGTCAGTTTCTCTGTTCCCTCTTTTCTGTGCTTGAATCCTGCCAAAGATACATGTGTACATTAAATATTTCTAAAGTTTACATTCCAAATTCTGTTTGCTTAAACAATGTTTTTTAGAGGAGCTCATTAAGAAAAACAACAAAGAATGGGTCAAAAGAACACAACATCAATTCTTATTACAAAGGAAAAAGCACCAACAATACAGAAAACAGAGAAGAGTTGCAGCTCATCACAGGCAAGGCTAATGGTCAGTACTGAGGATGGCTTTGCTCATGGAGGATTGAGGTGGCTTCCAGTGGCCATTGTGCCCCACAGAAGCCACCTTGATGCACTCTGGCTCAGAGCTCAGATGCAAGCAATAAAAGCGATAAAACCTCCAGTGAATCACTCAGTGGTGTGGGAATGGATGTTTCACCTGGATCACCCAGAAAATTATACATGATTCCATTCAATACTTGAGCTGACACAAACTCTCCTGCCCAGATTCCCCAAAGTGAAATTCATACTTATGGAAACAGTGATAAGGACCACAATTATCCTGAAGCAGATGTCAGAAGACGTCTCCTGAAGAGTCAAGAGGGCCGTTCTTCTTTCCTTAATCCTTGATAGAAATGCGAAGAGAGTTTTTACAAGTTGTGAAGGCTCTCTAGTTACACAATTGCAGGGCTCATCAGCAATACTTCTAGAGACCTCATTAATATTTTTAGGGTAGGCTTCTAGCCTACCCATAAAGTTTCTCCCTGAAAGGACCACGTAGCTGAGCACTCACTCCTATGGCCCAGGTTTACACTGCAGCAGAGAGTAACAGAGGATGAGGCTTGCAGACAGCTGTGTGCAGTGCCACTGGGGGAGGTCACATTGAACCAGCGCTTGTGTTATCTCCCTCCTGAACGAGAGCAGACAGGTCCTAAGGCACGGTGTTTGCAACGCTGCCTCTGGCAGCCCTGGGGAGCAGCTTCAGCTCCTCCACTACAAAGGACTTTGGCAAAAAGGAGCTGGGGCAGGCATTGATTTGAGTATCATTCCCATTTTTGCTGAGCCAAAGCTTTAGGGAGGAATTCAGCTGGTTTGTTTTCCTGTCAGCAGTTTCATTACTAAATTAGCTAGTGAGTTACAAAGCGGTGATGCCAAAAGCACAGCCATGCAGGGAGCCTGGTCACAAGCAGGTGTATCTAGAGACCACGCAAAACCTATCCTTCTGCCAAAGCTGCAGTATAGCTTTATGGGCTTATGTGAAAAGCCCTTAAGGCTGTCAAGTCAGGAGCCTTCAACTTAATTTTGCAAACCTGGTAAGTCTCCAAGACCTGAGCCTTTCTCATAAAAGGCGATGAAAAACACAGGAACCAGGCTCAGCAGGGACATTGCCCTTCAGAGGGATTTAGAGATCCCCAGCTCAGCACTACGCCAGGGCAAACCATTTTCAAAAACCGCATTTTCCTGCCTGCAGGTTACAATATGCTCACAGAGGCAGAAAGCTCATTACTGGCCCTAATCTAAAGGCCATCCTCCCTGCCTTGGTGTCAGCACGACATGCCCGTGCCACCCTTCTCCGGCACGGGGGCCGGGTCCCTGGGAGCGCTCCCAGCCTGGGAGCTCACGGGGCGGGCGGTCAGAGCACGGCACAGTGACAGACCGCGCGTCTCTGCGGCGTTTGGCAACACAGAGTGATTTCACAGAGGATGCTCCATCTGTCACCGTGTTCTGCAGCAGAGCTTGACCTCGCTAGCACTAAGGAAGCCCCAGCAGATTAACATTTAATGATGCTTTCAGTTTCAGCCCTTGTAGTTTTTCATCTCTCAGAGGGCAGAAAAGGAAGAGAAAGAAAATCGTATACTATGTACAGCATATGGGTCTTCTTCCAGCCATCTGCTTTAATATGCTTGATTTTGACAGATTCAGATTTGTTAAATTATTTCTACATTTGAATTTTTTTTCAATGTATCTTATTCCAGAAACAGAACATCATTTCTTCTTGAATACACAGACAATTTTTGTTTTGATTTGTGTAACCATCATACCTAATTCAGTTTAAATAAGTAAACACAGGGGATATGGTTCTAAGTAGCTGTTTAAACAGAAGCAAGGAAACTAAACCTTGCCAGGGCAGATGGATGAACTGAGATCCTTCATGTCACTCTTTGTTGTCTTGAAAAACATATATAACCACACAACGTAATGCAAAAATAAATCCTTAAGGGACAGTAAAAGTGAGCCAGAAACACAGAGTTTCCGTTCTTTTCGTTAAGCACTTCAATTCATCTTTTCCATGTTTTCTGCTTGTGAAATGCCCAGCTTGTGCTCTGTGTCCAGGAGCTCATGCTGATAAAGCACCTGGAGGTCTGCTATTTGTTCCCAGAGGCCCATCAGTGCTACCTGGAGCACCAGCTGAAGCCAGTAAGATCATCCACAAACACAGAAGACGTCAAAGAATCAGAAGTATGGTATCAAAGTTCATGAAATAGATATTTGGTGCCATGGCTGAGCATTTGATGACTTAGGTTAGTTTTTGTGGGAAATAGTGACCTGAAAGAGGGATTTACATGAGAAAGTATAGGGACAAATGTGATGGCCCAGAAGGAAGAAGAAATACAAAAGCCAGCAGCGAGATCCCAAGCCCATTGAACATTTCTGGAAGATAATGGCAAGAATTTTAATTTTGGGATAATGTTTACTAAGAAACAAGGCAATAGTCAGATCATTAAAGCAAGTAGATCACCAAGGAAAGTTAAAAAAAAAACCTGACAAGAGGATAATTTCTGCTGCTTCAGCCATGATGCTGTAGGGGAAAGCTAGACAGGAACACAGGAGGTTGGAACACAGGAGGTTACAGGGGGAGCGCAGGAACTGAATGCCACTACCAGTCACTTCGGCGGCCAGAGCCCAGCTGTTATGTGCACTTTACTAAAGAGAGCACCTAAGATGGCCAAAGGCCAATGAAAGAGCAAGCTGTGAAGTCTTGAGGGAAAAAACAAGGCAATTAACCTGCCCCACCCGGTAGCCTTTATAGTTTGCTTTTTTTAGTAGCGCCCATGAGCATTCAGCAGCCAGCCAAGCAATGCTCATTGGCACCCTACCAGCAATTAAGTTACCACAGCAAGTTGCTAGTGCAACTTTCTTTGCCTGAAGAAATCAGAATTTCAGAAACTATTATCAATGCCTAAAAAACTGACAAAAGTAAATTGGGAAGACAGGAAGTCACTTTCTTGCAGCCAAGACCCTCCAAAGGAAGAAAAACAAATTGCTTTTTAAAGTTTAAAATTGTGAAACAGTAAGGTTGCAGCAGACTTCAAACCACCTAGAAACTGAGAACCATGAATTTGAGGAAAGGGCACCCTATAAAGTCTTACAACACCCACAATAAGATAGAGAACAACCCCATTCACAGATAGTCAGAGCTTGTGCTCAACCATTCAAGTCATAGCAGATCTGTCTCAGAGGAAACTTCCTTCTTCTTGCTGTCATGGAAGGCCATGGGTTTACTGCTGCAGGTATTTCACGTCTTCACAGCCCATCTCTGTCCTACTCTGCTGTAGGATAGATACCCCTGCAATGGTGAGAGATGTTAAACTAAGGCATCTCATTCCTCAGAGAGCAAGGAAACCTTCTAGAAAAATCTGCACCTTGATTCTTCAACCTGCACCTCTCACATCCCCTTGCTAAAGCTCAAAGCAGATAGTAATGGTATGAAATTCAGAAGGCAATTTACTCTGAACAGTAAAAATGCATGTTTGCAGTTAAGTGCAACTGTAGAAAAAAAAGAGTAAACCCTAACACCAAACTGAACTCCCTGCAACAAAACTCTGAAGAATTAGTAGGCATTATTTATAAGCATCTTCATACTGTGTTCTCTCTGCCCCCAAATGTATGCACGGACAAAGTCCCAACAGCAACACAGAGCAGGGAAGGGAAGAGTGCAGCAAACACCTGTAAGCCAATCTGTCTGCCTATGTAACATTTTCCCTGAGTACCATCCTTCAGTGTGGGATCTTGGACCAAGTATAGGTAGCATAACTATAGGCTATAACTGCTGTAACCACCACTAGATGCAAAGATATCCAAACACACCACCAAGAATATTCAGTCTCTAATTAACATTGTGAGAAATCAGAAAATATAGATCATGCTTAGTTACTACCTCATTTTGTTAACAAGAGATAATTGAAAAAATACATGCTAAAGTGATTGCCTAATCATCACATCAAATTTGTTTTTAAAAAAATCAATTCATTGTCATCAAATAGTTATTTACAAAAAAAGCAACAACACACAGAGCACATTAGTTGTTTGGGGTCTATCTCACCCAGTCTGAACAAACAGCTTTTGTGCAAAGAACTGTACAGAGGAAGGAAGATCAAGAATGTGTCCCACCAGCCTTTGGGCTAATTTTGGGAATCAGAGCATCCTTCCTGTTGTGCCATCACTTGCAGTTTGAGAATTATTCTTGTCCCTTTGCTGTGCATCCTGAGGAACCTCTGATGCATGGATCAGTGTTCCCTTGCAGCAATACCCTGACCCTCTCCCTCTACCATCAAGGTAAAGGCCATGAGGGCCCACAGGAAAAGCTTGCATGACTCTGTGCCTCCAAAATGCAGGATTAGCCCTATTGACAACAAAAGTCCTCTGTCACCTTCATCCCCTAATTATATTTTCTTAATCTAGGCTTTCAGTGAGGAAATGTGTCAGCCAAATGTATAATGAATTATTTGTAAGTAATTTAACCCAAAGAGCTTTGCTCAAAACTCATGTCAAGCTTGCAGATTTAAGAAAGCATTCAGGACACAATGTATTTTAGGAATCAGCAATATCCTTTAGGCAGAAATCTCAACTTGTAAATACTGCATTCTGGCCCAGCTGATTTCCTTCCTGATAGACCATGACCACTTCATAATTCTAGGGCAAAACCATGAAGATTAATAAAAAGCAGAAAAAGGATTTTAATCAACACAGCCAGCTGGTCTGTGGTTTGGATTATATTGTGGAAGGCAAAGTGTAACATTAAGACTGAATGAAAAATGCAAAGCACTGATTACCCTGCAGACTATCTACCAGCTAAATTAACATTAAACTCAAATTTGCAAATTCTGTGCTTACATTACTGCATGGAGGCAATTGTGATCTATTTAACATCATCTAGAAATTCTAAAATCTGCCTTTAAAATATTGGGTTTTGTTTCAAATCCTATTCAGAAAAGTCACTTTCCTCCTGTTACTAAGAAGATGACCTATTTTAGATCTCATCCTTTAAAAGTATTGTGATAAGTTCCTTTTCTGGAGGGAGTAAAGCAGGACACAGGATGTCTGGAAAGCAACTAGTGAGGGATGAGGAGAGGAAGCCTGCTCAAAACTCGGGAGCAGAAAGATGAAGGCTTATCCAATACAGGGACATGCAGCCAAAGGATGGGAGTTGTGGTCTGCAGAGGAACAGCTCTGGGTGCCTGGGAGAAGGTCTCTCCTCCAAGACACAGATCCAGAGAGGCATCAGAGGCTGCAGCCTGACCACTGCTCTTGGTCAGCAGGTGTAGGCTGCTGCCAGCTGCTGTGGGGTGGAAGGAAAAGGGGGGAAACAAGCTGGCTGGATCCTAGCCAAGGAGCAATAAAAGGCTTGTGTGCCATCCCCACATCATCCTGCCCCACCGGCTGCCCAGCCTGCAGAGCACCATAGCAACCAGGGTTAAAACTGGGTCAGGATTGCCAGTGCAAAACCTGTTATTTTGAATATAGGCTTTGCACTGAAAATGTTCATTCATGTGCAATTTTGACAGAAAACATTCCATTTGGTGAAGCTTAATGGGGAGAGGAAACTATGCTTATGAGGAGATCAGTGCCCAAAGTGCTGTCAGTGCGTGAATTTATTTTTTTTTTCCTTGCACTGTACCTGGACAAGACACACAAGGACTAACTGAAGTGCCATAACGTCTTGTACTTCACTGAGGCTCCAGGCAATGCCCACGGTGCCCTGGGTGCATCAGCCAGGCTGCTACTGACCACCTGCCAGCACAGCCCAACGAGATGCAGGAGGGGAAGCAAGTCACTGGACAAATA
Source organism: Pardalotus punctatus (assembly GCA_013400915.1). Lineage (NCBI taxonomy): Eukaryota > Metazoa > Chordata > Aves > Passeriformes > Pardalotidae > Pardalotus > Pardalotus punctatus. The sequence continues at coordinate 55,507 of VZTX01020399.1, forward strand.
TATGTAATCTAGGACTGGGACATGCTTATGCCTTGGCCTTTCCTTAGAAAGCACTGATCTTTCAGCTAAATGCATGACTCACAGCCAGCAACTGCCACGCCAGGTGTTATGTGATGGTTTGCAGATGTTAATTAAAATTACTCTGGCCATATTAGAAGAATTTAACAAATATTAAGCATGCATAAGAGCAGACGAGGGGGTATAGAAATGTAACAGTGAAAACAGTTTCTTTCAATTACTTGATCCCCACTGTACAGAAAAAAAAATCAGTGATACTTTTTTTTAGAGAAATATTTCTGCAACTTAACAAGGATTTTGAGTTAACATGCCAGGATCAAAAAGTATTCAAGCTGAAAAGCTAAATCTAGACCTGGTGCACTTTTCACTGGGCCTGGTTTTTCAAAAATGCTGAGCACACTGTTTTCCTAAAACAGGACCTGTTTGTTTAGTCCCAAACATATACAATCCTGACACATCTGTGCATCTCAGTGTGCCTAATCCATTTACCTTTACAACACTGACCCATTTCCAGATCCTCTTCCCCTTCATGAAGGGAAAACACAATTAGCAAAGTTTTATTAGTGAGCAATGGAGGTTTGAAGGCTTCATCAGTGGCCCCAGGTCTACAAAGGGGCAAGACTGCATCCGAGCCTCCTTGTGTCACAGATGTTATCCAAAGCTCTGGAGCTACAAACTAAAACTTCCCAAACATCCTGTTTCAAAAAGAACCATCTCCCTTCAGAAACACGAGAGACATCACTCAAGATTCATTTGTCTGGAATGAACTAAATCCTGGCTTTTAATTGAACATCAAATTCAAAAAACTGATATGATCAGCCTCACTGTTCTGCTTACTAAAAATTTTAAGGTGTTGACCAATTACAATCAAATTTGATTGAGGCTCAGCCAAATTATGTTTCTACAAGATTCAAGAAAATCTGAAGCCAAGTGAAAAAACACAAAACTTGTGCCCGCAGAAAGAAACAGACAGAAACTATTTAATATTTCCAAAGGGAAGTAGGAAATCCCTGTGTAAGGGAGCAGCCAGTTATTCCCCATCAGTATAAGAAAAGCACAAATCAAAGCCAGTCCTGCCTTTTGCCTTGTCCAACATTAGGGAACATGGGAGGAAGCAAACATCTTGTGGAGAAGCAATCCACAAAAGCCAGCAGAGCAGCTGGCAGGCCATCAGTGATACAGGATCTGAAGGAAGTTGTTTCTCTTTAGCACAGTTTATCTGGGACATTAATAGAATTATTCCAAGATGAAGGTAAGATCAGTAAATAATTCCTTATCATGAGTTTCCATCAGTTGTGTTCTATGCTTCCAAGTGTACTATAATGTCACATATAAAAGCCATGTCTTCATATAAAGCAACACACCATATAAAAGTCTTAAGAGTACTGAAATTAAAAATTATGATTAATTTTCTGTGTATTATGAAAGTAGTTTCTATACCTAAAATGAACTGGCTTATTTTAATCATACTGTAGCACTCATATCAACAGAAAGAGAAAATCTGATTAAACCAGGTTTGAATTTTGCAGATGGGTTGGTCCAGGCTCTGTGTAACAGATTTGTAATTTAAGAAGTCAGTGACTCCTGAGTGAGCAACTTCTTGCACTGTGAGCAGAATTTAACCCAACAGCAAATCTTAATGGAAATATTTTTCTGATTTTATAAAGCAAGCTAAAATCCTAGAAAAATGTAGATAAGCAGGACTTACTCAAAAGCTCAACTCCAGGTCTCCCTTCAGCCCTGTGCTGCACAGGACTCAGTTTTGGGATTGCTAACTTCTCAGGGTGGGCTCACATCATGTCACCAGACACCTCCTCACTACCTACCAGGCCTCTTCTAAACTAAAGAGTCACTTGAACTGAGCTGTAGTAAGAGACCAAAATGCCTCTTTACTCACAGCTGTCTACAGCTGGGGCTGTGCCAAAGGCTACCAGCAATTCCAGCTGGAGACTCACACCTCAGAACCACTCATTCTGCTCTTCTGCCTTGTCCTTCATTTCCATGGGGTGGCCACGCAAGATTTTCTGCCTTTACAGCCTGTTGGCTTAATGTGTTGTGCTTTGAAGTGATCCCAGGCTCTTACTTCAAATGCCACTGCCACTGCTAGATCAAACAGTGAAAGCACAGAGAAGAAATTTGTGTTACAGTCACACAAGTAAAAACATGAATTGCCACATCATGTTCTTGGTATGCACAGCATGGTTTGAAACCCAGATCACATGGTACGAGATCACCCCATTCTAGCCCTGCATTTGCTTCCTGCAACTTACAGCTGTGACATTCACACAGGCTGGATGCTTGCTTTGCCTCAGCTCCTTCTTAAGTCAGGCAGAAACATTCCAGTGATGGATGTCTGAAGGTCTCTTACAACCACATGGTGGTAAAAATAGATAAGGGAAAGAGAATTTCCTGTTCAAGGAGAATGTGCGTAAACTGTCAGTAATTCATTATTCAGTATCACAAAAACTGTTCCAAATTAGAATGACTGCTATTAAAAAATGTTGTAACTTTGTTACTGAGGACACAGAAATGGAAAAAAACCCAAACAAAACAAAACCAAATCAAACCAAAAACAAACAAAAAAAACCCCCAAAAACAAACAGAAAGAGCCCCTCACACAACAACAAAAAAAACCTAAACATGCTTAAATTTTTAGAATTTTTTCATTTGGAAAAGTCAACCCATACTTCCTTTGGCTGTACAGGATGGGAAGTGCTGCTGGCCATGTTTTCCCTATGGTATTCTTCTGTGGTAGTTTTAGTTCAATGCCATACATGGGAGAAGGACAGCAGGAGACCAAGAATGTCACCAGCCCAGTGCTGTCAAGATGAGTTCCACTTCCCCGAACACAGTGAAGGCTTGGCAGATGGGGGAATAAGAATCATTCCTAGAGCTTCTGTATTTGCAGTCCAAAATGGATCAAAATCTGGTCATGTAGGTCAGTCACTCACTGTCTATCTGGTGGGGCTGTGTTGCAGTTTAACCCCAGTAAGCAGCTAAACAGCACCCAGCCACAGTTCTTTTAATACCAATTATTTAATTTCTGCTAGGTCTTCCCTAGCTTTTGCCCAGATTGATATTTGTTATCTCAGACATGTTAGAACACAGCCTTCATACAGCCACATGCCACCTTAAATCTGAACGAAATCTTCAACAGTATCTTACTACAAACATATGACAGGAGTAAAGAACTAGTTGGAAATTCTTAAATGGGCAAAGTGATGTGTAATAAAATCACCACAAGCTTTTTAAAAAAGAAAATAGTTGCTATCCTGCATGCACATCACCCTAGACTCTAATTACAGAAAGCTTTTTGATGACCAGAAACACTTGGAGTTTATATTCTGCTGCAGTGCTCTGTGCCACTGGAAAGAGTATTACAATCCAGAATAGTGTGATGAAAACCAGGTGGGCCTAAAAAGGTACAATTTTTTTTCAAAATGCACATGCATTCTTATTTGTGACCAGCTGACTCTTCCCTCAGGTATGGACTACAAAAAACTAAAGGCACAGATTTCTGATTATTTTGTATCCAGAGTTCCAAGACCAGTTAGTCTCTGGAATATTACAGAACAGTGGTTTACACCATAAATACTTCCCAGGAAAAAAAACCTCGAACAAAAAAACCCTTAAACACATAAGGTCAAACTAGTGAGTCATTTAAGGAAAAAAAAAAGCAGACATTGCAATTGACCCCTACTAAGCACATACATCTAAAAAAAAATCAGTGAGAAGGGCATCCTTAAAAGAAATCCCAAAATAGTGACAAAAGAAATGCCAAATGAAGGCACAGAAACAAATTGAACTCTCCCATCACATTGTCAGGCAATAAATATTCAATTAAGACACTGGTGTTTACAAAGACTGTGGCAAGGTCTTTCTAGACATTAATTTTTCTTCCTAATGTTACCTTTTCACTGCTAAATAATTTCATTCAGAGAACAGTTGTTCAAATGTAACTTTCACATCATAAATCTTTTAAAGCCTAGAGCCTCTCCATTATATTTACCTTCTCTTTCCTACACAAAAAGGATTGAACTAAACTACACTATTTATACTTGTTTATTACATCTGATTTTCTTCTGAGCAACTAATGTAAAATTCCATTCAAACAGTTTTCCTTAAAAATGTATTTCCTAAATATAAGCAGAAAGGATTTTCCCATGCAGGTGTGTGTCCATATGCAACTTAGAAAGCCATGCAGGCAAGATATTCTTCTTCTCAAGATTTCTATTCTTTCATCACACTAATACAAACCACAAACACCCAAAAAAATAGAGCCTGAATTTAGGAGTAAATAGTTCATTCCTGCTGTACAATTCCAGAGGAAAAAAAAAGGTAGCTAAAACATATCTCATTGAAACAGCAGTAGGGTTGTTAAGTCATACAACTGTGGCGGTAATGATGGGACTGCTTTCCGAAATGGAAACACTTACACAGACCAATGAATTGACCTGTTGTTTCCTAACTTACACTTAGGGATTTTAGAGGGCATTTGCATGGTGCTACATTTCTCTTTTAGAGTTTTGATTGGGTTTGCTTTTGTTAGCAAAAAAAATCAAATTGATACATATTTTTTAAAAGGCCAGCAGATAATAAAAGAAGGCATATGCCTGTATGACAGAAGCAGGTCTCCTGACCAAATAACATTTTATCATCTTCCCATGTTCTGACAACTGAAGTGTATCCTAGCTCAGCAGTGCTCCTACCCATTTGCTCATCTGCTACTTGTACAATATCATATAACTTCACTATGATCAATACGATCATTTTATTTACACATCTGGAAGAGAATGCTCTGCCTGGGATGCAGTAAAACAACTTTAGCAATGCAAATTTTGCAAAGCTATCAGTGGTGAACTGAGAGGAGGTGTCACGCTGCTTTTGGCATTAAATGATGCAAAAACCAATCTGACTCACAACCCCAAAGTTAAACATCCGGATAATGAAGTGAAGGTGTGGCAGATATAATAAAGTATCCTTATCTAAAGATGCTGAGCTGACACCGTTGACCTGAAGACATATGACTGACAGTGAAACACTTTATACTATAAAAGTGCAGTCTCACTTTCAAATGGCAGGGATTTCTAGCACTCTCCTTTTTGGAGCATGTGTGGAGATTCCTCACTTGGGTGGGGACACCTCTTAAAGTGAGTTAAAGATGTTTGCCCACAATCATTGGTACAAGTGAGTAACATTGGTCTCTACTCAATAATTGTTTCTTTTTTGACAGCTTTAATATAATTGCTTTGATATAGTACATTATACTACACTATACTAATAGCATTAGTTTGTATACTGGGTAGTAAGTAATTCTGATTAAGATCTTTTTGTCTAATCATTTATCATAATAAATCATTCATTTTTATACGTCTGGCTTGCCATCCTTAATTCTGCATGACAAAATTGTACAAAGGTTCAATCACACTTGCATAATTCCTTAAACTGTTGACCAAGTCTGGGGCTAAGATTGAATCCAACTGCACCTAGGCTCCTCTCCGAGAAGTTCAGAAAGTCAGGGATGTTCTGCACCTTGTGACTCAATGGGAGAGCTTCTCTAATAAACTTTGAAGCTCCCATTCCAGCTACAACATCATATACTCCATTCCCTCATGTCTTTTTAGAAACAGTTTCTGGAAATGCAGAGCTGTGGTTGTTGTCAAACACTTTATTTTTCTACTTTTTAAAATTTTTTTATTTAAAAGTGAAAAAAAAACAAGAAAGTCCCATACAATTCAAACAGAAGTTTAAAAAATATCCAGGGTCATTTGCAAGTCTCTTTTTCATATCAAGTGTTTCCTCACCTTTTTCCCAAAGAACAGAATGTTTGGCAGCATTTTAGTTACACTGCCGATAAAAGTAGAAGTAGTAATCAGTAAAAAACATTCCAGCAAAATAAGGGTCTGTCGAGCAGCTAGCAAAGCCCTGCAGAAGAAAAATAAAGGAGATTCATATGGGAACTTCTTTCAATTCAAATGCTATTTGACTTCTGCTATGTTGTCATTTGAAAAGGCTTACCGGCACAGCTACGCGGAAAGAGTACGCGCTGTCATACAGCTTAGCTACAGGGAGAGCCCAAACATGCTGGCGTCCCTGGGGATAAACGAGACACACATTAGATAACCTTATTTCACGTGAAACTGGAGAGAAGGATAGGCTCTGGAAATATTTAATTGACAAATGCAGTGCAAAGTAATTATGATACCAAACCTTCATAGCTGTAGTCAAAGTATTTAAAGACCAAGTGGTGACTTTAAACTCTGCAAATGTGGGTTTACTCTGGTCAGCTCCACATGGGAACTGGCAGGCATCTGACTCCCAGTGATACTCAGCTGGCTCTGAGTAACTGGATTCCCTCACTCGTTTTCTAAGTAAATCCCACAATAAATATCAATTTTTCCTCATGTGCCAGGTGGTCTGAGAGCTTGAAGTTGTAAGAGTAGCAAATGGCCGTTCTGCTGATTTTGGGACAGCAACTTTAGTAGTTCTCAGAAGACAGAAAATTTCCTCTATACATTCTAAAGATATAGGCAGTCTCTTCATTCAGTATTTCAAAAACAGATGCCTGCAAGTTTTCATTCTATTTTTTATTAGAGTGTTCTGCCATGTACACTCAGGTACATATTTTGTACCTGAAATGTTTATGCTACAATGAATAAAATAAAATTCAATCTTCACCTCTCTTTGACCTAATGATCCACAGTAACTTTTATTTCTAGTGTCTCAACTCCTTCATCTTTCTCTCCTCATTTCACTTTCTGACACATCCTCTCTGCTGGAGATGATATGTTCACATGACAAAATGTATGTGGGACTGCTGAGTCCAAATGATTGCTGTTCTGAGTTTTGGTAGGGAATAAGCCTTCCAATCCCTAGAAAAATCCTCTTGAAAGAAACCTCTTCAGCTAGGCAGCATTTCTATTCTGAGTCACATCAAATCTGAATGCTCACTGCTGCTGGAGGCTAGCTAGCTTTAGTCTTTTGATGTGGATTTCAGGTTGACACAGGAAATCTCTTTGACCAATTTTGTCATTAAGCTTCAAGGACATTTCCACATTGTGAAACTCTCTATGTCTGAATTAATTTCAATTCTGTTGAAATTAGAGCAGACAGGTCAAAACTGGAAAATTTTGGCTTTCTGATGGACTTTGCCACAGTTACAGAGAAGCCTGCAAATTTTTGCAAAGATATTTGAAAAGCTGAGTAGAAAGCCAGTTTAAGATTGGGGGTATCTCAAGTGCTCTAATTTGACAAAACACAAAAAAAATTAAAATCAATTAAGAACATGTTATGTATGGCAGCACAGACCAGAATTCTGAAGAAGACTCTTAATTTACTTCCAAATTTGGGTATGTTTCTCCTACAGTGTGCTCAGAAACGCTATTATCATTGCTTCTGCCTTTCCCACCATTTTAATCAGAATAAACATTTCCAAACAAACATCAACAAATGAGGGCCTTGAACAAGTCTTGTATTTCCAGGGAACTTGAAGAAAGTTTAAAGCTTTCATTAAGTTACTGGAGATGCTTAAAGATTTACAAGACCTTGTCACTAAATAGTTTTTTTTACTGGGAAAAGCTAACATGTTTAAAGAGCTTTAATCCCCATTGAGGCAATCCAGAGAATGACATGTAAAGAACATTTGCTTTTAAAATGAAGAATTTTCCCTAGAGGGATTTATTGGTAAACTTCTGTTCACACAGAAATAAAGGGGAATGCTACCACTGTTACCAGCAAATTCAAGACTTTTAAACTGGAATTCATTACCCATAAGATAATAACAGAAACTGTACGGTAGGTGAGAGTTTGGAGGACTCTGTCTCCTAAAGCTCTGAGTGATAAGTTATTCCCATTTCTTAAGTATCTCTGGAGTTATAATGAGTTACAGTGGTGACTTAGGCTGAAGCAGAATCAAAACTGTCCAGGCAGAGAATCACTGGATAGATTTTTATAAAAGTCAGCAGAAAACTGACTCCAACCAAAAAAATTGCATCTCATTGTGGTCATGCCAAAGCCAGCCATGACTGAGAGACTCAAAGTACCATTGGATTTCTAGTACTTTAACAAAGATCAAAATTTTGCAGCCATTAGTTTTATAAAAATGATTCCCACAAACCAGAGTATTACTGCAAAAATCTTACCTGTGTGGTTTCTTGGAAATCCTTCTTACTGTTTTCACTTGAAGAATAATGGGAGCAATAATTTCCAAATGTGACTTTGCAGAGAAATATAATTAATGGTTCTGTGGTGCTTCAAGAAACAGAGAAAAATAAGGATAAATTACTTTATTAAAAATAAAATTTGTTGCCCCAAAACCACAAACAAATATTCAAAATAAATTTATATTCAGTGAAACTCTGAGTATGATATATTAAACCCTACATAGGAGGGCTGTTTAGATTATAATGGCATACATTTAAAAGACAAATTTTCAGTGGCTGTAGAAAACAAGCTGACACTTCAGGAGTACTGTTATATTTCATTTTATCTGAAAAAGACAGATGTTTACAAGGATAATATTGAAGATCAAAAGACTGTATGAGACCTTTCTTGAAGACACAGGAGCCATGAAGTGTCATCAGACAAATTGTTGGGCAGCTGTTCTGGCTATCACTGGCCTTTCTCAGAATAAAACCCCAAAAGAAAAGACTTGTTCCCTCTGGGAGAACACAGTGAAGGTAGACTTTTGGCAAGAAAATACCTTCGGAGAGGAATAAGTCTGCTGTTTATCCCTGCCATAAGCCACAATTTTACATGATACCAGAAGTTCCTGCACAAGAATCTGCCTTTTACAGGGCTTGGCACAACAGGCCCAAAAAAGGCACTCTCTGGAGTTACTCATGTTATGTTCCTAATAATGTTTCTCTACAACAAAACAAAAAAAAAATTAAAAAATCAAATCCCTAGGCCAGAGGCTACAATCCTGCCAATATACACACATATGTCTGCTCAAATGATTTTTATTAGGATAGAAGCTTAAGATTTCTGGATTTCAATATCTGCAACATCAGGTGTAATTTTCCTTGGTCTGAGAATGATACAGAGCCTATGCTACAGCAAAGAATCTACCCAAAGGTCTACATTAAGAATTTCATTATACATAGATTTATCCCACTCTTCTGAAAAGGACAAATTTGTGTCACAATAGACATCAGGCACGAATGCCTATCAAATAACGAACCACTGTTGTCTTTTGTATGTATTCCTTTTAATTGTACTTACTTTATTTCCAGTGAGATTTCTACATCCATGGGTGTGTATTTGTTAACAGGAATAACATAGCTGTAATTTCCAGAGCTGAAAAATGTTGCATTAATACACATAAGATTTTAAGATGGACAGTACCTTTGCCAAAACATGGAAGTTGCATTTAAATTTAAACAGAAAAAAATATTAAAAGGTAGCAAAGACTCCTGGATGCTAGAGGAAATAACTGAGTAGGAGTCAGCCAGGCAGCCAGGCCACATTAATGGTGTTTTATTCCACCATAGCATAAGAAAACAGTTTACCCACCTGCACTGCAGATTTTTACTACAATAGCGATTGTCAATGCTTTGCTGAGTTTCCAAAATCTGTATGGAACTGATTGTTGTATCAATCCCTAAAAATATTAAGAATAATGGTTTATTCTTTATTGTTTCAGAAATGTTAGATAAGAGCATTATAAAACTGCAGTTAATCTACTCTCTGGATTGCCAGTACAGGACATGCTGCAGGTCTAAATTAGCACTCAGTTAAAAGCCTCTGGTTGATTACCTTCATTCTGCCATTGGAGATAAGATCCTTGTTTGGTTTGCAAGGACAAATATTCTGGTAACCTAACGTTGTGCCATTTTCTTTTGGGCAGACATTGAAAGCTACTTGGATGGCAGCCCCAGCAGAACATAAATGTGTCAATATTCATTTTAGTGTACTAAAATCCATAGTCGTTCAAGTAATCATTAACTTGAAAAACATTATCTTTGTTGAGAGAAATAATATGGAATGCAACAAAACTTGTTTATAATCCTCTGTGCAAGAAAACTACCCAACTTTAATGAACACTGTAATTTCTTCATAAAATGGTGCCTTGAACTTGCAAGAACTTTTGGTTTTGCAAAAGTTTTGTCATATTCTACATACAGATGATGAGCATAGCCATTGTTTTTCCCTGAGGCAGATTAGCCCTGTGAAGAGAGAGGCAGCAAGAATCAGAGTGCTAACACAGCAGTACAGCTTCTGCTTTCACAGCTGGCCTAGGAGTCACTGCACTGAGCTGCATCCTGAAAGGTTTATTTCTTCTGGAAACACCCACAGCATCCAGTCAGTGCAGGCCCATAGTCAGAACCTGCAGCATCTCAGACTCCTAAACCAGACCATTTCAGTTTGCACTATAGAAGGCCCTTAAACACAAGGGGCTGAACAGGTTTAATCCCTTTGAGTGGAACTAGGCTGATGCTGCCAATGGTTTGGGAAAGGCCTGGGTGATTTAAAATCATAGAATTATAGAAAATCTTGAGCTGGAAGGGACCCGCAAGGTTACAGAGTCCAGGTCTTAGCCCTGCACAGGACACCATGTGTCTGAGAGTGCTGTCCAAATCCTTCCTGAACTCTGGCAGCCTTGGTGTCATGACCACTCCTCTGGGGAGCTTGTTTCAGTGCCTGACCAACCTCGGGGAGAAGAACCTTTTCCTAATATCCAACCTAAACCTCCTCCGACACAACCTTATGCTATTCCCTTGGGTCCTATCACTGATCACCAGACTGAAGAGATCTGTGTCTGCCCCTTCCCTTCATGAGGAAGCTGTGGGCTACTAGGAGGTCTCCCTTCAGTCTCCTCTTCCCTATGCTGAACAAACCAAGTGACCTCAGCTGCTCCTCACACAGCTTCCCCTGCAGACCCTTCACCAAGCCTTATAATGTGCTGCAGAAAGCACAAGGACTTAGTTCAGCAGGCTCAAGCTCTTCACATCACTCTGTGCACACCAGTTTTGTGTTTCTGTTCCTCTGGTCTACAGCAACCTTACTTTGCAGAGAAATTTGATGAGTGTAGGCTGACCTGTTCTCTGATAATAAAATGTCTGTGTGGTAGTATATACCTAATTTTCAGCATGCAAATATCTCCAAGTGACAGAAGGAAATTGAGCATATTCATCTCAGAGAACTAGCACAGGAGAACATTTCCCTATGACACAGCTTCTCATTACAACATGTAACAGAGTGATGCCTCAGGATCTTGTCTGAGGTGTGTGTACCCATGCAAAAAAATCAGAAGGGGAATGATTTTTCCCAGACCATCCCACTGGGGCACATCCAGGCAACAAGCAGAACCTGTGTTCTATTCCTCACCTGCTTCAAGTGCATGCTAGTGTCTAGGTGTTTTATCATCCAAATACTGCCTACTCTTTAATCTAATATCTATTTTTAAAAACAAGCCTTAAAACAGAGGATCCACATAAACCAAAAAGACACAAGGCACAATCCTGCTCATACTGAATGAATGCCAGAGCATGCTGTTATAACATATGTAGTCAGCAGATACTCATCTTTACATAAAAGAATCAATATTTTGAGCCCAGACTGGCTCTGACAGCAGTGCACAGTCTCTAAAAGGGGAACCTGAAATCAAGCCAAACTTCCTGTGTTAAGGAAGTTCATTTCATCTCCTCTGAAGCAGGCTGTGTGAGGACCTGAAAGTAGAGATGGCCCCTTTCAGCAGCTGACATTTTAATCCTTCAGGTGAGTTGAGGCAAACCCCAAATACTTCCTTTTCACTCTATCATGAGTTTCCTGCACACAAATATCACACTCATATCCTTAAGCACAAGATTTTAGTTCCTGTCAAGGAAAATGCCAATTGTCATTTTCTTATATCTGAAGCCAAGCCTAAGAACCCTCTAGAGAGGGCAGTCAGAATGTCTATAAAAATCTAATGAAGATGTAAGAATAAGTTGAAAATTACAGTGAATCACAGATTTCCTGTGGTTCACAGGAACTAGTCACAAGTGCTAATTCTCTATAATGATGAGTTATAACTGAAACTTCTCTAAATTCCAGAAGCAGAATTCCAAGCCTAAAAGTAGATCTTGAAAGTTATACAAGTATACATTTTAACTTTTTTTTTTTTTTTCATTTAAATATAGGACTTACAATCATTTCCAAAATCAGGTCTTCCACTAGGTTTTTTGACTGGATCTCGTTGGGGTAACATGCTGCTTTTGTTTCCTGTGAAAGAATGTATGTAAAAACATCCCCTAAATTAGCCCTACACAATTGTAACAGAAAAGTACAAATATTAAATCAGAAGATATTTCATTAATTATCTCTTGAATAAAGACATGCATAACCTCAAGAGAAATCTTTAAAATATAAAACACCTCTATTCAGAAGAAGATATACACAAATTAAGTTTGCAGATAACAAGTAACAAGCTTTTGACATCTACAGGATACTTAAAACATTTCTAAAAATTAGCCTAATAAAAAAGACTTCATCACACACAGAGAATATCACCAATTTCTATAACAGAGAGCCAAAGCAAAATATGTGGCCAGCCACTTCAGCACAAATCTGATCATAAAGCCACATCTTTCTTATTAGTGAGAAAACAGATTAATTACTCATTATAGGCAGCTGGTATGCAAATATAGGCTGGGGGAACAACTTAGATTTTTGAATGTAAGACGCTAAGATACTGAGACTGAGCCAGTACTTCAGAGAAAGAATGCATGAGCAAATTAAAGAAACTACTACACGGCTCTAACAACATGATCACCATGTTCACTGGTGTCACCTCTGTAACTTCAAACACAGAACTAGGATGGGTAATACAAGCTCATTACTTCTTTTTTTAATTCTTATTCTATTAATTTTCTCAACACTTCTCCAGAAAAGTGAACTTTACAAGTCTTTTGAATAATCATCACATAGTACAACCTGGGGAAGGCAAATGGCCCTTCAAATCCATGGGAAATTGTTTAATGCTATTTCTGTGCTTCTACACAAATTGCCACCTAAGAATCTGGTCAGAGATATGTCACCAGTAAACTGGCACTGGGAAATGTTGATTTTGCCTAAACTAATATGCTTCCTCAAATACTGTTTCTATAAGACCAAAATACTCCATTGCCACGTTTTCCAACAGAAACTTTCTGATTTCAGAATGACTGTTGAACAGATTGAAACAAGACAGCTTGTTTGGATAGGATTCACCCTATTGCTTTCTTATTCATACAAGATTTGGATTTCATTTCAGTACTGGGAAATAAAAAAATCCAGACTTTTCTCATGCTAGTAGGTGACCAAGAATATGGAGGAGCATTAACAACTGGAATCCAAGGGCCCAGAAGCAACGTAATACAAAATCATCTTTGGGATTTTAATCTGTTTTATGGATTTTTATCAATCTCTCATACTGCTGCCAGCTATTCCTTAAATCCATTTTCTATTTACTAACTCATCTGGCAGATCTACAAGTTCTGCCAGCTTTGGCAGTAACTGCTGCATTTAATAGTCATCTGCTTTCCCATTTCATTATACTGTTCCACACACCTAGAAAAATGGCTACTGAACACATGCAATCATTTATACATGTACAGTCATCTCGTGACAGATCTAATAAAAGCCTGTTTATCCTCTCATTCCTCCCTTTAATTCACAAATTAATTGTCACACCTCCATTTTCTCCTGATTTCTCTTAATAGTCCAGATATGCTAGCAATGCATTAAACGCTGTAATTTTATATTTTCACTAACAGAGAACTATACTGTAGGAAAGCCTATATCCCCTAGAAGAGGTAAAATATTCCTCCATGTAGATAAAATAATTCAGTCATGCAAGCGTTGGCAGGAATATTTATTAAAACCTCTGAATTACTAAACACTTAAAACTGTGATTCTTTTGCAGATGATGGAAGAAAGCATTAAGTGGCACCAGAATTTTGTACAAAAACCAGGATAAAGACAGACTTACATCACTAAGATTTCAGCTGTTTAAACTGACTCAGTAACTAGTACAGAACTTTATTTTCACTTGAGTTTTTACTCATCATAAAATTACCATTTCATTGTCCTTTAAGTTGTTGCAATCTAAATTTGGAGTGCAAGGTGCCAATTGAGAAAACCAAGACCTACCAAAAAGCACTGCAGCAACCTTCAATAAATTGTAAATAAAATTCCACTCTTTTACATATAGTAACTGAGGGCTTTCTCAAAGGCCCACATGGGGTGTGAAGAGCCAATTCAATAACAAATATAAAAGTACAAGCATGACATGAATGTAATGAGGAAAACCATCATCTGCAGATAAGATTAAGAAAAGCTCATCCAAAGGATGTGGTATTCTTTTTTTTCCCCCTTTACTTTCTGGTTTTAATTCAAGTGAGTTGCAATATTCTGTTAGCAGTGTGGGAAAAATCTGATGATTTCTCATGGTGGTGCTACTCCACTATCAATCTGGTAACTACCGTCTGAAGGCAATAAATGTGAATGCATGAAGCTGACCAAAATCCAGCAGGAGCCCTCACCAACCTTTTATTTTGAGGGGAGAGACACTGGAAGAAACAGCACCATAAGGGGAAGTAAGGACAGCTCCGGGTTATTGGCAACACAACATTAAGGGGAGAGTAAAGGGCACTAATAGCATGGAAGCAGAGAGCAGAAAAGGCCCAAATGCTGAAGGGAATCCACATTCCTCAGTTCCACTGAAATCAATGGAAGTTCAAAAGCCTAAATCCTCCAGAGAAATAAGTTAAAAGAAAGTACGAGGGAAAAAGGCCACATTAAGCTAGACAACATAAAGATATGCTGAGTTTTTGCTTAATAAATTTTGTCTTGCTTATGAACATGCTTTTGTTTCTACTTGAACCTTCCTAACAGCCTTTCCTCAACAAATCTGGGATTCAAAGGATTAGGAGTTGCAATGGATGCACTCAGCATAGCCTGCACCCACCAAATTCAGGTATCGTATTGTGGAACAGCAAAAGGTCTGTTAAATGTGAACTCCTAAATTAGTATTTCATTCAACTGCAGTTTCAAACAGTTCTACCTTTCCATGAATCAGACTAATCAGCTGATTCTAAAGTATCCACTTTTTATCTTGATTATTCCCCATATTTAACTCTAAGCTTTTTGTTCTGAAAACATTTTCCTTTTCATTTATCTTGGCTATAGCTACATTAAACAGCTTGTTGGTTTTCCTTCTGTTTGAATTTCATATTGACATTGTTATCTTCCATCTGGGGATATATTCAGGTTCATTAAACTTGTGCAGAACTGAAATCTTTCAGCGGCTTGTGTACTGTGCTGATTTTTCACTCTTGGATCCACACTTAATGCTATTTGGAGCATAAGACCTTGAGAAAGTAATGCTTTGTGTTTACTCTTATCTTTTCTTTCCACCTAATATCAGAAGCAGTCAGCTAGGGATAGAAGGTTTTCGTATTTCATTTTCATCCACCTACAATTGCCTCATTTATAAATGAGATTAATGTCTTTTTAATTAATCACTCTTTCAGGCTTCAGAGCAATACAAATCACGTAGGTATGACATCTTGAAAGCACTGTACTGAGCTATATCTGCCACAGGGCTTACTGCAGCACTAATCACAAGAATCACAAGGACCACTTACATACAGCTTGTCTGCAGAGTAAAGAATGGCCAGTGAGTGAATCCCACTGAAACAGTTCATGCTGAGAGTGTCACAGCAATTGATAATGCCTGCCCTGGCAGACACTGGTCCTTCAGAGGCTGAACTGCTTCCATCCCCAGTCTCACCTCACTCTGTCATCTGTGGTACAGAATTGTTCCCAAGGCCAAGACAGGAAGAGAATGAACACTGGTTTAGTAATATTAACACTTGCTTCCAGACACTGGCAATGTTAAGGACTGGGGAAAAGGAATACAGATTGCCACAACTTAGGCATACCTTTATGTATTAACCCTTTCATATAAATATTATAAAAACTGTAAACAATGCATATTCTACTACACCTATAACATCTGGCAGACAATAACAGTAAAAATTCATTCCAGTAAAAGTTTTTATTTTATGGAGCTCTGCCTTTAACTAATACTGCTCAAAACCCCTGCCTGAACAATCAGAGTTTTAAGTGTAAGTTTTATGTTTTCAGGCAGTTGGAACTCTGTCTCTGCCCACAGAAAAGATGTAGTATCACCACATTGTGACGCAATTCAGTTTTATGGGTTTTCTTACATCTGTTAATTCATTCTCTACTACCCCCAGTCACTTCCCATCCAACTGTAGCCAAAGGTTAATTAAAGGGATTAGTGACTTTCCAGTTCACATCAAATAATTTATCAAGAATGGCCAGGAAGAACAGTGACACCTGACAAAACATCTTAAGGCCCCAAATTCTTAAGGGCAACCAGGCCAGATTTTTCAAAAACGTATTGATTGTAGTGATGATCAGTTACATCAAGGTTTTTTAAATCCTCTGGGCTAAACTCTTTTGTTTAAAGATTCTTGCCCCTTCCCTCACACTTTTAATACAGTCTCTACTCAAATGGTAAACAATAAAAATTAATTTTTTAACTTACGATTCTCCTTTGCATTGTTTTTTTCATAACTTAGAGATTTGACTTTTCGTTGATGAATTGGGCAACAATAGACCTTGTCACAAGGCAAAATGTCACAGAAATTCACTTCAGGGATCCTGCTGATGGGATGTGTGCTCTGAGAAATTGTGCTTTCCTTCTGCAATGCTAAAGAAAAAAAAAATCAAAACAAAACATAATTCTTAAAAATGCTGCGTACTGGCACTTTATAATAGCCCATTATGTGTATGCAGACTAGCAGAGACACAGTACCTGCTGTGGTGGTAGAGAGTAGAACAGAACTTGAGGTACTGCTAATGAAGAAAAACAATTCATTAAGAAACAGACATTAGAGTTGAGGACCAAAACAAATTGATCCACAATCTATTACTAATTCTACTAATTTGAATTCACTTATTAATTCAGTAATTTAACTACTTGCCTGTAAACCGGATGTTTTTCAAAACGTCCGTCATGAACGCTAAGTAAATACAGGCTCCATATTGTCAAAGCACTGTAGAAAGAGAATTATTCTGCAGATTTACATCCATCTTTTATGCAACACAATATGAACAGCACTGTGTCCAAACATAGTCAGGCAAATGTTAACTATCTGATCACTTTCCCTTTAGTGGGAAAAATTTCAGCTGAATTTAATGGGGTTTAGATCAGATACTTATATACAGTTTTGTCTTCATATACTTTTATTCAACAGAAAATATGGCCAGTTTCGAGCCTAAATAGAATCACAACACCAGCTCAAAGTACTCAGCTCACAAAGAGATTGTAAGCCACAGATTTTTGGACTGGAAACAAAATGGCAATCTCAGAAGTCCAGAGCATATTTTCCTTTCCACAAGTCCAATTTCACAAGTTAAACTTTCAGAGTCACGTAATTGCACACCACAATGGGAATGAGTTCAGCTTCATGTCACACAAGAGAATCACTCTGTACATCAGAAATGGTACTTAGCCATAGAACGATTGCATAAAAGATGCAGAGTCCAGTTTTGCACCTGTAGTACAAGCCACTGAGGTACAGTCAAGGTGCACCATACATTGTGACATGGAGAGAGATCAGTTGTGTGTCCATCACATGAGTACCTCACTTTTATACAATGGTTTCAACTTCACAATATTACCAGGCATATTCATTGTTAATTTTAATACCTTGTGCTCTTCAAGTAGGAAGGGTGAAAAGAAGAAAAAAAGTGCTATATTCTTTAAGGTAAGTAGAAAGGGGAAGGGAGAAACAAGTCAAATTGTTTTTAGTTGTTACCATAGTGCCATAACAGCAATCAAAGCTATTATAGTCACCCGGAAAATCTTCATGGAGCAAGATTCTTTGGTCTTTAACAAACAAACCTAGGGAAAAAAAAAAGTTTGGTTAATATAAGTGGCACATACCTAAGGTACTGCTAGCAGATTAAGAAATACTATACTAGTCTGACTTTACATCACCCTTCTTTCTTTCATAGTCAACCTTATATAGTGGTCAACATCTACAGAAAAAAACTTCAGTAATTACAGGGTCCCTAAGACTGTGAGGGCACTGTGCATTTTTCATAGTCTAGGGACACAAACAATACAGAGGAAGAAAGGATACCTAAAAATAACAGCTCTTTGTCCTTCCTTCCTGCCATTTTTCATACTTCTGAAGCATTTCAAAATCAAATTAAGAACTCAGTAAATAGTGGCCAGAACTACAAGCTCAGCAGCTTTCAGTAAGTGCTCAAAGCCTGCTAAAGCAGGACTGGTATAAATACAGAAGAAAGGCACTTTCCAAACAAGCAGGATGAACTCAGATGATGGAGCATTTCATTGTCATTATGGTATAAAGAATATCTGACCTATTATTTTCCATTGCTCTTTGGCACTGGCAGAAGCAAGGTAGGCAAATGAGCATTGGTTCATCTTAAATAACAGGACTTGGCAGCCTAGGAAAACCGTCTTGATAAAGGTCAACATATGTATTTCATCACTCATACAATCCCTGTGAAAAGGAGTATCTGCTTTCTATACCACGATACAGGCAAGAGAAAGCGAAAGCAAATCACAGTGAATGACTCAAGCAAGGATTTAATTTCACTCACCTTCCTGGATTTCAGTGGGACTGATTTTATTGATGGCAAACGACTATTAGCTTGACTATACCTGCTGTAAGAGACAAGATCTCTTTAACATTCAAATGCTTCAGCAACTAATTAGTGAAGAAAATACATTTTTTAACGTGTTAACGTCACTTGCTTTTTCAATTTTAACATTTACAAAGGGAAAGGCAGAACTCTCAGCAGATTCATTTTCATGGACAAAGGTCTCCAGTTAACTCATTCAGGTGACTGCTTTTAAATGCTACATTTGACTGCAAAGAAAACTCGGGGAAATGGCTTAGAAACAGGAAATGCTCATCACTTCCACGGAAGCTCTAATGAAGATTCTTTCTTGCAGAAGCAGCTCTGCAGATTTGCCTTAGAAGCAATTTCCAAGTTCCAGAGCTGTAACTGGACATAATCTGCCCTTGCTTTATGCAACAGAAGCAATTACAAAAATTACTGCAATTTAACAACCATTTCAAATAATAATTTTGTCAGTGAGTAAAAAAAATATGAGAAAATTGGGGTGTTTTATACAACTCAGATGCTGGAAATTAGCTGAACTCTACTGTCAAGCAAAACTGGTTTTCACTTCTATCACAGAGATCACTTTAACAATTTGCATGACAGCTATTAGAGAACATCACAGCCAGAGGTACCTGACTTTGCTCTCCTCACTGACTGTTGACTTTAAACTGCTCATCCGTTTCAGCCTGGCCAGTTTCCTATTCCACTCTTCCAATTCTTCTATTCTGACTTCAAGATTGTTTGTTAGTTTACAAAGCTGCTTTACAGCACCAACATTCTCCATAAAGATCTGATCCTGAGAAGCAAAACAATAACAAAAGTGGTACATAATATATTCATAGTATATTCATCAATCAGATGCAACAAGCAGAAATGAGTGCAGAATTCACCTATGTAAACACAAGTTATCTCACTGTAAATGGCATGCACATGGGACTATAAAACCCTTTCGCTAGACATTTAATTCACAGTAAATTGAAAATGACTTGCAGAAAAATTTGAAGAAGACACAGGGCTTTTTAGACCAAGAATTTAAATTGTATTTTCCTTTCATACTGTGTTGAAACCTTAACACTGTTCCAACAGGCATCTACTACTTGATTTTCAGTGGTACAGCTGAACACAGATTTCAGAATCTCTTCGCAAAATGTACTTCCAACCATCTACCTACAGGCATTAGGTAGGCTCAGACAAGCCAGACTTTCTATCCATGGTTCACACACATTGTTAATCACACAGAGATACATCCAATAGCTCTAAGCAGTGAGCTGACAAAGAGACACAACACCAGCAAACACCCTACTTATCTGGAGATAAACTTGGAATATGGAATAACAAAGTTCAAGGTTTCATCACCTACCAAACTGAAAGAAAATACATGAAGCACTGTCCATTTACTACTCAAGGTGCTGAGCTATTCTGGAGCTGGGAGCTCCAGAAATTTAAATCAGATGTTCCACCTGGACAAGAGATGTTCCAAATCTCTGAATTCAGTATACATCTTAAACTGTTAGACACAGATCTCTCCTGCTCCTGTCACCCCAAAGGTCACGGAACGGACACTCATGTGTTCTGTCACAGAACAGGTGTTAGAACAAAGAGGACAAAGCACAGATTTATCTGACCATATTAAAACACCAAAGTGTCTGTGAAGTAAACCCAGATGCAGATCTAGACATGTAGTCAAGAAGCAACAAATAAGCCATTTTTGTAACAATCCATTCCTGCTTGGGCCACATACACAGCAGAATCACGCCCTACAGGCGTGAAGTAGAAGGTAGGCATTCTCCCTTTGTAGGTCACATCCCTGGAAGACATTCCAGCTAGCACTCTCCAGGGACCCAGAGAAGAAAGCGAACATGATGGGCCCAAAAAGCAGTGCTGTGGGGCAATGTTAGGGATGGTATTTCATGTGATATTTCAGCAAGGAAAGGATTTGAATCAAAAGTTCAATTCTCCAACCTAAAATTCTGTCAGACAAAAAAATCTGACTACCCCAAAGCAATTTTGGGGGCATTCAAAAATACAAATGATGCTACAGCTGTCACCCAATACAAAAGGAAGGCCTAAAGGGCAAAAGGAACCTAGTGTCACCACCTACTACCCACTGCTCTTCTACTAGCATCTAGAAATCAGCTACAGGCTGGAACCCTGACCAAACAGAGAAAATCTTCTATATGTCTCCTTTTCAACAGTATCTCTAGAAAGTGCTCTTTCCACAGCTTTATTCAAGGTATCTAATTCCTACTTCTTTTATATGGAATACAATCTAGAAGATTTAATCTATGAATTTAAATTATTTATAGACTATCAAAAGATGACAAGTGAAATACAATATTTTTCTAGATATTTTCTCCCAAGTCTGGTAGCACCAGCTTGTGTTTTCTGTAGAATAATGAAAGAATGCATTATGATAATGAATGCAGGATTGTGTTCAAGACAATATAAGGTCACCTATCTCTAAAATCTCCCTCTTTTCATTATCAGCTGCAAGTGGGAAAAAGCTGGGAAGTGGTCTTTGGCATTCAGTGAACCAGTGCTCAGCAGAGGGGCTGCTCTGAGACAAGTGCTGTCTGCAGTCCTGTGTGACTGGACTCTGTGACTGCCAGTTCCTTGCAGTCCTATTTCTACAGGAAAAGGAGGGGAGGAGAGCACAGGACAGCACCTAGGCAGTGCTTCCAACCTATGAGCATGGTAACTATTTTGTGTGCCATTTCATAGCATATGATTTTGAACCTATAAAAAGCATTTCCGATTGCCAAAAAAAACCCTTCACACAGAGCTAGCACTTGGATTTGGTATGTAGAGGTTATACCAGGATTAGAGTAAGGAAGTTTTTATTTAAGAAATTGAATGCCATCACTGCTTATTTCACTTCTAGAACACTTAATTAACTGAAAAACTTAAACACAAAAGAATGTCTTGGAGTCCCACTTGTTGAACCAATGCTATGGAATCACTATCCACTTTTATTCAGGAGAGTTAGATTTATTTCTTTTTAACTGTATGTTTATATAGTATTATAATCAGTTGTTAATATTGATACTTCTTGTCATTAAAAGATTCAGCACTTTACTAGCAGCTGGTGGTTCCTTTTTTCTCAATTTGCTGAACACCATGTGGGGGGGCTACAGCTTTGCATGAGGCACAGCGTGTGTTCATAGCTCCCTATGTGAAAGAACAGTCTAAATGCACACCCCCACTTTCTCCCTCAAAGACCATACCTTGTCAACCATGAGGAAGTTTTCTATTTTTTCTCCATCATTACAAGCAACTATTCCAACTTCTCTAACAGCTTCAGGTAAAAGCCCCTTCACTTCCTGGGCTATTATTCCTGTTTATGAGGTAAAAAAAACCTAATGTCAGGAAACACATTGGCATACCCACTGACCATTCTGAAAACTACGTGCAGAGCAAAAGATGACCTAGAATTTCTCTGTGGTAGGAAAATTCAGGATTTCAGGAATTTTTCTACACTCCACATAAAAAAAGACCAGAAACCTTTAGCCTTCTCATTCCTCTGCAGTAAGAACAAAGTTTTTTGTAATCGCAAACTTCATTCTCATTAAATTTCTGGAAAATAAACTTGCCATCTTTAAAAATGGAAACAGAAGTTGTAAAATTACAAACAATACCTAATTTTGGCATTTTTATACCACAAGAGATACACAGCAAAATGTGTAATTGCAGTATCCTAAGAAATGAGGATGAAATAGCAGGGTGTTAAAAGGCACCATGGCACAATAAATATCAGTAGATGTTAATGAAAAATGGGAGCAGAGCTGACTTAATACCTGTTTCATGGGTATCTTTTATTCCCATAACTGATGCAAATTCAGGCTTGTAGTCATATTCCACCAGTCTCATTTGTGTTATTCTTCTCAACTGCTCATTTGTATCGACCTAGTTGGAAAAATACCAAGATTTACATGTTGAAATACTAAGCATGGCATCTAGGACAGCACTGAGAGAGCAACTAGCCTGACACAGTCATTTGGCCCATCATCACATTGAAAAATACAGACTATCCTCCCATTTCCCACTATCAGAGTGCTATGTGTATTGGTATTGCCAGTTACCCTTCAGTCTGCCAACTCCCACCTTCTACAAAGAGCCTTCTCCAAAGTCTACAGGCAATGGCTCTACAGAGCACGGTGGTACATCTGGTTTCTTGAGGCCAGCAGTTCAGCACAGCCAGGATCGGGGAGCTGCTTCACATGTCAGAACAATGATCCCCACATGTGCTGTGGTGCAAACATAAATGCCCTAAATACTCCACAGCCCTCACCTCCCGGATATTCTGTTTTGCTCGGCTGTCAGATGGATGCATGACTCTGCCCATAACTTTGGCGTTTCCACAGACAACCAGTGCTTCATCTGGTGCATCTGTGTTAATTCCTACTCGACCATGATAGACTATTGTCTCTGGAACATGTCCTCGCTGCCACAGTACATCACTGTCATTCTCAAACTGCCCTGGGTTAGATGCCTGGAAGGAAATATTTTGTTTAAAGATACGGTATAGCATAGATGCACTATTGTTTATTCTGTTAGAAATTCAGGGGAAATGAAAAGCCAGATCTTAAATATTAAAATTGTATTTGAGAGCTTTTTAACACACTAACAGAAGAAAACACAGTGGAGTCACTGTTAAGTGTTTCTGCTCACACAGCACTGGCCTCACTGCTTTTTTCCCTTGAATTCTACTTTATTAGCACCTTAAGCTAAATTGACAATATCCAAAGCTTTCCAAGTTTTATCTTTGACATTATACCACATAACTATTCTTTATCTACCACTAAATTTTAGCTGAGATTGGAAATTAGAAAAGAGGAAAAAAAAGGCAGAGATTAAGCACATGTGATACTCAAAAACACATAAACACATAAAATCCTCTGTAATGTTTTAAATTAATTCATATTAGAAATTTCATGTCAAGGAAACACAGTCTTTTAAAGAACACCAATAAAACAACAGAATACGTACATTAAAAAAAAGGCATTTGATTTCAACAGTTAATTTTGGGTTGGTTTGTTGTTTGGGTTTTTTTTAATTGAATTCAGGCTAAATTATGATCATGATAAAAAGAAGCCAGGCTTCCACAAGGCTTTGCCAGCTACAAGGCCTGGCACTGTGTACTCACCACTGTTTGTCACAATTAGAGCATGATCTGATATGCCTGACAACCACTACTCAGCTGGTAGTTTTGTTGTGTTTGAGTGTATAAAGGGCCAGAAGATGAGCTGCTTTTTCTCGCAGTGCATTTGCATGGCTTTGTCACTTTAAGGCAGCCAGTGGCTGACTCACTTTACCCTGCCACTGAAGACCTGTTACACATCTAGAAAATTACTTTTTTTTTTTCCTTCCTAGCTTTCCTATTGATATTTTCACCACTTTGGACCAGAACCTCTTGACCTTTCTTCTATACTGCCTTCTTTTTCTTTTGTCTGAAATAGTGGCCAGGTTTGCAAAATCTCATTCCATGAATTCCTGTTCAAAAACTGTCTCACATACATTGAAGATGCTCTCTTCATTGAAATTTCAAAAGAATCTAACACTAAAAATAGTAGGAAAATTTCTAAATCTTACATATGTATCTTGTAAAGTAACAAGTATGAGTCAAATGCGACAATTCAACAGCTTCCCCAAATTATTAATGAAGTAATATCTGTAACACTGTTAGATCCAGAAAGGGAAATTCAGATGAAAAGAGGATTGTGGAAATTAATGGACAAATAAAGGAAAATGACTATATAATATATGTGGGAATGATGTAAACACAGTGTTTCAGCATCCTGAAGCAAAAAAACCTACAGCAGCAGCCAGGATGACAAAACGTCTCAGCAGGGCAGAAAAATGCTGAACTGCACACATTGCTTTCAAAGCCTTTTCACAGCTCCACCCAGAAAGGAGCTCTGGGCCACACTGCCCTCCAAAAACCTAGCCATAACTGCAGGAAGAGGGTTTATGGCACAAGAGGACACCCATATGAAAAGGGAGCCAGGACTGAAAGCCCTCATCTGCCTTTAGAAACCACTGAGCAACAACCCACATGCTGGAGATTTGCCTTTTTGCTCTCTCCAAACCCAAACCAGACCATAGTTGTAAGCCTAGGCAGATGATGGGCTGCCAAAAAGGACCAAAGCGATGGCCTGCAAAAAATGATGCCAGGACTAAAAGCTTTTGACAGCCCTCGCCTTTCTTTAGAAGCCTCTTCCCAGCTCCACTGAATACACCGGAGCTCTTGGTCTTACTTGACTCCAAACCAAAATGCTAAGCCTGTTCCTCTCCATAAGCCAAGGGCTAGAAAGAGTCCATGCAAACAAGAAGCAGCTCCTCAATTGACCCACATGAAAAAGTTCAGTGAACTGCAATCTTCCAGAGTCCCTCTCCATCTTTTGCAGCCCTACCACATAGCACCTACGCATTCCCCATCTTTTTAAGCCTTAAACATAATATTCACCCTAGAAATAACTATAACTCTGGACTATGCCAAATTCAGACATTAGCCACCACCTACAGATAACATGGAAAAGGGGCCAGGACTGAAAGCTTTCAGCAGCCCCCACCTTCCTTTGGTAGTCCCCTTGCAATCCCACTCATGCTGGGGGGCTCTGTATTTTCTCTCTCTCCTAACCCTAATTCTCCATAGCTCTTGTTACACTACAGAACAGGGTTGTTTTGCTTTTTTTCTTTTCTAAGTCTAACTGTAGGCTAAAGCTGAGTACTAAAAAAAAAAAAAACTTTCTGTGAATCAGGGAACTGAACAGTAACGGTTAAGAGGAAAAGAGATTGTTCTTCCTTTTTCTAATTTGAAACCTATATTCCTACCATCAAACTGAAAGGTGGGACACTGTAGAAACACACTGGAAATACTATGGGAAGCTATGGGTCTTAATCTTCCTAGAGCTGCTTTACATTCTTTCCTTTTTTTTTTTCCTTCTCATCCTCCTTGGAAAATGAAGACTCTAGCCAATGAAAGCATTTACCAAATTCCTGGCAAGTGCAGTAAATTGTTTCACCTCAAATTAAAAAAAAAATCTGGAAAAAAATCAATATGTTCTGTATTGGAACTCATAATAAGCTTTCTTTTAAAATTTTTCTATAGCTCTACTTTTAACATTTTTAATTTCTGATAATTAAAAGGTAACATACTCATAAAACGTGCAATTTTTGTGAGTCAGTGGTAATTTTTATGCCCAAGAATCATGACCCCTCATAACCTCCTGTGAATATCAAAACAGTAAATACTTTTACATGAAAATAATACAAATTTATACTTACCCTCACAATGATCTTTTCAGAGATATTTGCAGATAGTAAGTAGAACTGGTCCTGAGAAACAGCATACAGTCCAACTACCAGCATGAAGTATCTAATTTGAAATTGATTTAATCAAGATAATAACTGAAGTAATGCCTTCTCACAGGAAAAAAATGTTTTAAATACAGCTGTTATTATTGGTACATAAAAAGACAATATTTTTAAAATTTATTTCTAACAATATAAAAGAAAAAGTATTTTCTTCACTCTTAAGAAATATGCTCTTACAACCACCACAACTACTGAAAATTAACAAAGAATGCAGTAATTTTGACAATTTTAAGTAATAAAGCCTCAAAGATGAAAACCTTTCCTGCCTCAGAAGAAAATTATAATTATTTGGGTTTTTTGGCTTCCTAATTCTGTCAGCCATTATCCTGGTTATGATTTCCTGAAACTATGTCTAACCATGAGGATGAAGTTTGGGGCTTTTTTTATTCTCATACCATTCTGTGACTGTAGAGAAAGAGGCTTTTAAACACCTACCAAGTATTACAGAATTTGAAAAAAACCCACAGATTTGATAGCACTGAGACTTTACATAAACATTAGCTCTATGCTAAAGTAGACCTCTTTCTAACACACAGGCCAACAAGCTACAGCAATACCTCTGATCAGGATTAGGCTTCCCCTTTTTTCTCATATTATTTGCTGTTGTTTCACTGAAATGTAGCCTTCCCAGTGTTACTTTAGTTATCTGGTCCCCTGGCAGATCAACTCTGCAATAGAAAAGGAAACAAGATCAGGGAAGTAAGTATTTGGAGATCTACTCTCAAACCAAATTGCCTCAAATACTCATTAAAACAGTTCTGAGAAAAACTGATAAATTAATAAAACAGAGGAACTCCAGGAAAAATGCAGTAACCTTGGTTTCTAAAAATGTATTAAAAACAGTGACTACATCAAGGAGGTAAACAGGATAAAGCACCAGCAGTAGGAAACTGTTCTTAGTAATGAGTCTTACGTTTCTTGGTCTGTTTGTACACAGTCTTGAATATAATAAAACGGTATGTGTTCCATATGATGGCTATTTGCTGCTTGCCAGTGTTAATAGCTGCTTGCTTATTATTGGGCCTGAATTTTCACATTAAAATTAATAGATCTTACTGCTTCTCCTTCTTTTCATCTGCACCTAGTCTGCACATCTGGAAGCAGATGATAGACACCTATGTCTCAAATACATAGCGTAGTCCTCCAGTAAGTGATAAATAACACAAATAGAGATTCTGTATAGATAAAATTACAGTTCACCAAATAGTCACAAATGAAATAACTTACATACACACATAACCTATTTGTCAGTACGCAAAAGGAAGAAAAATGTCAGGAGAGAGGCAATTTTGTGAAAATCAAGCTCTTCTTTCAAGCTGAAAGTTCAGTTTAGGCAATAATATAGTGCAGCCTTTATTCCAGCACTGTCCTGTCTAATTTGACACTGTCTTATATCTTTGTGTTATAAGGCTTATTTAATTATTTATAGAGAACAGAACAGCTCCAACAGAAGAAACTTACGCCACAAGAATAAACATTGATTCTGCCAGTGAGTTAAATGCTCAAAAATGGCAGAGCTCCAGGAAGATGTTGCATGTATATTTCTAGTAGAGGCACTCCCCCTTAAAAAGCACTGCAAAGTATCTCATGCCCATATAGGACAGGAACATTCTGACATTTTTTAAGGGGAAATGCATCTGCCATACAGCTCTAAGCAGCATAAAAGTGTTTCTAGCTGAATATAAATATCTTGGATAGACACACTTAACACATCTGTAAAGCTGCTGAAAATTTTCCTTAATGAAGTGTGACCAAGTATATATTACTACTGTGATTCTATGTGTGCACCCACAATGAAATCTAGATAAAAATCAGAAAACTGGCTTAGAGCAACTAAGTTTTCAAGAAACACCTACTTCACATTTCAAACCAATCACATATGTTGGAATAAAATTTAATAATTTTCTCAAAATTCTTACTTAATGGGATGAAAGGTTTTTTTGCTTCGATCTGACTGAGACTGTTCAATAGCAATTGTTTGATTTGGAGCTTCAACCTATGAAAGAAAAATAATTTTCAAAAATGACAAGAACATTAAATTTTCAAACACATAAAAATTGAAATAGAAAATAATGGACAAATTGTGCCTAAAACAGTGAAATTGCACTTACTCCTAATGGAACTACATAGAAATTAATAGAGGAGCTGACTCCTGATAAACTGATAATTGACATCTAGTCTGAAGAACCAAGTCTTTCTGCCGATGTAATTTGACAGGGGAAACAAAAAAAGGAAAGTAAGTAATGCAATAATCTACAAAAGAAAAATTGCTTTCTGAATCCAAACTGTTATTGGCTCATTCCATGCCTAAGCATAAATGCAGATATTCAACATGAGAACTGAACCTACATAATGCAGTTACATGTTCTTGGTCAAAAAATTACTAAGAAAAGAGTTCAATTATTTACTTCATTATCTATAATTAAAAGTAATAATCTCAAAGAGGAGACACACTTGCCTTAATTCCATAAGCTTTCAAGTAAAACTTTTCAATTGGTTTCCTCCCCTGCTGAGTTTTGATGTATTTTGGATGTCCAGTAATTTTAATATGAACTGTGATTTGGAAATGATTCTTCTTTTGGCACACAAAGGCATCATCTGCTGTTGAAAAATTAAATCCTTTATCTGTGACAATGTGATATCCTACAGCAGGTCTACAAAAACAAGGAGAAGGAATAGCAATTTTCAGTACTGACATACTTGAGCAACATCTCGAGTTCCTATTTTTCTAACGTGGTCCAAAAATCCATCTGTCTTTTAGTGACAAAATTGGACCCAAAATACATCGTTTACAATCACCAGTTCTACCAACATTTTCTTCTTAGCCTGTCAAAGGTGTAAAAATGAAAATGTGTATAAAATGTCCTCTAATTCTAGTCTGAAAATGAAACATTTTGAAACCAGAGGGTGAGAGGCTTACATAATCCTCACTTACAAATCTGATACAAAGAAACTCTGTTCACCTAAGAGCACAAACCAACCTTTTAGTGTATTCAATCATTCATTATAACACTGCTGCAAACAGCAGTCTGCAGCTAGTGCTGCAGACAACCATGAGCTAATGAGCCAGCAAGACACCCCACTTTTTTCACAAATTCCCACACTAAGTGATACTGCAGAAACTACTGGGATTCAAATAAGGCTTTACTTAGGCTAAAAGAGAAGCTACCAGTACCAACCGTCTGGTCTGACTATAAAGCTCTCCTTTATATGTTTTCCTTCCTACTCCAGCTAAAGCAACTATTTTATTTATTCAAATAGCTAATTTGTCACCCAAAGAGCAAGAGTATTCTCTCTCTATGATTCACAGTAAACAAAGAAAGGTATCAAAAGTTCTTTCTTTTAGAGCCAGTGAACTCACCACCCTAACAGTGTTTCCAGTCCTCTGATTTAAGTGACAGATAATTCTGAAATAACAGGACTACATGGCAAGGTACTCTTACATAGACATTGGCTTTTCTTGTTAATGAAAGTTTGATAATGATGATCTTGTCTGATGCTACTGAGAACCTTCATTAACACAATTACTGAAGATGGCTTTTCATAACTCTTCCATTATTAGTTGGAAAAATCAAGATGTACAGACTTCATAGAAAAATACAGACTTTATTATCTTTCTATAAATTATGAACAGAAGTCCACTTTCAAACAACCATTGATTATCTGGGACAGGGAATAAAGAGAAAACTATTTTGTAACTACTTCAAAACTA
Organism: Pardalotus punctatus; assembly: GCA_013400915.1. Lineage (NCBI taxonomy): Eukaryota > Metazoa > Chordata > Aves > Passeriformes > Pardalotidae > Pardalotus > Pardalotus punctatus. The sequence goes on from VZTX01020399.1 coordinate 85,265, forward strand.
CTAAGTTGTGGTTTTTCATATTTAAAGTTATAATGAATATTCTACCATCTCCTCAAACCATCATTTTTAAAGAAGTAAAACTTCTTCAGTTTCTTCCTACAGTGGGCAATTTTTTTTAAATTTATGTAGGAAATATATATATTTCATAGTAGGGAAAGAACTAATTTTTCATGTTTAGGTGTGCAGCAAGTTCATTAGCCAATATTCTTAATACAATTTCAGACTATTTGCCTACACACAGGCAAGCAGCTCGAGAAGCAAAATCTCAAATTTCCATGTCTCCAAGTTGCGGTGTGAGGAACAATGACTCCCAAAGAGCAATTTAATATTATAATTTTCTGAGTATGTAATTTACAGTAATTAAGAGCAAACATTTATTTTCTTCTTGTGCACAAAGAATGATGAGTTTTACCAAGCAGTACAGTAAAATTCTGAATATTTTTAGGTAGCAAGGGATATCCCTGTCACACAAGTGTCCCTACTTGAAATATGATTCAAATTCCTCTTTCTATTCAGAATTTAAGTCTTCAGACATCTTTGGGACAGAGCACCACCAATATGAGACAAGGGCCAAGAAGGTGCCAAGCAGACACAATGAACAGCAGAATTAATGGTAGAATACTTTTCTAATTAATCTACCTCAGCTAATGGCATTTTTCTTGTGAAAATGAAATAACTAAGAGGTTAAAACACTGTATGAAAAAAATGGAAAATAATAATTAACCTGAGAAATACCCCTCAAGTGGGTGCAGCAATTTGAAGGCACAGGATCAATGCATCTACACAAAGCAACGAGAAGCATGTGAGTCCTTTGAGGCTAACAGAATACAGGATCACTACTCAGAAAATCTGTGCCATGTGCTGTAATACAGTGCATCTTGGAACAACAGCACTGTAATTGACCTTACTTAAAAGTAATACTGATTTCCTCTGCAAATGGCAACAGAGCATGTATTGGGATACTTTACTGTTCAGCATCACATTGGCTTTATTGACCCAAGCCACAAAGAAATGTGAATCTGGAACCTCAATTTTAGGTGTATGGGAACAAGTAACTGGGTAGTGGCAGGAGAGCAATCTCCCACCATCAGCACACAGCTCTCATGTAGTCATTGACTGAAAGCGCAACAGGAGTTGGAAGCCACTTCCATTTCGGGTGAATATTCATATCACAAACACAGCTGGAGGTGTCTGGGCCCATCCTGCTCCCAAGGAGAACTAAGGTCTCCTCTCTTGTCATGTCCATACCTGAGATGAAGGGTTGTGTGGGACACAGTAAGATGTGTAATGCTCCTACCACACTGTGTGCAAACGCAGAACATCAGTGTCCAGCAATGACACTGATACACACCCAAATCCCATGAGATGTTTTGACAGGTTGGGCTAGAAGAACATTAAAATTTACTGTGCTAAGTCCCGTGGAGACAGTGACAAATTTTTTGCACCAATACTGAAGAACTAACCAGATGCTGTAAAAAAGGGTTAATTTGCTAAAAGCATTCATACAATAAATATTAAAATAGAAAAAAACAGGGATGTAAAGTGTACTTGGAATGACCTTTTTGAGATCATGTGGCCAAAAAAAAGGTTATTTACAGTTTGATTTACACAGGAAAACTCTAAATCTTTGACTAAACAGTTGCATGTCACACACACATTTATAATTATTAAGTTACATGAGCCCAGAAGTAATACAGGTAGTTTCTAATGTTTTCCTTTAATGTTTTAGGCACCTAGAGTGAAAGGTGCCATATGCTTAGTAATTACTTGCCCCCATGCACTTGACAAAATAAACAAAAGTTAACAGGTATCTTAACTATCTTTTCTTTTGCCCCTAAATCTCTGAAGGGAAATCAGAAAACTTGGCATTAATTTCAACAAGTGTTTCAAGTTCAGCTTATCTGATGCATCTGCAAGTTCGTATTTCATCATACCTGCTATATTTCCTCCTCTGTTCCTATTTCCAGTAAGAACAATGGATGCTAAATGTATCATTTATTCCTACAAAACTACAAGAACAGACAAAAAAGGGGAAAAAAACCTACAAGAAACCCATTTTTTTCAAGTGCAAACATCAATGCTTACAGTTTTTCATAATTGGAGTTAAATAAGCTGTTCCACTGAGAAGTTTGATATGGTTGCCATGCAAGAGCTTGACAGCATTTTTCCAAAGCTGCATTCTGTCCATCACTGTCGTATTCTTGCATTTCAGCAGCACAGTCCTCTACAGTTGCTGTAGAGAGATAGTGACAAATCAGTTATTTCTTTTGGGACTAGCCAAAAATCCTGCACTGACATTTTTATTAATATATTTACATACACACACATACATATAAATCATAAATGCATAGCATATATATTTAAATGTGCTTGTAAGCTGCAGTTATTTCACAAGATTGTGTTCTATTCTCTTGCTCCAGAAAATACATTTTTCAGCTTTCCTGATTTGCAAAATAGTACACAAGTAGTATTTCCTATTTTTTATTCTCTCCAAAAGGATGGATAGTTTCCTTTGGGGGGAAAAAAAGAAGAAGGAAAGCTAAGAATTTTATTGTACATCTGCAAGAAGCAATTAAGCAAAATAATTACATTTGTTTCCTATTCCCTCTACTGTAGGCTTGAATTGAAGAATACACTGCAGGAGGCAGAGTTTTCCAATAGCAAGCACATTCACCACTACATCTTGTCGATCTGATTACTGCTTTCTGCCCATACATTAGAGAATTCTTTGACAGACAGGGTCAACCACAATTCTCTGAGATATTATACATTTTATGAAGACAGAGGAGAATGTGATAGGAGAGACAGATAAATAGAGTGCAGTAAGGATGGGAGAAAATATGTCATTGAGCATATAACTAAAATCCATCCACAGCCAGTGACAGCACAGTAAGACAGAACGCTCACAATCACTTCAGGCCCAAGCTTCATTTGCAAGTCCCCACTTCTGACATACAGCAACGATGATAGATAGATTAGATAGATATAAAAACACCACAGTAAAGAAATTCACACCTCGCTTCTAAATGATCCTCAAGCCATTTACACCCGTGTCTGTGTTCTTTTTCCAATGCATGTGTCAGTGACATTTTATGAAGAATGACACCCAAAGAAAGCCTGTTTCAAAGCTGTATTTTTAAGAAATAAAAACGGCAATAGCAATTTGAGATACAGAAGTGTCTGCTTGTCTTCTCTCTTCAGCTGTGGTTGACTTAGAGGACTAGTCACAATTGAGAAACGCTGATTAAATAAAAGGCACAAAAGGAAAAGCAACATACTAAATCAAATTGCTACTCATTAAAAGTGTTCTAAAAGTTAATGCTGAAAAATAACTCACTCTGAAGAAATAACAAGCAACTCTCAGATTTTTCACTAACAGACATGGGTGAAATTCCTCACATACATTGGTCATTACAAACTGTTCATTCACAGCCTCGCACTTCACAGAAGCTGATTCATTTCTATACATGCCTGATAAGATTTTTTGTATCATTTGTTATAAGCTTGGCATTTTTATCTTGATAAAATAATGAACCAAATCAACACGGGGAAGGGGTGGGAAAGAACATACAGCTTTTACCCAGCTTGCTCATGCATACACTTTATAGGAAAAAAACATGGAATGGAGGTAATAGCGGGAAACTGCAATCTCTTTGCTCATCCACCGCATTAATTCCCTGTTAAGCTGACCCAAAATGGTTTCTTTGTCCAGTCAGGTTAGTGCCAAGTGAAGTTAGCAAAATATGTTATCATCTCTGTACTGGAGGTTCACATATGGAAAAGGGCAGAATATTCTGTCCAGAAAATCCTCAGGAAACATGAACCTCTAATGTTCTTCTCTCTTTGCCAAATATAAATCAGTCTTGGTTTTCCAAAAAGGTAAATCCCTCCAAACCTGGCAGTGGAGACAAACCATTATACCATTATCTTTTCTGAGCCAGCAGGAGCTGTGCTCTTCAAGTATTCACTTGTCTATGGCATAAAACATTAAATTTCATCTTCACACACTTTCTTACCTTGTCTGTAATCCTGAGACTGCAGTGGAGAATCAATGACATGTCCTAGTAATTGGGAGAGCTTCCTTTTTTTGCTTGACACTGCAGAAATACTTCTGTAAAAACACATGTTGCATTACTCATTTATAAGTTTAAATATTGATATTACAGTTTCATAGCAAAAGAACACCCAGGTATCAGTATCATTTTAACTGCACTGTCATCAAAATTCTGATTTCTTGGGGAAGGAGATTGTTGTTGGGTTTTTAAAACTGAGTTATGTTTCCTTCCAAAACAATTTTTTAATTTCATATGAATAAAGAAGTTGATCTCATTTAAAAATTTACCCAGTGCATAAGTGGCAGGGGTTAAGCTTCCTGACATTCACATTAAAATCACAGCTTTTATCTTGAGTAATTGCACTACATTGAGCATGAATGCACTTTCATTCTTATACAGAAAACACTAGTTGCAATGTTCTCCTTTCCCAGTGAAATGGAGATTTCAAAAAATGTTCTTTTGTGCAAAAGGAAAAAAACCTTATTCCCAAGTTTTGATATTGTAGAATGTAAACTAGAATATCCTGACAGCTGATCACTCCCTTCTGCATGGGGGGAGAAAAACTCATCAAACTCCAGGTCTCAGTCAGGCTCAATAGGTACCCAAACCAAGGTTTCTCCATGTCAGTTCTTTCTTACTTGGTATCAGTTGTATGCTTGGACTAGCAAGTGTATTTTGCCAGTTAATGTTAAAATCCCAGTGCATTTTAAATAATTGAGCATCCACAACACACTGGAGGGTTAATATGGCAGAGAGTACATGATTACTGCTTCACTTGCTTACATAGATATGACAATCTTTTTTCTCTTATGTCACTTGCTAGAACATTTACAAGATTCTCATGCACAAATCTCTACAACAGGTATTGCGAAACACTTGAATATTTTTATAATCCAATTATGAAAACCCTGTTGATTTCTGATTAGCCTTCTATAGTTTTTAAAATTGAAATCCATCCCTACTTCCATTCTAAACTTCAATCAAGATGTTTTAAAGAACCCTCAACCACAAGTGTCTCAAAAATGTCTAAACACTGCCATCCTGTGGAAAACCCTATACCCACAAGGATTCACAGCCAGTCTTAAACCAGCTCTGACTGTTTTTTGCATGTCTCATCCTTTGCGTAAAAGCTTTATCATTTACCCAGAAATCTGAGATGCATTAGGCTGGAAGTATGAATAATTAAAACCCAAACAGCTGGAGGATGTAGAGTGATTCCATGGAGTCACAGCGTTTTGTGTCTTCAGGCAGCAGCCTTGGGAGATGGTGCAAGGACGCCCCATGGCATTGGGGTCAGAGTAAGTCTCCACGAATCCACAGGGAATTCTGCTGGGTGCCACAGCAGATGAGCATGGGAGCGGAGGCTGCAGCCCACAGGGCCACAGAGCATGACAAAATGGGGCTGAGGGTAATAAACAGATAAGAAAATTAGAACAAGGAAGAGGAGCTGGAGATCTTCCCATAAGCTTGGGAGAGGCCAAATTCATGTCACCTACTTTGTAGCTGTGGTGGGGAACATGGTTCTGATCCAGAGTCAGGTGGGGAGTCTGGCAACTGGCTTTGCCTAGGATTGAAAAAAGATTTTGATTTTAATTTCCACTGGAATAAGACATGGAGAACAAAAACAGCCAATGCTGAAAGCAAGTGGAGGGGGACCATCAGGCTACTGACAAGGGTCTTCAGAAAGCATTGCTCACCATGTTTGCTGCCCCTTCTCACAGGAGCAATGTCACTTACACTTCATCAGTCCATCTCCTGTGGCCCTCCACCTCTCTGCCATGCAGGAAGGCACCATCCCCATCACTTCTTGCCCAAATCCCCCCTTCACAACCTGCTTACTTCAATTCTCCTTCCTTCCCTTGAGTGGTTCTTCAGTTATCTCCAGGCACACCAGTAACTCTGAACATAAGGACTCACAAAGGGATTTAAGCCCCATTCTCTCTAGAGTAAAGGTTAAAGATCTGTAGCATCTTCATCTCTCTTAAGGAAGAGAAAATCCTATGCCATCTTGCTGCCTTTTAAAGGAGCTACAGAGGGTTCCTCTGTTATATTAGGAATAGATGGAGGTTCAAGAAATGGATTCTCAATCCTTTCAGGTATTTCTATGAATTGTCAGCTCAAACACTGCTCTGAAGCCCAACCTGAAAGGCAAGTCTTAAGATGCATGTTAGGCTAAAAATGCTACAGCAGAGGAAGGATGACAGAAATCTGATGAGACACACCTCCTTTACTAAAGCTTAGTGCTCTCACAGAAGCTAAATAAAATTCCTTAAAGGGACACCCTCATATTCTTAAAATACATGTTCACACACAGAGAAAATATTTTCAAGCATAAATGGAAAATCTTCATCCTATTGTTTCTACTGCAGGATTTCTATTTCTGAGTTTGGATATCATTAGAGAGAGCTATTTTATTTCTGGTTACAGCCTATTACTTTTGACGTGTGCCTGTGCATTTCCTAATGATATTGTTCCCGATTTTCTAACATGTCACATCCACAACCCTGCATTTTGGGTTAGCTTCAACCACATGGCTCCTCTCTAAAACAAATTTTAAAATTCCACATTAGAATATTCTTTAATTTCCTTCAGAATATATTCTCTGATGGTTTGGAATACCATGACTACAATCTAGACCTTGTTTTCAACTTTGAATAGTTTTTTTTTATTCCTTTGGGACACTTGATCCATATATACCAAGTTCCAAGTGTGCCCTGTAAAATTTAAAAAGATACATCCAAAGAAGTCTAAAACTTCCCTCCTACACATTCTGTTTGTATTCTGGTTTCAAACATTGCCTTAGGTACTTGATTTCTGCTTTAAGTTAGAGTATGTCAGTAAAATACAGAGATTGACACTTTCTAGGAGAAAATGTTTATGACGTACAGAGGTAGTATAGTTATATCTCCAAGTCAGAACTTTACTGAAACTGGTATGTGCTTTTTGAAGGGAAAAAAAAGTAATCTGTAGTTTAAATGATTCTGTATTACAAACATAGTATATCAATGAAATGCCTGCTTAGCAAAGGACATGGCAACTCTTTCTCCTTTCACTGACAATGTGGAAAGTATTACTGCAGGATGAGGATGAGGAAATCACATGGTGCTTCATATGTGTTGTAGGAGAAGAATAAATGTAACCCTGATGGCCTTTCTGATGCAAGATTATCTTTAATGGAAATTTCAAGGTACACACAAGACCTTGATGGTAACAGCACCCTTTTCATTGCACTTGACATTATGGTGTTCTGCATTTTATATGTATATATGGAGGCTTTTAATATTTTTCTCCTTTGACATGTTTTGATAAGTTCCTTTATGTGATTCTATTCTGTTTCTGCACAAATTGTCTGCACTACAGGCAAATACTTAATAATTTTGACCTGTACAGATCTAATGATTCAGTAAACATTCTTAAACCCATAAATAATGAAGTAGGACTGTAGTATTAGTGTAAAACCTGTTCAGCCTCCAAACCCATAATAGTTTCACAGACGGTTTTCTTGCATGTAAGTACTTTGTGGTACTGTAACTATAATATCGTACTTAAGCTACATAACAGCATATATATACACATTTATATTTCTGCTATATTTTGAGTATAAAAGCAAAACAATAACATTTTAAAGTTGCCATACAGGAGTTTAATGATCTTGTTAACCTAAAACACTTTTAGTCACTCTAAAAGTAAAGGTTATGGATATTTATATGCAACCTCCTCTTCATTCTTCTTTACTTTTATAGTGTAGGCAAAAAGAATCAATTCATTATTCATGATTTAGAGCAGGTAGGAGCCTATTTAGCCCACTGTAAGTAAACATGTGCTGCTGAGCCTGTCTAGAATGACAAATCCCATGTTTAATTATTTTTAAAACATGCCTTCTTGCTCTGCTTCTTGGCAAGAACAAGTGTCAGCCTATTAATAGTACTTTGCATTGAACAACAATCATCTACCAGTTGTCTAGAGGAAAGATTTGGGGTTTAAGACTTTGATATATCTATACTACGTAATTTTCCACCCTTGACCATAAACCTTTGCGCTATGTATCCTTTGATAGTTTTAAAGTTAGTCTCAAAAGCGATTGACAGTTTCTGTTCTGAATTAAGTATCAGGGTGAAAACAGTAACTCTGCTTCCTTCAAAGTGGGAGATTTCCATTATTCTCTCAATGTACTCAACAGTAGCCTCACTTTTATCACTCACTCTGTACATAAACAGTAAACTAGCACTTACAGGAATGTTAAAGTAACAGCTCTGTGTTTAATGTCACAATTAGCTCAACAGTTGTGAATCAACTCAGATTTCATTATCATTGAACAAGAGGACAAACATATTTCCAGTACTGTCTGTAGCTCATTTTTTCTAAGTCTTCCTATGCAGCATCAAGAAACAATGCCAAGAGAGCCCAAATCCTCTTGAAACTCAGATTTTATCATGGCACTAATGAAAATAATTCCAAAGCTGTGGCTAAGGAGAGGAAGTACATATTGCTATTATACTTACAACGTTCCGAACTCTATGTCACTACTAATGAATTCTTCCAACATGCTTGTATCCACCATGGGATTTTCCAAGGCTCCATGGACATCTTGCCCTAAAGTTAAAAGCAAAAAAGATAGAAATTCAAAGGAAATTGTCAGTGTTTCAGAATAAGTAATGTTGTCCATGCTTCTACACAAAGGAAAATCAAATCTGTCCCGTCTCATGTGTAACAAACGGGTTATGTTTCTGGTTTAGTCCTTCTGGGAAAAAGGATGATGAGAAATGCAGAGTAATTAAGGCTGTGCAGGGGCACTGCAGGTGACAGTGCAGCACTGGGCAAACACCACTGAATGCATGGCATTAAGGCTTCAGTGAATTACTACAGCAGGTGGATGAAGGACTCAAGTCTGCAACAAAGAAAAGGGGTTTTGGAGATAATTTCCAACTCTTACACTGAGGTCAAAACAGTTTGTTGGGTGGAAGCTCAGACATTGGTTTACACAGATCCACTTTCTGCATTAGTACTCACAAGTACTGCAAGTGAGTTTCTGAAACACTCAATTTAAAAATCCACCATCTGAGTTTAAATAAAGATCAAATAAAGCTTTAGAAGTGTTTGATTAGTGGCTTCCTTTTATTCTGCCTGCAAAAACCAGCCCTCTAACATGTCAAATGTATTAGCGAATAAAAAGGTTCAGTACTTTGTCCTTTGTTGCTTAGTAACTGAAGGCTATAAACAGATTTTATGATCATAAAGTTTCCAGAATTCATGATAACTTTCATGGAAAGTCAGCGGGAGCTCTCTAAAAAACCCAGCCATACAGCCATACTCTGCAAGCTCCCACCTCTTCCACAAACACAGGTGCGGCCAGTCAGAATGCAACCAAGATAAGGACCTTGACATTCCTGCTTGAGCTGCAAGTGCCTCTATCCCACTTCACACACGATAAAATGGACCAGCCCACACATCCAGAGCTGTGAGACTCAGCCCTAGTGTCTAACACCCACCATGTCCCCTCAGATTGGCAGTAGCCCCTGAGAACACAAAAGGTTAATCACTGCCATTGAGCCGAGGAGTAGTCCCTGCCTTTGGTGAGTTTTCTGCTTTCTCATTGCACACCTTGCATAGTACAAAGTCTTACCATAATATATCTTCAGTTCTTTCTCTGATGTCGTTGTCTGATACTGTTCCTTCTTGATCCAGTGTTTAGGAAGGGCATAACTGCAAGCAGAATCTAAAAATCCACTACCTTGCACAGGAATTCCCTCATGTGTCTGGCTTAATACATAAATTCACATTGCTGATAAACATTTCCCAAATTGCTCTGTGATCATAGATCAGTCTAGGTATTGGTTTTTTGTCGGTGCTGCAGGCTTAATTTTAACTGCCTTTTACTGGGGGATAGCAACTTCCAGGTGTGCTACTGATAGATCCTTGCATGTCAATATATCAATGTATAAAAACCTGTCCCGTGTACACAAGAGCACAGATTCAACAGGTGCAGCCCACCAACTTAGCAAAACTGGAACACACAAAGTCTGAAAGCAGCAGCAGATCACTTTGCAAAACCAGCTAGAGAGTACAAAAGAGCCTGGCTTTCCTTAGCAGCCTTCCTCAAACCTGTTGGATTCTCATCTTTTCATTCTTCATGTCTGAATGTTGGGTATTCCTACCTTGAATTACAAACCGTTCTCTTTTTACTAATGTAGTCCACAGGAAAATTATTCAATCACCTTACCCCACCTGTTCTTCCTGTCGAAACCACCTAACCCTCATGCAGAATGATATAATTTTATTACTAACTTGAGGCCAGAGGTCAAATACAAAGTGTTTTTCCTGCACCACACAACCAAGAATCCTTCATTTTGACCAAGACCAGGCTCTTTTGAATTAGAGTACAGCTATAAATCAAACACAAAAAAGGCCTTTCAAATGGACATCCCACAGTCCAGAGATCAACTCTGTTGCTAAGTGATGACACCAGAAATATCTATCATTCCTTCTTAATCTCTCCACTTTGCATGAACAGTTAAATGGGGAGGAGAAGAATGATAGAACAAGCAGTGCTGGGAGAGGAAGGAAGCACACCAGGAAGAAGATACGCCACCACTAATGAATGTTTGTGATGCAGGTGCACGGAAGAGCTGGTACATTTTGTTGCCCTGTAGAATTTGTTAATGTACTTTCCAGGTCAGTGGCATCACATGCTTGCACTGGCATCTGTTGCAGCAGAGAAGGACTTGTTGGATCATATGCAAATTTGTTTTAAATAATGGCATCCATTTCACAGGCATTTGATCACAATTAGTACTTAACAGATATGGGCAGTATGCAAGCCAGTCACTCATCTGGATATTAGGTGCTTGTAAGAGCAGAGAACTGCATGTATGTGGCAGGACAAGCCCTGCTGAGAGGCCTGTGTGAACACAGCTTCCTGCACAGAACCGTCTGCCTGGCTAAGAGCTGCTGGAGGATATGTGGAGTCAGCAGCCTCGGTCATCAGCTTGTGCTTGGGGATCTCTGCTTGCAGTTCACAGTTCACACTGCAGTGTGCCCAGACATCTCTGGAGAGTCTGCACTGAGTGACACATTCAACTCCAGTGTCACTATGCCGAGGACTACCAGCTACCCAACAAACAGCTGAAGGTGAAAGGCCAAGGCAGTGCTGTGGCGGGGGGGTTCATACACAGACGTTTGCAGAACAGACACTGCAGTCACAGGCTGCATATCACTATATATTTTTTTCATTTCTTCATAAGCTGGATGCTTCCATTGTTTGGTCCACAAGTCTAAAACCTGTCAGTTGCACCACTGTCTTCAGTTTCCCTGTCATTCTCACCTAGCCTGTCCTTAATACCCAGCCACAGGCCCCCAAGGAGTAGTATGAACTCCAGCCTCCTAATCTGGCAATTACTCTTTGGCAGACAGCCCCTTCTTTCCTCCAGACATGAGGCTCTCATCATGTTGGCTCCTCAGCTTGACTCTATGGTCCTGTAACCAACAGTCTCAATCCCTGAAAAACCCACCTTGATCAATTCTCCCAACACTGTCATGTAGCCCTAGATAGATCTGCATTTAAATCAGCTGGCTCCTTTTCAGTGGTATCTAAATGCAAAGTGAAGGACGGGGGACAGAGAAGTAGTATTGACTAAAAATCAGTACTAAACTGATAATTTCCTGACATTAGAAGAGGATGCCTAGAAGTTCCCAGCCAAGTCCAGCCATCTGTAGTAAGTTTAGTGTTAAAACATCAGCTACTCTACATAGCAAACAATCCTTAGATACAGCTCAGGGTGTAAAAATGGCACAGAGAACATGGTCAGTGTTCAGTAATACCTGCTTGCTGAACTGACAAATTCATAACATTTGCTACAAAGCCTTGCAACTTGAGGGATGCGTTTCTGCTTAAGAATTAATAACCGATTTCCATCCAAAGACACTTTACCATGAAAGTTTTTTTTTTTACAAAAACAGGCTTCAGCACTTCATGAGCTCCACTATATAGGCTCAGTGGAAAGTCCAGCCGAACCTCATTGACTTACACTGAGGTAAGAATTACTTATGGGACTTAACAGTCCCTTCTGTCATGCTAAAGGACCTCAAGAACTGGTTGCCATTTAAAGTGTTCACAGAAGTCCAGTTCATTTTGACTAGAACAGACCTAGTGTCATTGACAAGCTGCAGAGCTACAGGGTTAAGGATAAACCAGCTGTAGCTGGCAGTGCTGCAGCCAGCCAGGAGGTACCACAGCCTAGATTATTCAACTTGAGAAAGACCTGTAACTCCAAATGGTTTGTGTCAAGACACTTTTTTTTCCCCCGAAGTAACATTTTCTATAGAAACAAATCCTACCATCATTATTTTATATTTTTCATTTCATCTTTCATTACTGTTTCAATCTCTCATCCTTAAAATGGTAGGTGGCACCTCAGGGATTTAAGTGTTTTGTGTTTTAAGGGCATGTTTGTTCAGTGGCTTCATTTTTGAACAAACTCTAATCTATATTCTGCGTTACCCATGCAGGAGCAAGAGTATAGAGAGAGGTAGTGATTCCACTAAGATTTCTTTAGATCACAGACAGCACAGACAAAACACATGCATTTCAGACACTTCAAAGTACCTTACAACAAAAGAGAAAACTGAGTTCAATGGTGTAACTATGCTGACCTTCCATCAGGTCTCTCAACACACTGATAACATCAGCAAGAGCAGGTTGTTCTGCCACACACAAGCAGAAGAGCTAATCAGGAGCTGTGACCTTCCCTTGACACACAGGACCTTACTGACTCTAAAATGCAGAATGTTTTAATTATAAATACGCATTTCAGCAGGAATATTAGGAAAAAAACCTGCATCAAAGATGAAACCTCTAATGTACAAATGGAATTAAACAGGAAAAAAAAAAGAGAACTTCCCAGTCACACAACACAAAAGCCATTTACTTGAACGAGAAAAGGCCAAGGTCAAATCCCAGAGTCATATCTAATCTAAAAGGTCTAGCAACTATTCAAATAAGTGATCGTCAGGAAAACAAACATTATCTCACTTTCCTTGGAAAAAAAAAAATCCTGTTTCAGACTGCTCCCTCTGTCTTACTGCAGATTTGACCTTATCTTACTAGTGAGCATCTAATCAAATATGCACTGTAAGGAACTAAAGGGTAGAGTGGATCCTTTTTGTTCATGAATTTCAAATAATCTTACAAATCAGATCCACAGATTCATTTAGCTTCCGGCTGATGTGTTTGTAAGCCAAAACTGAACCACTGAGGAACCACTCAGTAGCACCATTCTCCACTTGATATTGCAAGATTCAGCTTTTTAATAGCTGTGAAAAACAATGTTCTAACACTACAATGACTAATGAGAGAGACCATGAAATCAACACTACCCATTTATGACTCTTGCTTCATGAGGTCTTGCCTCACTGAAGTGTTATAAAGCCAGCCCACAAGCTGTTGTGCTAAGCTGGAGAGAGGCCATCACTTAAAGCTGGCTTTAGCAAACATAACCCCTGCTTGAAAAGAGGGCTAACCACCTCTTTATTTCAGCTTGCTCCCTTTTCAGACTTACCTCTGGTTTATAACAGGGAGAGCTTACTCCATGCTGAATGAACGATTAGCTCTTGCAGCCTTGACACATATCTGTGTCCAGATAATGAAATTCAGCCATCTAACAGCATCACTGCATGCTGTATGGCCTTAGCAGACCTTCGTCACATTCTAATGTGACACAGCAGAACCACACATTACAGAAGAGACATGATATCCCAAGATGTTTAATTCTTTTTTGTAATTAAAAGGAATCAACAGAGTTTCTCCCCCTCACACTGGCACAGACTACCAAAACAGCTTCTAAAAAGAGTTAAAGCAATAATCTATAATTAAAAATAGTAATTCTCATTAAAGAGCTCATACAGCTAAAATCTCTGCAATACCTTCTACCATCAAAGTATCATTGTCACAAAAGTCAACAGAACCTAACCTATACTCCCTAGAAAGTTGTGTTTTCCTAGAGGGTTCAGAAAAAAATTTAAGCCTTTTTTTTTTAATATAATTCATGTTCAACACTATTTTGAGTATTTAATAGGTATGCAATGCAGTAGTTGGAAAAAAAAAAAGCCTGATGTAAACAAATATTATGTTGCTTAAAGCAAAGCCAAAAAAGTATGTTAGCTTTTCAACTCCATGATGTAAACTGAACCTAGCAGCCCTAGATTGTAGCCCACCAATTTCAATTTCTTGGCTTGAATGTATTTCCTTGATCAATGCTGGAGAACTTTTAATTTCCTACTTTGAAATTAAAACTTAAAAGTTACAATTGCCACCTCTCACCAAGGCCAAGAGAGGGGAAGTGGAAAAAAAAAGAAAGAAAATCACAATGGAAAAGGTAATTTCCCAAGTTACTTTTAGATCAGTGAATACCTACAATGGTAATAGATGGCAAATAAATATACCAAAAGTAGCTTAGAATAGAATGGTTGATGTATTAAGAACAAAACAGAAAGCAAAGTGCAAAGTAGAAGGGAAAGAAAATAATTAGTAAAAAATTAAGTAAAAAGCCTTTGAACACATTATCACAGAGTCTAAGAAACGCATTTTATTGTGTAATCTAATAGAAAGTGAACTGTGTAGTAAGAGAAAGTTATGAAACTAATTGGACCAGCTTGAATAGAAAAAGGTCTTGGAGAAAACGGCAGGAGGACAGATGATCCCAGGCAAAAGACAAAAATACCCAAGTTTAACTCCTCAGAAAGATCCTGAGAATACTGACACAATTACCACTTTACCAATTACAATCAGACCATTTCAGAAGAACGTTAATGGAAAGAAAAGCCTCTTTACCTGACATGCTAAAACTGAGAAGGGAGATCTCTAACCACATGAAAATCACTAAGATTTCGGAAGTGTTAAACTGCAATCAGTCCTCAGTCACTTCCCAGTTTTTCTTCAAGGCAATTACCTGGCCAGTACTGCAGGCTCTGCTGGGTCAATCCTCCCTTTAGTATTCTGGTCAGAGTACAAAGAAAAAGGCACTGCAGCACATCTGTACTATTTGTAATATTACATTCTGGTATTGTTTTCCGTAATAATTTAGTGTAAATGCAGCTTTGGGTTTCAGAGCATTTTTTCTTCCTTCTTTCTTCCTCAATTACCCCCAAACAATTACTGGTTTTGCTGCCACCAAAAATTGTTAAGGCTTCTCTGAAAACTACTCTTACCTTCAAAGAACTGCTGCAAGGCCTCATTTTCTCCCACCACATCCATGAAAAGCCAGTAGAAGTGCTTTGCTTTCCTACTGCTTGAAGAGCTCCTGCTGGGACAAATGTACTCTCTTCCAGACGACTATGAACATGCCAAGGAACACGTCACATCTTTGTCAGCGGTTTCAATGACTTCGTCCCAGCTGATTTCATTCTTCCATAACTAGAGCCACAGTTATACTTCAGCTTTATGTAAAGGACTTAAACTACGTGTAAAGGAGAATCTAACATGGCTTTTGAGGCAAGATGAAGATGATGTGTGCTCTATCCGGTCAGTAAGTCTAATGTTCTCGTTTTAAGGACCTTTGGTCCTAGTACTAACCATAATTAGACATGCGCAAAAAATGCAGCAATAAAAACACTTATCTTGTCTTTGTACTTTCACACGGGTCATGTAATTAAAACTAGTGATGAAAACAACAGAAATCAAAAATGCAAGAACAAAGCCAACACTTGTAGGGAAGCACAACTTCTAATAGTAGTTACTATTATGAACAAAACTAAATTACAATTAACCTGTTTGTCTAATGTAACATTGGAAAACATATGGGAAAGCTAAACAAGCAACGAAGTTCTTTTAAGGCTAGCAGCAAACTCTAGTTCACTTTCTCTTTGTTCATCTTTAAACACTGAAAAACTTCCCATTCTGTCACCACTAAGCAAACAGGAAAAAAATATTCAAATGTTTTGAGTAGACAATTCAAAAAGGTATTTGGTTATGGAAAAAAGTTCCAATGAAGTCTGGAATTAGGACCTTTTTGGAAGTCATTATATCCACCAGACATGTAACATCCAATTTTTACAAGCCCTGGACACTCACAGTGACAGAGGTTTCTCATGATAAACAGCTCATATCAAAAATATAGAAAAGAATTTTGGAGTAGGGACATGAAGACAGAAGCCAGTCAGCATTTAGAAGACATTGATGAAATTGAGCCAAAACATTATTACTACTGAGATGTACTACATGGGGTACATCTTTGTCATCCCTCATACAAGAAAATCACCTCAGCATAATACATTTC
This sequence comes from Pardalotus punctatus, assembly GCA_013400915.1. Lineage (NCBI taxonomy): Eukaryota > Metazoa > Chordata > Aves > Passeriformes > Pardalotidae > Pardalotus > Pardalotus punctatus. The sequence continues at coordinate 101,589 of VZTX01020399.1, forward strand.
GGATGCTACCATGTATATAAAGGACCCTTCTCTCTGCTTAAATGAGCAACAGGGTTTTGTTGCAAAGGATATTAAGTCAGAACAGCAACGGCTACTGGCTACCATTTGCCTACTGTTAGCTAATCATGGAAACAGTTCTATCTCATTATTTAAACTAAGGATTAACAAGCATTTAGGAAGCATTTATGAGCCTAACAAAGCATTAATACCAATAAACACAGCTTGTTTTCTAAGAGTGAGTAAAGCCAGACTTCCTTAGCATTATTGACAAAATAAACAATCCTTTAACAATTGCTGGTAGAATTATTCCAGGTTTCTACAATAACAAGTAGTACCCAGTGAGGGGAGAGTGATAAAATTATTCCCTCAGTACTAAAATAGCCCAGGTTGGACATCCATACTCCATTACTAATAATGTTTAGATTCAGTTGTTTGTTTTTATCTCAACATTGAAATACCCCTAACAGTCAAAGCCAACACTTGCAAAATGTTTTCAGGCATATACAAGCAACACAAGTATGGTATTAAATTCCACTGCTCATTCTATTTACTTTCATGAAAATGGAGAACACTGCAGTAAGGCAATAATGAATAGTGCTGGTTTTGTTCAGCATCGAAGAGATCTATATCCACCGAAATGCTTCTTGTTAAAAGCACAACTATATAAGCTCTCCTTCTAATGTTTGTCAGTTTACCTGCCAAAGCTTTAATCATATGTGCAACTGATAAATGGCTGTCAGGACTAAGATCTAATGTTTTTCCAAAAAGGCAACGCTAGTACATACTCACAACTATGCTCCTTGTAACCTCATCAACTGTCTGCTTTCAGCTTGAGACAATACCCTGGAAAAAAATGACCACTTGAAGTTCAAATATCAAAGTAAGACTTCCAACAAAAACAGCATCTTTCTTAAGAGGACATGATCTTTTTTTGGGTTCTCTGACATCAGATTTTTCACACATACAAATTGTAACATTATATGGAAATTATTATCAGCATGTTAAAGAAATCACATAATGGAAATTTCCAAGTTTCAAGAACAACACTGGGGAAAATTATGTGCAAAACACTGAAAACTGGAAATTCCAGTCAAATGGGAGAAAAAAACAAGTAATTTAAAGAAATGAAAAAATTCTAATGAAAGAAAATTAAAGGGAAATAGAAACTTTTTAGCAGTCATATAGGGGTCAGAACAGATTTCTAACCAAAGAGCGAACAAGATAATTTTATTGTTCCTTCATATTTGAGAAAGACCCTTCCTTAAAGAGAATATAATCAGGTTGATTGTGCTGTAACTCTTTACTATGTGTGTTTCTCTTCTTATGTACATATTTTTAAAAATATGTAGTATAGGAACGCAGCACTTCAAACAATTCCAAGTTCTCCCAGCTGTTAACTGTACTGGCATACATGCAATAGAGAGCTACATACGTGTACCTAAGCACTACAATGAAGAAAATTTATTCACTCTTCATAAAATCGTATCAGTTTTACATTTTGTAGTGTCTTATTGGGGAGACTCACATCATTCTGCATCACAAAGAACACAAGACAGAGACTGTTTCAGATTAACACTTTAATCAGGAGTTTTGTTTTTAAATGTAAATTACAATCACTAATACACCTGCAAATGCTTACCACATTTGTTCAACTAAGTATTATATGTACTCATATACAGCATAGGTCAATTTAAAACAATCACAGTACTTCTTAGTGCCATCTGCAAAAGGAGAAAGATCTTGGACCCACTTTGTGGAAATAAATATCAAGTGACAAAAAAAGATTCAGCAATTTTAGTTAGGTATATTCAATGAAGTTCATGCATGTGCAAGAGTAAAAAGATTTAGAGCTCTTCCTTGTAATAGCCAAGTTTTGCTAGTGACATCTCTCGTCTCAGCTGCATAACTTCCCAGAACATCTGATCCACTAAAAAAGACAGAAATATTATTAAATATACCAAATTCACATTTTATTTCAACTGATGTATTCAGGTTGCCTTACTCTACCTGAGTTTAGGGAAACTTCATAACAAACATCTGGTAAAACCATCATTAATAAGTGTAAGGGTTAATTGTGCTTGGTTATTTTCTTGGGGTGATGGTATGATACTCTTCCTGTATTCCCTATCGCCTGTGTGTATGCCCAGAAATGTAGTCCTGTAGTTTTAACTGTATCCAGCAGCCGGGAGCAGCTCTGCCGGGCTGGCGGTTGTTTTGAAACTCTCCCCCAGGCTTCTCAGTCGAGGAGCGAGGGGGAGGAAGGGAGATTCCTCTCAGGCTGCTGCTACTGTGGCTGCTGCTAGATGTTTTTCCCTGGGATTGCTTTTTCATCATCTCCTTTCCTGGACTTTTGTTTTCCTCGACTTGCTTTCTCGCCCAAGAAATCCCCAGAGGACAGTAGACAAGGATCCTCCACGGAGCCACCGGAGCAACTCCACCCACCACTCATCCCCCAGGGACCCCCGGAGAGGGGAAGCCCTGCCTGAGGAAAAGGACACTGAAGTTCATCAGCTGTTTCCTCAGGTGTAATAATTCCTTTTCCCCTTTCCCCTTCCCTTGTGCCTTACGTGGCACCCTGCGTTTTGTTAAATAGTTTTTTCCACTCTCATCCAAGAAATTCTGTTGTGCTGGGGGAGGGGGCATTGGAAACCTTTGCTTTGGGGGAGACGTTTATTCAGAGTGCTTTCCACCTCGAAATTTGTCTCTAACCCGAGACAGTTATAAAAAATTTGTTCAAGTATATATTCTCAAAATTCTAAATGAAACTCCTATAAAAAATTCCTCAGATATTAGATTCTTTTTTTAAAAATGGAGAACAGAACTCTATCAGTACTTCTTGTCAGCTTCAATTAATTGCAGTTTCTTATTTAAGCTTCCCTGCCCCTTGACTCATTTTCTATAAAACTAAATGACTACAAAAAGAAAAAAGTAGAGCTTGTTGAATAAGAATTGTTTCACCAAAGAATCTATAATTTTGTTATAATTTTGCTATTCATAATCTTTCTTGCTCCTTTTTATTTTCTACAGTAATCTGCCGGCAACAATAAATTGGGTAGGAAAGACCCTTTTTTCTTATTTCATATGAATTTTCCTAAATGTGATTAGCCTAGTACATACCTTAAGCTTCTAGACATCACAGCAATACAAATCAAAATCATGGAGTATATAATTATTCAAGACAATTTCCATGCAGTCAATATCCTGATGTAGAATGTCTACAAATATAATTAACCTGAACCACAACTACAAGGCCTTCCCTACGATATTTCAAAAACCACTTTTGCAAAAGTGACCTCTGCCTTAAAAATTATATAGTGCATTAGTAGAAATGCATGCAGCCCATTATGCAGACAATTATGATGAGTGCCTACATTCTTGTGAAGGTGTTGTTGAAATCCTTAGGTAAAGCTACAAATGCAAATTCTATGTTTTAGTCGTAGAGATGACAACTGAGCTGAAATACTATACTCATGGTTTTTTTACAAACTTCCTGTGAAGAATGAAAAAATCTGATAATGCTGAAAATATTTCATTACATGATGTAAAAAACCCATTAATTAAGATTTTTTAAACTCAATAGCAAAGTAAACAATTTTTAGTTGAAACTTCACATGTCCTTTTGGTCGAAGCAAAAGTCTTGTAAGTATAAACCACATTAAAACTTCAATAACACATTTTCAAGATCTTCAGTGATGCTAGTAAATCAGTAAAAACTACCACCATCTGAAGGTTTTATCAAATATAATTTAGCATATGAAATAGCTGAATTTCTGGCAATTTCCACGACCCTTTGACAGTGAAAATAAAGAGCATTATTTTTGTAAGGAACAGCCTATCTATCACCTCAGGAGTACTTCAGGTTAGAGATGGAAACAAAATATTTGGGTGTAGCTAAAATCCTGAACTCTTGAAATTTGGAAACATCAGGAAGAGATGACTACAGGTGAGGTAGCAAAGCAGAGCTAATTCTAGCCAAATTCTTGATGAAGCAAATCCACAGAGGCTTGAAAACTGGAATAATGAAATGCCCAGACATTCATAAACATTACAATGCTCTTTTACTTTACTTTCAAAAATGCAACTGAACTAAAGAAAAATTTACACTGTCACAGCGAAAGCAAGTATTTAAATTTACTATTGACACAGGGCTAATGGCACTTTTTCCACTATCTGTGCTCAGTATTTCTGAGAGCCTAAGTGATATGACCTGTTTAAAAAAAATTTGGACTGAAAGCTATTTAGCAATATTCTTTGACCTGGACAGGAAATACAATTAAATCAACTGTGTGCAGTTTAAACACAATCAAATCATCTTCCTTTTCTCTTATAGTGATAAACAGGTTAAATGGTACAGTGCATATGTTTTCACAAATGTCATCTTTTATATGGACATATTGAAACCACATAGCAGAGTTAAGCAAATTCCTGAATTACTGTGCAGACATAGTTTAAAAAGGCAGTTGTTGGATATGATATTCTGACATGGCCAAAGCAACCGGGTAACAAAGGTACAGAATCCTCCCCAGGCTACAGCCTGAAGCAATAGCAGTAAAAAACACATTCCTCTTTTGGGGTGAAGGGGGATCAAGGCTACATTTATAGCCAGAGCCCTAATCAAGATTTTGCCATGCTACTGCAATGATCTCATTTCTCAGCTGCACTCAAATAAATGATTACAGGTTTTCTGTATATAGAAAAGGTTACCTGTTTACTTTTTTGCAATTTAACCCAAAATATTGTCTTGCTTGCCAGTTCCCCCTGAAAAAATAGTCTGACAATAACAGCTGTCTCAATTGTCACTGCACAAAATGAGAAGATGTGCCAAAACACCAAGCTAAAGAAAAAATGGCCCAGATCAAACCAAACAGAAGTTTTTTGCATCCAAAATACCTCCATATTCTGTGAGAGATTTGATTTTTGACTGCTGTGTGGAAAAACTGTGACTAACTCCACTAGTTAGATTTTTTTTTAACATTTCTTACTGTATAAAGGGTTTTTAAATGGACTAAAAATCAATGCATTTTAATTTGTTGTTTTAAAAAATAACTTTAATGGAGAGTGAAATATCACCATATTCTTGAAATCACAACAACTAAAAACTGATGGCTTTCCTGTAACACCAGGTCACAGCTATTATGCAGAGACAGTGCCTGTGCCTAAAAGTTGCTATGTAAATATCTCTTTCTGTATGTCAAACAAGTTTTTGTACTCACCATCTTGTTGCTTCAACAGTCCTTGCTGGATGTATCGAATATATGTAAAGAAGTTGCACACTGAAGTGATCTGAACTCATATAAAAATAACGGTTGTTAACACAATTTTGTATAAAGGTATGGAAAAAATAGCTAAGTAACTACTACACAAAATTAAAACACAATAAATCTACTTACCCTGTAACGACAGAAAGGAGAAATGTAGTAATAACTGCTTGAATCTCCTAATTTGATTCTATGCTTGCATGACTTACTTTGTCCACTGAGAGCACATTTCCTACAAATATAAAGGTCACGATTCAATAAACAAATCTGACATTAATGTCTAAACGTGCATATGTTTATGGTGTTAATGTAACTGCTTCGTATCAGCACAGATAGATGAGTCTCTACCTTCATTTTACAAGCTGCAATTATTACATTATGTTGTCAATTATTTTAGTTCCACAAGGCCTAATTTAATTTCAATACTGGTGCATTATGATGCCTTTTTTTGAATTCTAAAACTTTCTTCAGCTCTGGGAAAGCACTTCCATATTCACTAATTTAAGCTGGCTTGACAACTCTGGCACAGTGGGATTTCTTTAATTAACTCTTGATGTGTCAAATAAACATTTTTTAAATTATCAGTTGATGCCAACATTTAAACAGATTTTTTTTAAAGTTCCACTTGATACCGTATTTCATCATTAAAAAAATATCAGCCCCACAGAGAGCAGTCAATTCTCTGAAGCTTCTCTTAGATGCATTTTAAATCCAGCTCTGCATTTATGCCCAAACTGAAATAATATTTTACATTCAGAGTATAAAATCTTCTGGGACAAAGGAAAATGGGCTGTCTGGTAATAATTGTTTCCATTACCAGTACAAAAAGCGATAGTAAAATAATCAAATTTACTTCTGGTGTATTGCAACTATGCAGTATTCAGGAAAGGTCATTAGTCACCACAAATTGTTCCCAAAAAAAAACAAATTTATGAAAAGAATGAATTTTTTTAAATGAGAAGAATTTGATTTATTCAGAATGTCTGTATTATAGCATCTCAGATGAATTGGGTTGTCATGGCAACCACTGTTTCATTAATTTTAAAAGCTGCTGGTTCTTCTTTCTCCCATTTCTACCTCATGAAATTAGGGAGTCTAAGAACAAGCTACCTTTCAAAAGTGAAACAAAAATTACTAAGCTTCTGTGGTTCTGAACAGTGGCTTATAGGCTCTTTTAAATTGCCAGCAGCTGGTCCACAGAACCACGTAAAATAGGAGAAAACTGAAGTGTGTATACTGTTTTCCATAGCAATTTATGAGGACTGACAGCAGTTCATTGATACAAGAAATCCTATAGTAGCTGAATGAAACTGGATCACAATTTCAGTCTAGTTTTTGTCAGAAGACCAACTTTCAATGCTAGGAAAATAAAACCCTTTTTTTCTTCTGGTTACATAACTGCCTTCTCTATGCTGTCATCCATCACACCAGTTAAATGCTGCGGGTTCCTGCTGGTGACTCAGTTCCGTGCTGTACAGCACACGCAGCTCCACGTTTTGTTCCCCACGGGGACAATTATTTGAATCTTCTGAGGAAACCCAGCTGTCTTTTGTTACAGCAGCACTTACTACACACCATCACAGGCACCATTCAGTAACTTCTGTATATTAAGAACCTTTCTGTACTACTATCACAGCTCTCTGTCCTCCACTCCTTACTATTCTCTTTGGGCTGTTACTCACATTTTTATGCATCTGCTCCCCCCTGCAAATGTACAACAAAATGACTTCTTTAAAAACATTACTCTAGCTTTTGTTATTGTTTATTTTCAGTTTGTCCATATATGTTACCCATTTAGGAAGTTGGTTTCAATTAAAAGAGTGTTTTGCACTGCATAAAAAAAAATCTGAAACTGCCACGCTGGTTCAGTGAAAATTGGAACACCTGTTTCCCATTCGGTGCCAGTAATAATATATAAGGCAAAGCACAACTGCTGTCAAATTACACTTAAATACTGCATATTCCTTACCTATTACTTATCTACAAGCAGCACCACAGAAGTTTTTGTTGGTACAGAAGAGCTGGAAAAGGGAGAAAAGAATTTGCCTGACCCTCTGATATATACCTAAAGTAACTAAATTACAACTTGCGCATTGTCATCTCAAAATGTTAATCTTGCCAAATATTAAATGTTAATCTTGCCAAATATTTAAGGATTTTTTAAGTTCTGATTTAAAAGTTATCTTACACTGGAGAAAACAGGTTAAAAATCCCCAGAAATTTCTGAATGATGCAACTGAGTCTTCTGTCTGGGTAAGTATTCCATTACATCAAGATGTAAGGAAGTTGCTTGAACCACAATGACTTTAAATCCATTTGTCAATTGCTCTTTAATGACACATGACTACTACACCAGTAGTTTCTGGCTGTCCAGATTCTCTACTGCATTCATGGAACACAGCTCACAGTGGCAGATCTTAGATAGGAATTCACTACCCCTTGAGTAGTTCCATTACTGGTGTGGGCCCTTCTGATGAGAGGGCTGCTACAGCTCAAAAATGTGTGCTCTAGTGACAGGAGGAAGTTGAAGAGTATTTGAATGCTTGAACTTTGCAGCCTAGAAAGGATCAAAGACTGTCATAAAACACAATTTTCATTTTATACAGCTTCTTTACAGAGAAAATAAAGATTTTTGAGACATGTTAATTGTAGTTTCTCTTCCACTCAATAGCAGAAAAACAAGGATTAGTAAGAAATGGCAGTGAGAAAGAAAAAATCTTAAGAGTCAGACAAAAATATTTTGATGGAAGTTTGCTATTGTAAAATTGAGCTTTCTCAAATCAAATATTAGAGTAAATTGTCAACTTGTCCAAAATATCTCCAACAGGAAAGTCAAGTCTTAAGTCAAAATTTGGAAGGCTCCAGATTAATCTCCAGATTGACCTTGCTTTCTTACTCTGGCATACACTAAAATATCCTGCAAATCCCTTTCCTTCTCCACATCATCAAAGCCCCAGTGCCTCAGGCAAGTCTCTCCCACCTAACATCAACGTTTGTATCAGTACCTGACAACAGATACTTGCTTCACATTCCTTTAGAATCATTCCAGAATTTCTAAAATAACACTCCTGTCATTCATGCATACTTCCTACTTTAGGTTCAAACTCTCATTCACCTTCATTCTCACTTACATTCCTCCTGCTCAAATTCAGCGGATTAACTCCCTCTATTTCTCAAATACTTCAGCTACCTTTGTCAGCATCCTATGCATGTCCTAAATCTTTTATGCCACGAGTACTGCAGACGTCAGAAACCCAGCCTGTACTATTTCAATACCTACATCTTTCATTATGCTTTCCACCTGAGAGCCCCCAGTTGAAAAGTATCTGTTTCAAGTATTGGGATGGTCTTACCCTAAGAGGTGAATGTTACTCCACTTCTGAATGCATCAAAAGCAAAGCAAAACAGCTCTCCCCAAAAGGTAAGGTTTGTTCTGTATTAGGTTTTGTTCAAGTTCCATTTACTAGTAGCTTACTTTCCCATAAAATCTGTAACAACACTCTTGAAGTCTTAGATTTTAGGAAATTAAGATAACAAATTTGACTGAAGTAATCAGTTGATAGCATTTTTCTTAAGCAAAGAGATCTCAAATGAGTCAAGATTATCCCCCGTGTTAGCTCAACATACTTTGGTCCCCCACATTCAACTGCAGAAGCTTTCACAAATCGAACAGGTTGCAAGCCAACAGGTTCAATGCTCAGAGTGTTGTTTTCAACAGCTTCCAGAACAGCTGAGGCCAACTGCAAGAGAAATTTAGAAAGCAGTTAAAAACAGCTCTGCTTCATCCCTTGCCTCAAAGCAGTGACATAACTCTTCTGGAAAGTTAAGAACACAGAAAAAAAAGAAAAAAAAAAATCAAAAAAAAAATCAACCCATCAAACAAAAATTCTATTACAAATAAGATTCCACTTTCATCACGAGCAAGAGGTCTCATTTCCAGGTTCCCGTTTAAATTGTGCCCTCCAAATAACCCTGCCTTCCCTGAGGCAAGCTAGCTTTCTTTACAGCCAGGAATGTAGTCAAGCATGTTTAAAATTCTAACTATATTTTCAGCCATTCCTCATACACCCAAATAGCACATGTATTTGTACATGCTGTGCTCTTGTCAGAGACTGAATATGGCACAAACTTTATTTTAAAAAATTGGTCTGATTTTATTGTGTTCTGTGAAAAATACAAAATTATGCTGCATGCACCTTTACCTTGAATAAAACAAGTAGATGTTGTGTCACTGATTTTCAGCTAAAGATCGCTCTAGCAAGGTGTTCAAAGTAAGACAGAACCACACATAAAAAAGCCAGTTGCGACTTTCAAATACTAGTCTACTTGAAGTGCAACTTAGCTCACTTTTTTCTGTTCACTCTTGATACACAATCATTAGACACTGGAAATGTGACCATTTTGCTTGACTGGACTGAACACTTGCCCAAGATCACTGTTTCAAGTAATAGCCATTATTTGATTTTAAAAAAGGTGCAACTTATGTTACTAATGAAATATCTTTGTGCCAAGGTTCCTTTCTAATGAGTAATAAAAGTATTTTTTCTATTGTACTTTATTTTAAAACCAAAATGTTACTATTAAAGTAGTTCATATGAAATGCTCTCTCTGCCATCTCCCAAATGCAAAACACTACACATACACACAAGAGGCTGCTGACAGTTAATGTAATACTTCATCCATTCAGGTAACTGCGTTTTCAATTATTCAAGAACACAATACATGTGTAATTTATTGTTTGGTTTAACTGCACACTAGCCTATCAATAGCCAAGTGAAAACAGAAGTTGGTCACTACACATGGCATCTGGAAAAAATACATGGTGTTAACTGACAAGTGCTAGAAGCCTCATTCTTCCCCTAAGAGGCAATACAAATCTACAGTAATTATATTACCACTGAAGAACAAAACCCAAAATCAAGATGCTGCAAAAGAAAACAGGATGGCCTAGTTACATATACTGCAGAAGCAATTTAATTCCCATAGTAACCAAGTAAACTTTTTTGTGGGAGAGGTTCATATGATGCTGTACACCGAACCATAACAGACTGGTATACAATTAACTAATAGGCTGGGAGTGCTTATAGCCAGCAAGTAACAGTAGATGAAAAGCATGGGAAAAGAACATGACACCTCCTGAAAACAACAGATAAACATTATTAGGAAAATGTAGGATTTTCTACATGAGGTGTTTAATTTTATTGGGAGAGTATCAATACCTAGGACTTCAAAATTAAGAAATTTTACTAAAGATCTAAGAATATGCTCCCTTTTCCCTACTGACTGATACTGCAACTACAGCCTGTAAATGCTGCTTAAGAACAAAAATTAAGTGAAACCATTGGATATGTAATCAGTTCCACATTATTCCCAGGATAGGCAAAACTCCAGTTTTTTCCTCTGTATGGGAGAATGTGTGGGAATAACACAAGGAAAAAAGTCTTATAATTTGATTCCTCTAAAAACATATTTACAAACTGCCACTGTTGAATCTTAAATCCCAAAGTCTAGTTCTTTTAACTCAAACCTCTCTTCAAGAAAAAGCCCAGATTGTGCCTGCAGTTTGCTTTGACTGATAAGAGAAAATCAGTCCACAAAATTTAAATATATTGGTCTCTACTGCCCCCTATATAAACAAGAGCCAGAACGTGACTTCTACACTGTATTTGAAGTATCAGAAAGAGAACTTCCATCCATTCCTACAAACATCAGATTCTGAAGGAGGGCAGCAACATTTGCAGTAGACCTAAAAAGGCCATATTTGGAAGAGCATAAAAGGAACAGAACAGTAACAAAAAAAAAATGGTCATTTCAATACTCCAAACTTTACCATTTCACTGTAAATTGTTACACACTAATGAAAAAAAATGGTTAAACTTCATACTGAAAACAATACATGTAACATATTTAAGGAGAAGACATCAGTGACCACATTTAGACCTTTTCCATTACCTCACTTTTGGAGAACGTTAAGCAAGGAAAAATATCTTCCCGATAAATTTTGTCCAAAAAAGGACATGTTCTGTCCATAGTAGGCTCATCCTTCCAAGATCTGAATTCATTATACAGAGACAGGTCAGCCTAGAACACACAAAGATTCTTATATTTTAGTAATGTAATTATCACACTAGTGTCTATCATTTGCAAATATCCACAGGTAAACAATAAGCATTAAAATGCTTTCTATTGTAACATGAAAGAATGCTATCATGGTTCAGCTATGAATACCCTCTTAAATCCACTTTCCCGAGACTGTAAATTCAAGCAAATCAAAACATATGACTTTCAATACACAGACATAATGCATCTACTGGTTATCACCACACCGGGGATAAGCTAATTACCTTTCCCCCATTTCTTAACCTTACAGGATAGCTTTGAAAAACTTAGGAAGAACCAGAACGCAGTTTCCATCTTGACACATCTTCATTACAGTATTTTATTCCACCTCCATTTATATAGTAATGCAGATAAATTCAAAGAAAACAACTGCACTCCTAGACATTTTACACAGTCACGTTGCCTGTGACTCTACCATGCTGCTATCCAAACTCTAAAAGAAAATAGACTAACACACTAAATATACTAACAAAAAAACCCAGGAAATTAATGTACAACTCAATTAAAAGTACACTGTTACTCTTCATTTTTCATCTTTATTCCCAAACTCTCTGCTACACCTCCCTACCACAAAAAGGCAAGGATGTTCGCTGGGAATGATTTATGAGCCTGCTCCCCCAACAGCTCCTCTACTCAAAGACGAAATGCTAAAATGAACTATTAAATCATGCTAGGACTGTGTTGTGTGTTAGGAAAAGATAATTGCACCTGCTTTGGAAACAGCTGGTTTTGTCATGTCCATGCTGAGATCAATTAGCAGTAGGATGGCACCTACCCATTGTGGTGTTCCAAAGATGGGTACTAGGTTGCTATTAAAAATCTATTTGCATTATGGGGCAGCCTGTCCCATGGACTTGCTATCCACTAATAGCTAGAGCACACTGAGGTGCTCCCAGAGCACATCATCTGCTTTAGGGTTACTTGAGCAAGATCTCATTCACGGGCTTCAGCATTGCTGCAGGACATAAACCAAGCAGAGCAAAGGTGAGTGCTTCTGTCACATGCTCCTAATCCCACATATAAAAAGAACACCAATCTCAAAGGGATATTCAACACCATCCTGCTCCCCAAGTGCAACATCGTCCTCAGACTGGTTTTGATATTCTGCTTCAACACCTTTTCCCCTCCAATTGTTTAAATCCATTTCTTGAACTACAACAGAACTATACTCCTAAAACTATAGAAAATATGTACACTGCAGGACAAAGATAAGCCAGGGTGCGGATTCAAAATTTTGTACAATTAAAAACATATAATACAGATAAGATAATGAAATGGGGAAATATCACATACTAAAAAAATTGGTTTTTAATCCTATTTAAAAGATCAGCATGCTGCTTTGAGCCAACCTCAGTCTATTTTTCATTCCCCATGCATTACCCCTTCTCCAAGTTCTCAGCACTCTGCCATTCTTTTACGTATATGCTCTGGGGAGTTCTTTCATCACTTTCAGGGGTTTTCAGTTAAACTTTTTTTTTTTTTCTTGAGAAGTAACCTACAAAAATTAGACTGGAAAATCTGTTTTTCATTAGAGCTACTTGCATAATGCTCAGGTACAATTAGGAACAACTATCTTAATTAAGCTAATCCATAAGTGCTCTGGTTGCTAAGCCACCAACTTCATTGTACAAATAAAATTCAATACATGTAACTTGCTCCCTAAAGGAACACTTCCCATAACTTAAAACCCATCTCAGATCTGGCTTTAAAATTAATACAATCACGAGATACCAGAAGGTATACCATCCATTTTTGATTTGTACTCTAGAATCGTAAAAATTAAGATGCATTTCTTATTAACATGGTTATTTTCTAGATTTACTCCATTTTAACCAAACCTACAGTTTATAAAGAAGCTGCCTTGAAAAAAACTGCTCAGTGACCACAGCTTGATGTTCTTCCTTTGCAATCTACAATGTGTGATACACGGGAATCTCCTCCCTGCCTTTACTTACGCTTTCACTATGATCCCAGTTTTGATTACCTGAAATTACATATACAGTCAAATATAATAACAATTCCAGTTAAATTTTTTATGCTTTCATTACAGTAAATATGACATCAGCAAAAATCTCAACTCTTTGAACAACACTGATGCATTTCTGGTGAGGGGATGTTACCTATCTGCTTAATATTCAGGCAGCTATTCAGCTTATCTCCATCTTTTTAATATATAAATTCATTACACATGTCTATTTATCCTAGAGGTTATCACCACATGCTAGAAAATATTCCTCTGGGATGTTGGCACCTTTCTAGCTCCACTGCAATTTAGGCTGGACAGCCACTCACTCTTGACTCTGACTATACACAAAGCTCTAGGTGGCAGACTCTCTAAAAGGGTGCAAAGCTATTGGCTTAGGGTGAATATGTAGCCCTGAGCAAAGGTACTCTCGATCCCCTTTTGAAGTCAAGTCACTGAATCTCATTCTTTTGATTTTGAAAGAGTAACAACTCAGTAGCAAGAACAACTAGGAAGAGGACAGAACTATGGTTTCAGATGCAAGCTCCCAGAAACGCAAAAATATTTACCTTAGACCAACTATAAATAAAACCAGTAAACAAAATCACAAAGCACTGACTAACAGGAATGGCTGGGAAGGCATGTCTCCCCTGCTTAAAACAACATCCTAACTACCATGCCAAAGGCAGTCTTGCTTTTTTCACCCCATTCTGCATTCCATTAAAAACTCCCGCTCAGAAGAGGAAAAAAAAAATAGCCAAGTCCCAGTGGGTAGAAAACACATCATGTATTTCTTAGTGATTTCCTGGGCTGTCACTGGAAGAAAAAGTCACCAGTTTGAGCAGCCTTGAGCAGCCTCGAAGCATCTCCTTATGCAGCCAACAAAAGGGAGACTGAACTAAAGAAAAGTGTCAGGCACACTGGTTCTTCTGCAGCATGCCCTTCACAATCATCACTTTCTTTCCACGACCAACTGAGGCAAAACATTTCTCCCATCTTTCACTCTTGCCCAACACTTAAAAATTCCACTGAGTCATGACCTTGGTGCGATGCTTACAAAGTAAGTGGATTTCTACACTTTTCTGAAGGGCAACAAGGATTCTATTTTAGTAAGGAAAATATCCTGGATACCACTGAAGGGGGCAAGCAGGTTGTAAATCCTCTGATTTTTTTTTTTTAGTATGGAACACAAACTGAAAGATGAGTTAATTTTCTAGGTTTATAGTAAAATGGTGTCTAGTACAAATGCAGTTAACGATGACTGGCAAAATGAAGTATAAAAACGGCCATCCTGAACGACACTAAAGATTTAAAGATTCAGCTGGCATATTACCCCTCTGACAATAACCACCAGCCAAAAAACTGGCTGAAGAGACATCTGACAGGAAAGACAGAGATGTGTATTCATGTACAGCCTCAAAACTTCTAGCAGTCTGTAGCTAAAGAAGCTTTGTAAGCCAAATGTCATATTTATATACCTTTACTTTTCTTTTGCCACTTTGCATGACTTACTTTTGAACATATTTTCCACCTTGCTTCCTCGTAACAATGCGTAAAGGTTCATTATGTAGTGACTAAAAATGATTTTCCTTTTAGAACCAGTTTTCATTAATTCATTGACTATTCATCATTCATCTTCCCCATGTCACCTGAGATTGCAGAGATTTTTCCTCTGCCTAAAGTATCTGTCTACACAGAAATCTTCCCATTAGGTTTGACCATCTATGTCACACTTCCTGGTATTTTCCCAATGTCCTTTCTGAAATGAATACATCACAGCTGCATGTACAAAAAGACACTTTTACTACATGTTTATACACCAGTATAATACTTTTTCTTTTGTTATTTATTCCTTTCCTAAGAACTCAAAAGTCTCTATAGGTCTTTGACTATCACTGAAAACTGAGATGGTGTTTTCAATGATCAACAAGGACACTGTGGCTTTTTTCCAACACAGTGTAGCTCTTTCCAAGTTCACAACTGCAAGCTTGCTAGTTGCATTTTTTTCCTAGATCGCTCATTTCTCATTTACTGATTTTTGAATTTCATCTGCTCTTCTGCTAACCACCCAGTAAAATAAGCTCCTTCTCAACTCTTTGGTCAATTTTTGCTAGTACCATTCCAAGGACTCAAGCACCAACTTCTCACCTTATTATTTCCCCATTTTCAGTTACACAAGTAGATTTAAAAAACAAACAAACCAACCAAAGAAACAAATGAAGAAAAAATTCTCAACCCACACAAACAGAAGAACCAGACAGAACCCAGAATTCCAGTGGCTCTTCACCTGTTCTCTAATAAATTACTGATTTCATCTTTTCCCTGGCTTCTTTCACCCACTACTGACCTATAAAATGACTCTTCCTCTTTTCTATGACAGCTTATACAATGACTATGAAAGTTTATGAACCTTCAGTGATGGACCTCATAAAAAAGCCACCAGGACTTCTCATTCAGTTTTATTGTTTGGTTTATTGCTTGGGTTTTTTTAATTACCATGTGTAATTCCAATACGAGAAATCTTATCTCACCTTCCCTTAATGACTTAAAGGTTAACTAAGACTTGGAAAAATCACTAAATATTGGTATGTAAGGAAAGTTCATTAATGAAAAATATCTCTAACACAGTAAGCTTTAAATGAAGATCTAATATATACTATATTTATTGTGAGCAAAAAACCAATAGTCAGTTTATAAGGAAAGAGAACAATTCTTGTACCTTACCTCTTTACAGTCTTTTACAATCGGCTGCATCATGGTAAGGTCCTGATGACTGCCGCCCATAGCACTGCTTGTACTCTTGTTTCTTGCATGGCCTTTCTTAAAAGGAGTTTTTCCACCAGACTGGAACTCCTTAGTTGGAGATGTTGGTGAAGTAGAAAGTACTAGTGTTTTCAATGCTGCTACTTCAGCCTGGAGGACATCAATCTTCACAGGGCAGGGGGGAAGAAAGTCATTAACAAACAAAAATATATTAGTTTATAAATATGTTAAATCAATTAACAACATCTCCAGACATCTTGGTTCAAATCAAAACTTCATCTTCCAATAGTACTTAACACACAGATGACTATGCAATTGGTTGGCTTCCTATGCACCTTTCTGGCAGGCATAATGCTGAAACACTGCTTCCATGGGCTTTCGCTAAGAATATGTCAAGCAACACAAAACAACTGAGTATATATTCTAAAAACGTATACAGGTAATGCTCCATCTACACCTTTATGATTCATACTTCAGATTTAAAACCATGTGAAGACAGAGCAAACAAGCTGAGGAAAAAACTCACCTTTCCTTGTGCTTCTTTTAATTGTTTTTCTGCTGCAGCTTGTTTGACATTTGCTTCTTTAACCATTTTGTGTGCTTCCTATAAAAGATGTTTAGCTAGTGTAAATGCTTCACACAAATTTACGGAAAATCCAACAACTAATGACATACTTTTGCTTGATGAAGACTACTTGTGAATATTAAGTTGTGCAATAGTCTGAAATTAAACAGCTACATTAAAAATCCCTACAAATCTATCATTTGGATTCATCATTGGCCCACTAAGGTTCTCCTTGGTCTTGAGCCCAGATTCAGAAATTCAGCAGCTCCACCCAGCCCCCTCCAGCAGGAACAATACCTGTCATGAACACCAGGCTCCAGTCACGCTTCAGTGGCTGACAAGTTCCTTGACCCCCAAGAGAAAGACTAAACCAGTAGAAACAAAAGCAACATAGGCACAGGAGCACATTCAAAAGAACTTCTCCCTTCTTGTAGCCAGAATAACCAGTTTTAGACAACTGTAAATTTCTGCATGAAGGAACCAGTCAAACAACTATGAAGTCTAAATTCTTGCCATCAATAAAACAGACAAAACAACAGCATAAAAACAGTTCATCATTTAATGAACATTTCTTAAGTAGAATGGAAAAAGCACTAAAAAAACAATTCAACTAAAGAAACAAGGCTAAGCCAATAAAGAAGGAAGCATAAAGGGACTGAGGGTTTTTCAAACATCCTTTTACCTCATACCTCTAAGCCTTTTGTCTGTATAATGTATTTGTTTAGGCTCTGATCCAGCAATTTGTATCTATGATCAAATTACTGTTCTCACGTGGTACTTACTGAAGACAACAAAAATCGAAATATCAGAGCCACCAACCAAATTACTTGGGATAGGATCCTTTTCATATCTGTAAAGCGCCTAGCACATCTGGACACTATATAAATAAAACAAAAATGTTCATACATCGTCATACCAAAAGATCTGGCTGCCACTGGCATACAACACAGCTGTATAATATGGGTTTGTAAAATTCTCATAAGTAACAAGACACATGCAGGAATGGGAACATACACATTTATACAATGTGTACAAATACATTTAACATTGACCATGCAGTTTCTGCTTAGTGATGCACCTTTGAAAGCAAAGCATGTTACTGTGCTATTATAGTGTAATAATGTAATATATGCACCCAGCTGTGCAAAACAAGTCTCAATCCTCCACTGGGATGCAACAATATAAGCCCTAGTATATCCATTTATATGGCTGCTGAAATTAGTGGGATTCAAAATTAAACATGAATTCAAGGGCTGCAGATCCCAGAGCAAAAAATCAATAAACCTCACCACAGTGTCTTGTCAGAGCCTCTTAGTGAAATCAAATCACAAAAGAAAGCTTAGGTAACATGCCTATAACAGTCTGGAAAATTCAAACTCAAACTATTATTACTAATAAACCATATTTCAAGCATTTTTAACAAATTGGCACATTGTTCTAAGCAATGTAATGTCATAAATATAAAATTTCACTAATAATTTTATTTTTATCCCTCCACAGTTAAAATACCTACCTGACATTCCACCCCCCAGCATACACATGCATCTATGCTAAAAAAATACCCTTCCATTCTACTTTTTTTTTTTTTAAAACACCAAGGAACTGCTTAACATTTTAAGTAACCTTGTCCTACCAGGATGAAAAACAAAACCCAAGAGCAGTTTGTAATTTGATTTTTGAGTATCAGTATTTTCAAACATTCAACAGCACTTTCATACATGATAGGTTTAAACACTGCTTCTAAAACATACCTAATGTTTTATGTTTATGCATACACTGAAAGCCTATACTTACAATTTAATAAACATATAAATGATCCATGGATTATGAAATTTATTCTGACAGATAAAGATAGCACAATATAAGCCCAAAGCATTCCTATATATATTCCTAAGATAAAATGAGAACTGATCCTGCTTCAAGTTACGGATTTTGTGTTCTTTTTCTCTGTAATACAATCTCACATTCTTCGCTGGTACTACTGCCTTCTCCTCAAATGCAAAGGTCCCACTTAAAGTTCAGGCTTCTCACTTGGTAACCAGGTTTCACTCTGGTGCATCACCCAGCACTAAAGTTTCTTTTGAAGTCTGTGGGTGTAGCACGCTGCCAAACCCAAAATTCAGAAGCTGAAAGCATGGTTAAGTTATGCACTTGCAACCTCCATTCATCTGGAACTACGTTATTTTTTTTATTTCATCACCATGGTAACCCCAAATTTAGCTCTTATCTAGATAGTCTTGTTGTCAGACAGAGAAGCTGTCTCAAAATAATTATGCCAAAAAATAAGCTTTCTGATATATTTTCCTTATTTTCTTCATTTTGTGTCTAGGCAGATTGACAAGCTCAATAAGGTGTCTTGCATCTAAGTGAAAAGTCTACTGCTTTCTCTTAAGCCTCTACTGAAACACACCCAAGTCTTCAAGACACAAATCCCTTTATATGCTTATTGAAGACAAATTCAGTATACAATATACTAGTTCTACATAAAACATCTGGCTCAGCTTCCCTTAAGTATATCACATCGAAGACTCCAACAAACCTCAAACAGACTAGCTGTAAGTTCTTCCAATTCCTGTCCAAGTTGATCTCGCACTTTAGAAAGCCTTTCACATTCTTCATCTTTTAACTTCAGCTCCTATGGAAAATTGAAAGTTATTTATTCTGACTTAGAGCAGTGATTTGGCCTTTTAAAGCTAATACCACAAGAGAGGGGGGACAAAAATAAAAGCAAATAAATCAGAGGAGCATTAAAACCTTTGCTAAACAAAGCCTTTCAAAATAGGCATCTTAACACTAAAAACAATTAAATTAATGCTATACATATGTAGCTGTTTCTTCCTGCTGTACAGAATTATACCAGGCCAATCTAATGTATACCTAAGCTAAACACCAACATTTCCAAAATACTCTGAAGTAAAAAAAAAGGCTTTTCCTGAAAGTATAAAAGGCTGTATTCACATAAAATACAGATCAAATTAATTACTGGGGCAGACAGAACACCAGCTGATCTACCCATTCCTTAAAATATGCTTAAAGTAATCCTCTAAAAAAAAAAAAAATTAAAAAAATCAAAAAGCACTGTCTCAGGACAATCTGCAATTCTAAACAAATCTTAAAGCATATTTTACTATAAATCCTGTCTTCCAAATATCTCCTTGCAATGTTTCCAAAATCATTCTTTATTTATATCCTTGCCCTTGTTTATGCAGATATATAAATAAAATCAAAGCAACTTAAAGAATTTCAAAATGTTAGTGTCCACACCACTAAAATTTGAGTGAAGGTCTGACCATAACCATTTCTACAGTAAGATTTTAACACAGATTTGGCAGCATAAGAGTTACATATGCCCAATCGCTTCTGTACCGAGGATAAAGTGGGGTAATTTGCAGAGAAGTAGAAAAAGGCTGACAAGAACTTTGAAAGAAAGTTCTTTTCCCCTTCCACATCCATTAAATCCTGGTAGCTCTTGCAGAAAGAGAAGGGTGTAGAGATAAAGTAAAAGAAAGAAAAGCAGCCAATTCTGACCTTTCAAACTTTTTTTTGGCCCTACCTCCCTTCTCATCCCCATCTATCTCCTCTTTTTCCTCTTCCCCCTGCCAAGAAAGGTATTATACTGCCATCATTCCTGAAATGGAAGCCCCAGTGCTTCCTAACTAGTAGGCTAAAGACTGCAAATACAATCTAGCCAAGATTTGCTCTGAAAATCTCCATGAGCCAGTAAAAAAAATAGCTGTCTTGAAAAGTGTGGGAGGCCAGTCATACGAGTCATAACAAAAGGCCCAAATGGCAGCTTCCCTTGTGTTTTTGGGAGGTGGTTAGTATTTCTTCCAAAGTCTTCATGACTGAAGTAGTGTTGCATACAACAATGTGGGAAACTGCATCACGCCTTGCAGCATGCTGATATTAGGTCCTGCTCTGAATTTCTGCAGTGAAATCAGCAATAGATTTTTCTGCAGAAGGTGAAGGGTCCTGTTTGACTTCAGCTCCTAGACTGGACGAGAGTTTAGGGACTCTTCTAGAATCATTTAGTATCAAAGGCATTATTCCACTTCCCTTTTATTTGGTTTTAGCTTTAAACCTTTTGATTGATTTTTAGTCGAGTTTGTTTGTTATTTGGATTTTCTGCTTTCCACATGCAACTATTTTCTAAAGTACCACTTGAATGATGGGGATTTTTCCAAACATGGTATTTCTCAAATTCTATTCAAATCCTACTTGCTAGCTACTAACTCTGCACACAGTGACCTATCTCTCTCTCAAAAAAAAAAAAAAAAAAGTAGCAGGAAAATAGCTGCAGATGGAGGCGTGAGAAGGAAAAAGGAATACAGGAATACCAAAAAAAGGTGGAAAAAAGAGGTTAAAAAAAAGAAAGGGGGAAACAAATTTTAATTACTTTGTGTTGGTTTAAAGTATTTCCCTTATGAAGTATACTTCTTAATCAGGAAATGGAAGATTCTGATGCAAAATGCTTAAAGCTCAAAAAAACTTCAAACTTTTCCTATAAATGCAGAGGAAACATCAACATTTCCTTTGGCTTACTTCCCTGATTTGTAAGGACAACACTACATACGCATCAATACATCTTAAATGGAGGCTATATTAATATTCAGGTCAAGAGTTGTCAAAGTAACAACGAAAGTAAAACCACCTCAGGTTCACCCAACACTACCAACAGACTATTTACATAAACCAGTTACATTTTGCCTGCAACTGGAAAGACTAGGAGATTAGATTAAAATTTAGGCAGATGAGTAAAATTTCTTAACAAAAACAAAAAGACAACACCAGGCAGTCTACTACGCATGGCTGCTTAGCTGGATTTGTCACACACTGGGCAAGTTTCCATGACATGATTCAGGAGAAGCATAATCTAAGACATTATTTCTGTCAAGCAAATTTAAGCTCAGGTTTTTGTAGGCAGGCAGAAATAAAGAGTGCCCAAAGCAAAAAGCTTAACAGTCACTAGAAACATCACTACTACTGCCTGTGTCTTAAAGGCATTACTGGAGACTTCCCAGCCATACCCAATGAAGAAGCAGAAAAGACAGCTGTGTCTGCTAGACTAACCATTCATACTGCAGTCCTTGACACATTACTGTTCTGAAGAAGTAACTACATGAAGATGAGGAACTATTATAAAGCAAACTACGAACACACTTACAGAGGGCAAAAAAACCAATTAACTTGCATGGGGGAAAAAAACCTTACAGTTAAAAAAAACTCTATCAAAGAGTCATATTGTTGTTTATTTCTCTTTGCTCTTCTCAGACTGCAGGGTGGGTCTTTAAAAAGAAGCAGTGAGATAAGAAATGCAAATTACTGCTTCAAAACCATTCACACTTTACATTCTAGAAAACAAATCATTCTACATCTAGCTCAGCAATTTAACCAAGTCAGAACCAGACAGTAATATCAAGGAAGGAACATTTTATACAGCCATCACCTAAACTCTGAACTGTGGCATACTGCTGAATTCTGAAGTTGTCAAAAAAATGTTTAATATAAACGCACTCCTATTTGACTGGTCTTCACTCAGCACACGAGTTAAACAAGCAACATAAAAATCAGTCCTTCGCAACTTCATTCACAAGGGTGTTTAATGTGACAGAAGATCAAGAGTATCTTTACAAAGTTAGCAGCATTTCACAAAAACTATTGCATTATCTTATGGTGTGGGTGAAGATGCTTCTATTTTGCTTTCATGCAGTCTTCTACTCACCTGAGAAATTTCTCTGCCTACAGTACACTGATAGCATAAGAGATGTGGAAACTTTCATCAAAGATAGCCAGGAACTGCTAAAACACCTTCTGAGAACCAATGCATCTTTAACAATCACAAGCCTGTAGCCTTACAATTCAACTGCAATTTGATTTTAGAAAAAATTGAAAGCACACTCTTCAGTACAATTCTAAAGCAACTTCATTTTTGTTGTTTGTTAACTTAAAAGAAGAAAAATTTTAAAATGCTGAATGTACTGCATAGTACTACTGGTATTCCTGGGCAGTTATTGTGAACCTGTTTTGTATTAATCCATGCAGAGTTTTAAAATATCATGTTTTACTGTGGATCTGAAGACATGAGATCACATTGTAACACTCAGTTTATTTCTGAGATGAAAAATGCATATTGAAATTGAAGCCTTTAAAATAAAAATCTAAATCTGAGAACTAGGTTCTCAAAATATGTTGAAATTCACAGCACCACATTCTATGCTGCCACCTCTTTCACGAGAATTACTGTATCAGTGGAGAAAAAAATCAATTTTATTTTACTAGGAAAATGTAATTAATTCACATTTTACTACAAAAAGTCAAACATGGTTTTACTTGTTACTAACAAGTACATACAGACCTTACTCTGAATTCCATGGGAATCATGGAAACCAAATACATTGTTACGATCACCTCGGGTAGACTGTTCTTTCCTCAAAGAGGGGTAAAACATCAATTTGTTTGACAAGGAAATAACTTAGGGCCAAATCACACAAAAATTCAAGGAAAACATGGCTATGAACTGCTAAAGCTCAGAAACTACAGGTAAGCTATCCAAAATACATGCAAGAAAGCTGGTTAACTAAGATAAAAAACAAAAGGCATTCCTTTGCACAGACTCCAGTAAATTTGTATATCAAGAAATACCATATATCAAAATAACATCACTATTCTCTCAAAGGCTGTCTACATGTGCTTGACCTACCTTCAATAACCACAGTCTGTCATGACAGAGCTCAATCCAAACATGGCCGAGAAAATACAAACATAGAAATGTGAGGACAGAAGGTCCCAGGCATTACAATTCTTAAGCCTCTTAACACCTTCTCAATTTCTCTGATGCTGCTTTAGATGAGTGAAACAAGAAGGGTTCAGATCATCTAAAGCAAACAGTACCCATGTCCACCTTCAGAATATAGCCAGAAATTAAGACTTCAGTGAAAAAATAAGCAAAAAACTATCTGAATGGTCTCAAAGATTGAAAAAAATTTCTCATTTTAATTAAGGGAGCATTTTAAGGCAAAAGTATGTAAAATCTTATATGCCCCATTAGTACAGTTCAGCACTGCTGTTAACCTCTGACCTAACCCTTTTCCCAATCTTATGACATGATTTTATGCTGCAACTGATCTAGACTGAAGTAGAAAATGTATTTTTCTCTCATCAAGAAACAAATTTTTGAAAGACTTTTTAAACTATTTTGTCAACAATGCCATTCATTTTGAGAAGTCTGTAGTCTTAAGAAATACAAGGCATACACAAAACAAAAAAGGAAAAGAATAAAATAATACTTATTCTATTACTGAATAATTTATTCAGGAACCATATTGAAATGTCTTAACAATTACATACATACATACATTATCTAACATTAAAAAAAAAACCTGACAGCACATTAAGAAAAAAGTTGAACTCCAAGCAAAGTCATGAAAAAAATTAGTGGATCCCTAACCTTTAAAATTTCCATTTCCTTTCTAGCCGCCTTTCTGATCACAACTGCAACAAATTCAAATCAATCTTTAATGTATAGTACAATAGCATAGTTTGGGTAGGAAATTTGGAACAAATGCAAAATGCAAAAGAGCAAATTTGCATTTACTTTGTTCACTCTCTGTAGCCTGTAAGTTTCCAGGCTCAATGAGCTCACAAAATTCAAGTGCAAATTGTAATTCTCATTTTTCTCACTAGTAACCAGCAGAGACAACTGAAAAGAATTTAAAGCCATTACACAAAGACAACAGTTACACAAAGATACTACCTATTCATTACATCCCTAGAGGGCTTGAACTGAATACTCATCAACAAAAGTGGGTATGCTTGGAAACAAAAGTTTAAAGATTGCATGATATATGAGTATCACAGAGAGGATACAGCACTGTGTGAACGGCTATGAATTTTGGAAGAAAGATACCAGAGATTAGTTAGGGACAGAAAAAAAACAGTCTTCATGCAGGAAGAGGAAGAAAGTGGGTATAATGGAAGGAACAGGGTTTATTGTTGTACAGTCTGTACAGACTACTGCGGTGACTAAGCAATTGTGAAACACTGCAAGTTTAGAAAGACAAGCAGACAAACTAAGTTACCCCTCCAATATAACGCTGGTAATAATCACACAAGGAGCTAAGAATTAGCAAGAACTTTGACATCAGCTGTCTCAAGTTAGTGCTCAATTGCTTTTGTTAAGACCACACAAAGAGTCTGAAAATACATAACATGCAGTTAAGTATGTCCTAGCAGCCTTCATGCCATTTCCTTAAGAACAGCCTTAACCAAATTTCAGAGTGAAATAGGAAGCATTTCAATCTTTAAGAGACAAAGTGGTATACACTAGAATAAGATTTTTTAGATCATTCCAAGCTAACAGTAGCAGATCCCAGTTGTGGTTTTCAAGTACATGAGCTGTAATTTGGTATACTGCAAAGAAGAGCTTTTCTAAAGTTTAAATGTTAATTTGTTCTTATTTTCTAGGGTTCCAAGTTTAACTGCTAGGATTATATATTCACATGCAAGATCCTCAAGTTTAGCTCAGGTTAATGTTTTATTTCAGTGGTAAAAAGCTATACAAACACACACATTAGCAAAGGAAGCCACTACTCAGCAATAAAACAACAGACAGGAAAAGCAATGTCCAAATCCATAGTTAAGATTCACTATGACAGTAATGATGACTGCATCCAACAAGATGAGGTAGCAAACAGAGGGCAGCAAGTTCAAACACAAGATGAGCTTAAACCTAAGGAAGAATGGAACCACCTAAAGGAGAAGAAAGGGCACAGATACAAATAGCACTAAATCTACTCAAAAACTTAAGCACAGAGAAATGTTAAAATGATAAATAATGGCTTTGCATTTATATAGCACCATCCATCCAAACAAGACAAAGCGCTTTACAAATATTAATGAATTGAGACACAGTGTCTTCAAAGGTATCCATATTCAATTTGAAGTGTGGTGTAACAGTACTCCAAAGAACACCAGAGACATTTTTACTGCTTCTTTCCTATGCAGGCATTCCCCTATGAAACACACCTGTTTCTAAAGCATTAATATATTCCATGACACATGCTACACTTTTAAACTCTAGAGGAAAGAAGACTCAAAAGGTATATAATCAACATCTATAAATACTTATTCGGTAACAACAGACTGACAGAAAATTACTCCCATTCTCAAATGTCAGAATGAAGGAAAGCCTACATTTCAAAAAGAGAGTGTGCTTAACCAGATATTGCAGCAAAAGCTTCCATGGTAAAGTAGTAGCAGCAGCACAAAAAAAAAAAAAAAACACTATCAAAGAATAATTCTAAGACATCAGCACTGCACTTAGAAAATTTTACATTAAATAACTACATCATAATAAATCTAGAAGAAATTAGTAGACTTCAAGTGCACCTTCTGGCCCATCTATCGTTCTGCAGTATTAGAAATACTTTGAACACAGAAAAAGCAGGAGAAAACAAGACAACGAACCTTACCCTCTGAGCTTTTGCAAGTTCTTCTTTCAATCGTTCATAGCCCTTTTCTCTTACTTCCAGTACAGATGGGCTCCGTAAGTGAGATAAACTGTCTGTACTCAACCCAAAAATATCTTCATTTCCTTCAGCAACATCTGCTACTGGAGCGCCCTGCAAAAACTCTCTCTCTACGTTATTGCTCTCCTTCCTGGCATTACTGTGATTGAATGACCCACTCTGGGGTCCAGAGGTAGAACAAAGTACTGTGTCGGTAACATTGATGCTGTAAAGAAAGCGATATATTTTTTTATTCATATAATACATTAAGAGTAAGTATTTTAGAAATGGCAGCAGTGATGTTGAATATATAATTATGGACACAATTTAAAATTACAACATTGTAACTAATATTAAAATTGCATTTATAATAAAGCAAAAAGTTTATATGCAACAAACATTAAAAATTTAAATGAACGGGTACATGGAATTTACCTGACACCTGATACTTCTCCACAATTCAGTTGTCTGGGAGATGAATAAACAGGTTGTGTAGGAAGGTCAGACACATTTAATGCATTGGGTTGGATTGGTGTGGAGGACACAACAGAAGGATGTGGTCGGTAGATTACACTGGGTGAGGTAGTTTGTTCCTGAGTCCCGGGCTCATTTACTCCAAGAAGATCTGGTGTAGTAGGCGAAGCAAGGTTCACTTCATGAAAGCCTTCCAAGGGGTCACTGGCCATAATAAAAGCCTCATTATATGAATCCCTAAATGAAATAATCACATTATCAGAAAGCAAACAGGAAATACTTAAGTATATCTGACCGGTATTTGAATTAAAAAATACTCAAATATGTTCAGAATAGTTCATGATAGAATGGAAACTGTGAATTATTCTTGCAAAAGTACAAATTTCAACCACCAAAAATGCTTATCCCATCCATTGCACTGTTGAGTCTGGAAGACCTAACAGCAGACTCTGCCTCTAAATGGGACAATGAAATCAAGAATATACTCTACATCATAAAACAATGTAATTTTTAATATAATCTAGAACTGTTTTATATCAAAACAAATATATTTCATTCACAAAAGAGGGGGAAATCTGGGAATTGGTGAAGAAAAAAAATTTCTAAACCTAAGACTTCTACTTTTCATCTCAATGAAGCAAATAAACTAGGACAGAAAAGATCAGTCAACCTTTAAACGAATTACAGTCCACAGTGGTTTTGGTTAAATTACTCATCTGATCTTTTTGTCTTTCCTCACTGAAATGACAAATTCAGCTAATAAGATTTCTCATGAAGTATGATGATGTATATTTAACACATCACATGATGAAGTGAACATGACAACTGTGAATAAGTATACCAAAAATATATTACAGGTAAAAAGTACTAAGAATTAACAATTTAATTGACAATCTTTCAATTTCTTTTTTAATTACATATGCTTTTCATAAGATCAACAGAAAACAAGTACAGTATATTATTTTTACAAGTCCTACTTTGCAGCAGTTTATCAGAGATGATAAAAATCTTTGCATAATTCAAAACTGTAAGTTGGAAGTAGTATGGAGAAATTTGTGAAGGAACTACTTAGCACCAATTATTCACTGCAAAAAAAACATTTCCCCATTATATAAATACAGACGAGAGAAAAGGCTCAAAAATATACTTAACATACAAAAATAAAAAAGATCTGTGGATCTAAACAAAATAATACACTGTATTTTACAGAGAAAGTTGCTTGGATCTTACACTTGAAAAGATAAGGCAGGGAGAAGATCTAGAAAGGTGATGGTCATAACCATGAAGAGAGGATGCCAACAACTTACATGTACATCCAGTGCATTAGCTACTTCACAAAACACACAGAAGACACCATGAATGGAATCCCAAAATTACATATGAAGTAATGTTTTAGTTAAATTAAGACTTTCTGGTCACCTTAAACTAAAAGAACACTATCCAAAACTGTTCTGCATCTCAAAAATTGCAGTGTATATACACAAGTGCAAAACAAGGCGCTTTACCACATCAGCAGCTACATGTAGGAGAAATTCAGCTGTTCAGAGAGCAAGAGTAAGTCAATTTTTCTCTGCCTGTGTTAACTGCTCAAAAAAAAAAAAAAAAAAAAAAAAAAAAAAAAAAAAAAAAAAAAAAACCCCCCAAAAAAAAC